>CM067305.1:67153998-67212258 GCA_034231615.1 Meghimatium bilineatum | reverse complement strand
GATACCAATAGAAGTAGAGACTATAGAAACATTACAAGAGGGATCAGAATTTAACAGCGCATGAAATAGATATGCAAACACAATATAGACATAGGCATATATATATATACATCCACACATAACATATATATATATATATATATATATATATATATATATATATATATATATATATATATATATATATATATATATATATATATATATATAGAAACAACAATATATAAGAAATACATATGAAATAAAATCGAAATATAGATGTATGAAAGATACCCACACAAAAATCCACACGCATATGAATGTATCCACTCTCAAGTGAGGGGCTCACACATAAATAGGCGTACATATTGACACAATGGAGATACAAGCATCAACATAAATGTTCGTTCACATGAAGATATTAACATGCAATGCTATAACAAATGCATATGTCCCACATACAAATGTGTGTTTCTATAGTAATTGTATTGATTCATAGAACCATGTAAACAAAAGCATATGCAAATAACTATACATGTGTGGGCAAACCATCAGTGAGACAATTGCAATAATAAACAGAGGTAATAAAAGTCAAGATATGTAAATGATTGAACACAATTATAACAATAAGTTATACAAATGCACAATTGTCGGACTAGAGTACAAAAATAATCACATGTTGATGTACATAAACAAAAAAATACATAATACAAAAATACAGAAGTCTTGCAAACACAAAATAATTACAAGTGAACGTTTACAAAGACAAACAATTACAAGGATCAGTACAATACGGGAGTATAGATTATGAAGAAGAGATTAGAGACATCAGAATACATCAGAGACATCAGAATACATCAGAGGACATCAGAATACATCAGAGACATCAGAATAAAGAAGGATCTGCAGTTGCAGCGATAGACCTAAAAGATGCGTAGAGTTAGTTTACACCCATCTTGTCGAAATGCTAAGGGATCACGATATCCACCCCTGGATCATACGATGGATAGCAAATACGCTAATCTGTAGAAAAGTCGCTCTGAGGTGTGGATCCTGGATGTCTGAGATCAGAACAATAGCACCTGGTCTGACACAAGGATCTCCTCTGTCCCCCAGTACTGTTTAATGTGTATACATTGAGAATTGCTCAATTGCAAAACCTCCAGCAATTGTAGAGTTCTAACATACGCTAATGATATCCTACTATACAACATGGGCAGGATTAGAAACAGATATCGCTGACAGTGTACAGAGTGGACTAGATCAATTGTCGATATGGTGCAGAAACATACAACGCTGTGATCAATCCCTCGAAAGCAAAGGTCGTCTGTTACTCCTTAAATAATAATCTGGTCAATGACACACTTGCAGCTGTTAGTTGCATGGGGTCATTAATTGAAAGAGAATAGGACCTTAAATATCTTGAGATAATCTTTGATAGAGGTCTCTCATTCAACAAACATGTCACAAATATGATTCAGAAGGCTTCTTCTTCTTCTTCTTCTTTCGTTCACTTGAAACATGTCTATATCTGTAATTCTGTCTCCTTAATAAAACTCACTGTCTTTTGTAGTTCATACAGTGTCCCATAGAGTTTTGATTCCAGTGTTGTTTCCTCTGGCCAATATGTCTGCCTCAGCGTTTCATGCTCAGAACACTCTTGAAGTATATGTTTGGCACTCTGTGCTGCCTGTCCACATGTACACATGGCCCGTGTTGCCAATCTTGAACTTTGTATACATGTGACTGCGGAGTCGGTTGTGTCCTGTTCTGAGACGTAGAATTATAACTTGTTCTGATCTGTTTCATATTGTGATAGTCATCTTGTGTTGGTGTTTGTGGCTTTCTTATTGACTTTATCATCTGTTTTTTTCTGATGGTAGGTGATTGGTATATCTGGTTGGTCTTCGGCAGCACCTTCCTTAGCCAGTTGGTCTGCTTTTTTCATTTCCTGGTATTCCACAGTGAGAGGGTATCCACTGCATGGTTACCCTATACTGGTAAGACAATTCGCTAAGTAGTTTTTTTTTCAAGGCCAGAACCTTGAAGTGGTGATGGGGGCTTAGTTCAGCCATCAGAGGCTGGAAAACTAAGGACTGGTCGGGCACTCCCACTCGAGCAGGACCATAGTCCGGCCCAAGTAAGCAGAGTGCTGAAGACGGAGGCAACCAGCCCAAAAGGCGCACAGATAATCAGGTTGCCACGCATAAAAACACAATGGAAACATTCAGAAGGCTAAAAGAGGGATCAGTGTTATCAAGGTTATGAAGACCTTCGAACATGCAGCAATGGGTACATTTTCGCTTCTGCAAGTGATGGTACTATTTGTTATAGATTATGGCCCTCAGCCTACTAACACTGTCCACAGGACACAAGTCGACAGATTGAAAAATAGTCTAAAATGAGACAATAAGGGCAGTACTGGGGTGTGATAAAGAAAACACCCATCTTTGCTATGAGATTTCTGCTTTATCTCCCCAGAATTAGAGTGCGACATAAGGTCAGGTAGCACAAGTTAGGTTGTACCTTAAAGTGACCGAATACAACCACCCAAACCATTACACCAACGTCTAGATGAGTCAAAGGAAAAGGAATCAAGCATGACAGATCATGGATGACAGAAGCTGAAGACACACTGCGAAGAGTATGTGAATTTGAAGAAATAGGAAAGGGCAATGAATGGGTGGAGATAGACATTGAGAAGAAAATCACCGACTAAAGTAATAATACAACTAGATAAAGCGTGTCGAAAAATGGACGGGACGTCAGGGCCTCAGGATACAGTACACGAATTCATCCGACTACACTCAGAACCACAAGACATAATTAGACAAGACACAGATGGCTCCGTTAACAGAAACACAAATAAAAGCGGTTGGGGGTTGTGTTGCCTACAGAAATGGCGTGAAGTTGGTTGAGAAATCTTCAGCATATTTTACTGTCACATCGAGTATGAGGATGGAGATAGAGGGAGTTACAGCAGCTCTTAATTGGGTTGATAACTGAGACATCAACACACTCGGTAATACTCACAGACTCTCAAAGCATGCTGCGCATGAGAGAAAGATTTATGCTAAGAAAAGAAAGGTGGGACTTATTAAATAACTCAGTTGTCCAGAGCATTACATGGATAAACTGCCCTGGTCATGCTGGGGTCAGAAGAAACGAGAGTCGACTTATTTGCAAGCAATGAGGCGATAGACAGCACATTGCCGAGAAGAGATAAATCAGACTTAATGAAGGCAGTAATAAATCCATTTCAAGATGAAGATGATGTCAATGAGGCTGAGAGTCTGCACATACAGAGAATGTTAGAAATGGGGAGTATTTAGAGGTGAGGGAAGGAAAAAGTAAATTTTTTGGAAATTCCCGAAGATCACACAATCAACACCTGATCGGGACTCCGAGTCTACACACACTGGGATGGCTGCTGGAGCGGAGGGCAGAGCACGTATGGGAATGTTCCCGCGTGCCGTGAAGTCAGTGTCTAATCAAGAATCAAGAAGAATCAAGAGGACATCATAGCTACCATGATGTGACGGGATGTTGAAATGATTAGCCACTGGGGAGTCACGATGATTCGTGATATTTCTCACATGTTCGCGAATCTATCAGCTAAACATCTACCAATCTTCACTAATATACTTCATATCACAACGCTTACATATGATAGAGTAAATTACGGGGACAAACATGAAGTCAAGAGACTAATTCTCTACAGTATATTTCTACCAACTCTGTGTTTACCAGTGCCAAACCTGGTCTCTCTCATCTTCACATTGTAGAAAGATAGTGACATGTGAGATAAATGCTTGAGGAAAACTGCCGGGGTCCACCAGGGCTTGATAGATTGCGAAATGAATATATCAGGGAAGGAATATGTATAATATCATTTACAGATTACATAGAGAGAGAACAGATCAAGTGGTTTGGTCACATAATGAGAATGCATCACGAAATGTTGCTCGTACAAGCATATAACCAAATGAGATCAGGGTACAAAGTCAGAGTAAGACCACGGAAAAGATGGATAGAAAACGCCAGGGACATTCTAAACAGACGGTCCATCGCACAGCCGAGGCCACACATCTGGCTTTAGAACGCAAGCTCGAGCTCCAATCACCCCTACGCTTAACGGCAAGAGTGGATCACAAACCACATGGGGAAAGACAATAGACAAACATGAGAAAAAGGCCTGATATCGAAATGTGATTTAAGGAACTGTAGCATAGGGAGTGAGAATAGCAAAAAGGGCAAAACAAAACAATTTCGGTGACAAGGGGACAGTTCCTAGTTGACCTTAAGAAGTGCGCAGACTAGAATGAACCAAGAGATCACGAAGGTTTCTGTCCCTCCGAAAAAAAAACTAGGGGAAGAGAGGGGAATGCAGGACTAAAGATTGGATCTAATTGGAGGATAGAGAAATGTCGTAATAAGATACGTAGTGCCGTATATTATGAGGATGAAATGTAATAGCCAATATAGGGCGATAAGATGTGTGTTTAACAGATAGTACGAGGGTCACAAACGAGAAATCGGTCATGTGAACGAACGTTTATGGAAATACATGTGTGTGTGTGTGTGTATAATATATAATATATATATATATAATATATATATATATATATATATATAATATATATATATATATATATATATGCACGTGCGTGTGTGTGTGTGTACGTGCATGCTCATATATATATAATTAAATGAGCGCTTGTTTATGTTAATGCACTTCTCTCCATTCTGTGTCAATATGTACGCCAATTCTTGTGTGAGGCCTCACTTGAGTATGGATACATTTATATGCTTGTGCATTTTGTGTGGGTATCTTTCATATATCTAGGATTCAATTTTGTTTTATATGTATTTCTTATCTATTGTTGTTTCTATATATATATATATATTTGTATATGTATGTGTGGATGTATATATATATGCCTATGTCTATATTGTGTTGGATATCTATTCCATGCGCTGTTAAATTCTGATCCCTCTTGTATGTTTCTATAGTCTCTACTTCTATTGGTAGCCCTGCCCCATCGACCAATTTCTTACTCTTTTCTTCTCCAACAGACCCACCCAGCCCTTACCACTTCGTCATTACTCATCAATAGTGTGCACAAAAATATATATCTGCATATTGAAAGCCCGCATTTTCTCATTTACTGGAGATGCGTTTCCGCAACCGGTACTGGGTTATGTTTCTGGGCAAGTGAAACATGGCCTGGTCAAATTTAGTTATCATTTTTGTGTGGTTTTGTCTAGTTTAAACGTTATTAATTTCTTGAAGATGGTCCCATTTGTACCGATAAGTCGAAAATTGTCCTGATTTGTTTTATTGCATGTTTTTTATATACTTTTTTCATCTATATTTATTCATAGTTATGATTTACTAATAACCTGTTAAACTAATTTACCGTTCGTTTGTTTGGTTACTGCGGCATCCTCCACTTTGTTGGAACCCTCCGACCATTTGGTTATTTATATTGGATTGTCCATATAAAGGAAGTTCATTATGTCGCCGTATTTTTTGCAACAATGACCCGATACATCGGTCTTCGGCGGATATTGTGTTTCAATAACTGTAATTCAGTTTCTCATGTATTGTGACTGTTAAATATTCATATCCATATTTTGCAATTGGAAATATACAGGTTGTAAAGAAAGTTAATTGTGTTATTTTTACAGCTCAGGCTTGTACTTATGTGTTCCAACTTTGCTGTAAGCTCTTGCAGTTCTTGTTCTGTACCGTGGTAAATAACTGAAATGTGTTTCTTTGGGGATACTTCTGAAAAATGTTATGATTGGGGGGGGGGGGGAGAGAAACGTGCGTGAATCTAATCTATTCTTGTTAATATTGCTGTATACATTCTGAAGTACATCCTGTAGTTATACCAACAACACAAGGAGGTCAAATGATTATCGACGCATTATGACAGCCAGAGACTAGGTCGTGAGTACCAGAGTGGTATTCTTTGGAAAGACATCAATGATGTTCACAATGTAAAAACTAACACTCACAGGCGTGCAGTAGTCGTGACCTAGAATTGACGGAATGTCAGTATTTATTTGAGTAATGATAAAACCTGGCTCCCAAATGTATGTTTACGTCTGCAGTTTTTTAGCAGTACAAGTATATTTTATAATGCAAATAAATATGTGTTTTACATTGCTAATCTGTCAAGTCAAGAGTCCACAGGCTCGTAGATAAGGTGGTGAATTTTTTTTTTGTGTGTGGGGGGGAGTGGGATTCAAACTCCCTACCTTAATAAATTAGGACATACATTTAGCACACGAAACAAACTAACAAACTGACAAGTCACCACCACTTAATAAATCAAGAAATGACATTTAGTACACGAAAATAAACTAACAAACTGGCAAGCCCCTATCACTTAATAAGCTACACTATGATAGAACTGAATAATCTCCAAAAGAAAAGAATAGTATGCAGCATGATTGAAGATATGTACCCCAGAGAAGCATGGATACAAGTATATACCGACGGATCAGCAACCAGAGCAGTGAAGAATAGAGGTGCTGGCGTGTACATAAAATATCAAGAAAAAGAAAATGAATCCACATGTTCAACAACTGGAATATTCTGCTCCGACTACTCTGCAGAAGTACAGGCTTTAAACATTGCTGCAGAAATAATTAAAAACACAGCAAGCCAATGTCAACAGGTAGTATTTCTTACAAATGCTATGTCTGTCCTACAAGCCCTTGAGAGCGCTAAACTGCCAGACCTGAAGGAAGCCATGCGAGAAGTTAGCATCTAAAGAAGGGTAATACTACAGTGGATACCATCCCACAATGGTATACCAGGAAATGAAGAAGCATATAGACTGGCAAAGGATGGAGCAACACAGGAACAAAAAGATCAAGAAATCATCTGCTAAGAAAAGAGAACCCTCATCAAAACCATCAGGAAAGTCGACCATCCAAAAAGATAGTTATCACTATCTCGATAGATCAGACCAGGTTATGATCTTCCGCCTTAGAACAGGACACAACAGATTAAACAGCCACTTAAATAGACTAGGACTGTCCCATCACCTCTGTACCCTTGTGGGCAGGCAGCACAGACCACTGAACATATCCTGCAAGACTGCAATACACTAAACCATTTAAGGGAAGAACACTGGCCCACAGAGATGGATATCTACAGAAAGTTGTATGGGAGCACTGAGGAACTTTCAATACAACAGCATTTATTAAGAAAATACTGCTGAACAACTCTGGTATACAGCCTGTGGTATTCCTGACAGATGCAAGGTCAGTGCTTCAAGCTCTCCAGTCTGGAAAACTAATAGACTAGCAAAAACTACCAAGTGAAGGGTAACCATGCAGTGGATACCCTCTCACTGTGGAATACCAGGAAATGAAAAACCAAACCAACTGGCTAAGGAAGGTGCTGCCGAAGACCAACCAGATGTATCAATCACCTACCATTAGAAAAAAACAGAAGATCAAGTCAATGAGAAAGCCACAAACACCAACACAAGATGAACATCACATTAGGAATAGATCAGAAGACGTTGTAATTCTACGCCTCAGAACAGGGCACAACCGACTCCGCAGTCACATGTACACAAAATTCAAGATTGGCAACACGGCAATGTGCACACATGGACAGGCAGCACAGAGTACCAAGCATATATGTCAAGAGTGTTCTGAGTATGAAATGCTGAGGCATACATATTGTCCAAAAGAAACGATGGAATCAAAGCTCTATGGGACACTGTATGAACTACAAAAGACTGAGTTTTATTAAAGAGACAGAATTTCAGATATAAACATTTTTCAAGTGAACGAGAAGAAAAAGGAGAAGCCTTAATAAGCCAGAACATGACATTTAGTACATGAAATAAACCAACAAACTGGCATACACCACCACCTAATGGTTTCCTATAAAATTCACAATACACCCACGAAAATAAAATAAATACCCAATTTTTATACGTAAACTCCCTATAACCACGGCCCTCATAGTCAGAAAAAAGCGCTAATGCGACAAGAGTAAGGAATAAGAGTTAGTGCAGCAAGAGTCAGGAATAAGAGTTAGTGCAGCAAGAGTCAGGAATAATAGTCAGTACGACAAGAATCAGTAAGAAGAATCCGTGCGATACAGTCAATGCGCCAAGAGGATGGAATAATAATACTTGCGACAAGAGTTAGTGAGACAGGTCAGGAATAGCCTCACAAATACCAAGTCAAATACCTCTTTCATCAAATACCTCACAAAACGATCATCATATACCTCACATAACGATCATCAAATACCTCACAAAACGATCATCAAATACCTCACAAAACGATCATCATATACCTCACATAACGATCATCAAATACCTCACAAAACGATCATCAAATACCTCACATAACGATCATCATATACCTCACATAACGATCATCAAATACCTCACAAAACGATCATCAAATACCCCACAAAACGATCATCAAATACCTCACCTAACGATCATCAAATACCTCACATAACGATCATCAAATACCTCACATAACGATCATCAAATACCTCACATAACGATCATCAAATACCTCACAAAACGATCATCAAATACCCCACAAAACGATCATCAAATACCTCACAAAACGATCATCAAATACCCCACAAAACGATCATCAAATTCCTCACAAAACGATCATCAAATACCTCACAAAACGATCATCAAATACCTCACAAAACGATCATCATATACATCACATAACGATCATCAAATACCTCACAAAACGATCATCAAATACCTCACAAAACGATCATCAAATACCTCACAAAACGATCATCAAATACCTCACAAAACGATCATCAAATACCTCACAAAACGATCATCAAATACCTCACAAAACGATCATCAAATACCTCACAAAACGATCATCAAATACCTCACAAAACGATCATCAAATACCTCACAAAACGATCATCAAATACCTCACAAAACGATAATCAAATACCTCACAAAACTTTCATCAAAACCTCACAAAACGATCATCAAATAATTCATAAAAAGATAATCCAATACCTCATAAAACGAACATAACATACATAAAATATGGTAACAAATACTCCACAAAACAATCAACAAATGCTTCACTGAAATATCATAAAATTCCTCACAAAACGATAATCACTCATAAAACTATCATCAAATATTTCAGTGCTACAAGAATCAGGAATCAAAGTCAGTTTGTCAAGAGCCAGAAACTTACTTGACAGATTGTAGGTCTATTCCGAAACTGAAGTTAGAAAAGTATCCGCTGATCTGAAATATTGTAAGAAAAATTATGATGGAAACTACCACAATTGTAAGTAATAATAATCAGAATAATAACATTGTGTCAGCCATTTACTGCTGAAAAATATAAAGTAATTAGTATACTCTCATCTAACAAACTTTACTAGGCTTTCGTCGGGTTTTCTATCAGCTGTCCCACGATTTCATTTCAGTTTTCATACTGTTGAAAAAAACAACAACAAGAAACGCAACTATTTTCCTAATCAATAACTTCTCGTGGTTACCTGAATTGTACTCACCTCATGATTAGTCAGTTCGTGAAAGAGATCAAATTAAAACGATATTTTTGGCAATAACTCCCGACAGGTTCATGAGAATTCCGTGAAAAATAATGAACACATAACTCTCTGACCGTATTATTGAATTATTGAATGCCTATAAAAGATTGACGGTCCTCAAATACATTTAGTTAAAAATTCAATGCGTAAGTATGGTTCATCTCACCACAGAACAATGATACATTATCATTGGACACTTACAGACTGGGCAATCACAAAGTGTAGTGGCCAGACAATTTAATGCGGTTATAAGCAACATTAGTCAACGTTAGAGGCAATTTCAACAAACTGGCTCAGTGGCAGATCGGCCGCGCAGTAGAAGACCCAGAGTAACAACTCCTGCTGAAGACCATTTCTTACGGCTCAGGAATATATTTATATTTGCGTCCTCCCCAGTTCACTCAATGCCAGCAGTTCGTCGAACTTGAGATCAAAATGTCAGGAACCGGATGTAGGATGCTGGCTTTTGGACTAGAATACCCTATTCTTACGGACAGGCATCGCCAGAACTGACTGCAGTGGGCAAACCCGCTTCGTCAATGGACCGCTGGGAGTGACTGGAGAACGGTTTGGTTTAGAGATTAATAATTGTGTGTGCTCCAGCGACATGATATATGGAGAAGAGTGGAAATATATATCCAATCATCGCCAAGAGTTATGACTTCTAGGTCGCACACCTGTTTAACGGTATACTCGGCACGACCTATCTAGAAATACGATTGCAAACGTGAAATGCATAAAAATGATGTTGAAATTGAATCTTGGGAACATGATGCCATAGTGTTGCAGGGAGGGGGAAGATCGAGAATGGCATAAAGGCCAAAGAGAAAGTAATAGCAGATAGTTCAAGGTTGCATGTCTAAACATACACATAACATCACATCGTGGTACAAACAGGTCTGCGATTTCTTGTAAATACCATAGGGTACTTTTTGTGACTTTGATTGGTCTTGTGAGTCACATTCATCATCCCCCATCGAGGCCAGCTCCTTGGCGTGGAGATGGGGCTTGGTCCAGCCAGCAGACATTCGGGCAGGACCACAGTCTTGCCTAGCAAGTAAAGGTGCTGAAGTCATGAAGTCAGCGACATTTGGCCAGAAGGCGCACCGCAACAATCAGAATGTCAGGCAGTATCGCACATGAAGTTTTATATCTGCATTACCCCGTTATGGTGCTAACCCTGTGACGACTCACCAGGCAGGAGTAGCACCGGGCCTATACCTCGAAAGGGCCCACCCATACGACTGGAGGTCCTCTTCGATTGCCTTGTGGAGCCAGGAGGCACAGGAATAATATCACTGACCAACAAATATTACCAACCAATGAGACACCACTTAAAATAATGCACTGGAATGCTGAAGGTGTAAATAGCAAAAGAGATGGCTTTAGCAAGAAATTAGAATTAGAAAACACCCTTCTTAAGGAACAGGTCAGCATTTGTTGCATACAAGAGACACACCTCAGCAAAGATGTAGCCTTTAAAATTGCAGGTCATAATTGCTTTAGAGCTGATCGAATAGACAGAAGAAAAGGAGGTATACTAACTCTAGTCAAAAATAACATCAGCGCACATCAAACTGAGCTATACATGAAAGGAGCAGAATACCAGATCCTTCAGCTAAAGACCAAGAACAGAAACTTCCACCTACTAATTGTCCAAATGACCAGCCCCTTTCCCTGGACACAATACCGTACAGAGGAAGACTGATAGTATGTGGAGATTTTTAATTGTCACTCACAAAGCTGGGGTTATGACCACATGGATAAAAGAGGAGAAGAACTTGAAAGCTGGCAAGACGCCAAATGTCTTCTATTGCTTAATAAGCCAAAAGAGCCTCCAACATACTACTCTAGAGCATAGCAAACCACTTCCACGCCAGACTTGGCATTGTACTCAGCAGACTTAACCTGGGAAATCAATAGAACAGTGGGAAATCAACTTGGAGGTAGCGAGCACCGACCACTCCTTTTAGTGTTAAAAATTAACTCACAGGAAATGCATGTAGCCTTCCAAGATGGAATTATAAAAAAGCAAATTGAGGACTATTTAAATACCGCATTAGTGTTTTAGCTGGACAAATAGATATGGAAGGAAAAGACATAAATGCCATAGTCAAAGAGTTCAATAAATGTATTCATAAAGCTGCCAAGAAAGCAATACCAAGAGGAGCACGCAAACAATACAAGCCATACTGAAGTGAACAACTAGAACTACTGCAAGAAGAATTATAAAAAGCACGGACGGAAGTGGAAAATAACCCAAGTCAGGAACATCACAACAAACATCAACACGCAAAAACGCAAAATCTAAAGAGTCAAACTAGAAGCTAGAAGAAAGAGTTGGAAAGGGAAAACAGAACCCTTAAATTTTGAAAAGGATTGAAGAAAACGGTGGAAACTGATCAAACAACTAAATGATGAGGGAACAGAAAGAAGCACAAACATAACACTCGTACAGAATGGCAAAATGATTACAGAAAAGCAAGCAGTAGATAATTTTGCTAGGATATTTGCTCAAGACTGCAATATTGAAATTATTCCAGAGAAACAGCATACAGTGCGGAGTGACCAAAAAAAGTAAATGGAACATGCTCAGACTAGAATCAGTGATGAAAACAGCGCAGATGAAATTATGGATACATTGTTCACATATAGTGAATTGGAATTAGCGGTCTCTAAAGCTAAATAAGTCCCCAGGTATTAATAAAATATCAAATAAAATGATAAAGAATCTAGGAAAAACAGCCAGAATGAAACTATTGGACATCCTAAATATTAGCTGGACTACTGGTAAAATCCCACAAATCTGGAGGGAATCAATTATGGTCCCTCTGCTTAAACCTGGAAAAGATGGAACAACACAAACTAGCTACAGACCAATTAGTCTTACAAGTCTTGCCTGTGCAAAACAATGGAGCGCATCATAAACCTAAGACTAAAATTTCACCTGGAAAGTAGAAAATTCCCTGCACCACAGCAGGCAGGTTTCAGGCAATGCTACTCCACAGAGGATCAAACCACATACCTCTCACAGGAAATTGAGGATGCTTTCCAAGACAAAATCAGTTTTAGCGGCATGGATTGATTTACAGAAGGCCTTTGATAAAGTATGGAAAGAATGATTGCTTCAAAAAATGAGAAACTACAAGATATGTGGAAATATGTATAGATGGACGAAAGCCTTTCTTCACAATAGAAGAGCCAGAGTACAAGTAAATGACAAAAAAGTAGGACAGTATTACTACGCCATGGAGTACCTCAGGGAGGAGTTCTATCACCCACTCTTTTTCTCATATTTATCAATGATCTAATTGAAGAAATACCCCGTGGAACTAGAGCAGCACTATATGCAGATGACTTAGTTCTATGGTGCACACATGAGAGTGCCATGGTTGCCACAAAAATGGTACAGAGAGCTATAAACATTTTGACCAATTGTGCTGACTAATGGTGTGTAAGTATCAATATAGAGGTCAGCCACAACACATTTTACACTTTCACCAAAACAAAGGCGGAGAAACATCTATGTAAATAAAACTGTTTTAAAGGTAGATGACCAACCCACAACCCACATATCTTGGTGTAACATTTGATGCCAAAATGACATGGAAACATCATATCAGCAAAGCAGAAACAAAAGCTAGAAGGAAGATAGCTATACTAAGAAAACTGAGTGGGACAACGTGGGGAGCTAATGAAAGAATTCTAAAGAATTTATACCATTCGACCAAACTTGGAATATGATTCTACAGCATGGAGTTCATCATCAAACACTACACTACAAAATCTAGATAGAGTACAGAACCAAGCACTTGGAATCATTACAGGCGCAATGAGATCCACACCAATCATAGAAATGCAGAATATCGAAGGGATGCAGTCATTGAAAGAGCGTAGAGATACTAAAATTATAATTCATGGAGAAAAGTTTCCCACCATAGTCACCCAATGAAGAAAAGATTCCAAAATCTGTCACAAGGATGGCTTAAAAGAAGCAGCTTCATACACCATGCCAAGCGTCTACGTAGACAGGTATCTGATCTGCCAGAGGTAACAATACTACTGATATCTCAACCAGAACACACCCCATGGGAAAAACGGACATGCATACAAGTGACCATCCAAACAAAAATAACAGGTGTGCATGGGGATGAAAATCAGAATAATCTGCAGAACAGGGTAGCAGCTCTCAGCTTCCTCGATGACGTTTACCCAAATGATCTATGGGCCAGAGTATATACAGATGGATCAGCAAAGAATGCAGTAAAAATGGAGGAATTGGTGTATATGTAGAATACCCAGATGGCACCACTGATACCACTTGTATACCAACAGGGATTTACTGCAACAACTATGACTCTGAAGTCAAAGCTATTTATACAGCTGCAGAGAAACTGTTAACATTGGACAGGACCTCACAACCGATTGTAATACTTACAGATGCAAGGTCATTACAAGATATGTGAAAATATGTATAGTTGGACGAAAGCCTTTCTTCACAATAGTGACAATCTAGATAATTACAATCCAATAAATTTCCAGAGTTAAAAGAGGTCCATAGTACAAAATAGGTGTAGAGTTATACTGCAATGAATTCCATCACACTGTGGAATAGCAGGAATTTAGAGAGCTGATCAACTCGCCAAGGAAGGTGCTAACATGCAGCAACCGCATGTACCAATCAGCTATCACCAAAAGAAATCCACGATAAAGGCACAACGAAAGCCTAACTTACCTCCACGGGACGACTACCATCCACTTAACAGACAAGAACAGGTAATCATATTTCGACTGAGAACTGACACAATAGACTAAACAGCCATATGTATGCAAAATTTAAATTGGCATAATAGCAAAGTGTAATTGTGGACAAGCCAACCAGACTTCAGAACATATCCTTCAAGAATGTGCAAACTATGACACATTAAGATTCATATACTGACCTTCTGATACACAAATGAATGTTAAACTTTATGGTACAAAACAAGAAATGGAAAACACTGTCCAATTTAAACAAGAAACAACACTGCAGATATAGACATTATTAGCGAACGAAAGAAGAAGAAGAACATTCATCATCGCCATGGATGGCCTATTATATAGTATAACAATAATACTATTGTCTGGATATATGGAAGAGTGCACACTATTATGATGAATTGTGTCAGATTATATTTTAAAACAAAAAACGCACATTTCAACAACGTGTCAACTTTACAATAAAAACACATGATGAAGGCTGCCTACCCTGTTCAGAAGATCATCTCTGGTCAGATTAGCATTTTGGTACATGATCTGTGAACCGTTGTCCTGACCAACAGTCAATTCCAGAACAAACAAAGCAATATCTGTCAAGTAGTGCAAACATTAATATAAATATACGTCAACAGCAATATAATATTTCCAGTTTAATAGAGAAGTAAACACTAGAACAAAACGGTATATATTTATAGAGATGTCAGCACTAGAACAAGAACTTCATATACTTATAGAAATAAATAGAAGGTGGTACTGCTAGTAGAACATAATGGAAAATAATACTCACGTGTTGGACAGGTAATGAAGTCCTACTGAATGACGACTAAAACACTACACACTATCACTAACGGATGTAAATATGGTACATATAACAAAACAAAACACAGAATATAATCTACATATGACAATACACAGGACAAAGTCGACGTTTCGGACCAATAGGCCTTTTTCAAGATACGGACATAACATCATCATCATCATCAGGTGCCATGCCGGGTGGCGTAGGCGGTCATGGCTCTCCACAGCTCTCTGTCCACAGTATTATGTATCAAAGTTGTTGTTGTTTCTTTGCCGTGCCAGGTTGTCAAACTGTCTAATATTTTCTCACGTTGTCGCCCTCTGTCTCTGGTGCGTTCAATCTTGCCTGTTGTGATTATGTTCTCTAAACCTGCCTGTCTCATGAAGTGGCCAAAAAAAGAAGATTGCCTTTTTCTTATATTGTTGATTAAGGTCCGTTTCGCATTTAACTCTTTTAACACCTCTACATTAGTTTTTCTGGCAGTCCATGGTATTCTCAGCATTCTTCTGTAGAACCACATCTCTGTTGCCTCCAATCTCCCACTTTCCAGTTTGTTTATTGTCCAAGACTCGCACCCATATGTTAGTATAGGGGTTATATAGCACTGCAGAACTCTCTTTCTCACCTCTAATATCAAGGTCTTATTACACAGTATATTATTCATTTTTCTGAATGTTGTTTTAACCTGTCCTATTCTGCATCTTATTTCTGTTGAACTTCTTCCATCTGCTGTTATAATTGTACCTAGATATTTGAATTGGTGGACCTGTTTTAATACTATATCATTCACTATGATCTTGCAAGGTGTGTTATTTTCTTTCTTTGAAATAACCATTACTTCTGTTTTCTTGATATTTAGGAAGAGGCCTTTCTCTTTGCTTTCTGTGACTACTACTTTAATTAAGTTTTGAAGGTCTTCCTCACTTTTTGCAATCAGAACAGTGTCATCCGCATATCTCAAATTATTTATGTTATGTCCTCCCACTGCTATTCCTGGGATATCTACTATTGCCCGCAATATGTTTTAACTGTATAGAGAGAACAGGTCTGGTGAAAGCACGCATCCCTGTCTGACTCCTTGTTTTATTTGTTGAAAAGGGCCAAATTGCTTTCCTACACTTATTGTTGCTGTTTGTTGCCAGTACATGTTCTTGATTATTCTTAAATCCTTGCTGTCAATGTTCAGATTCTCTAGCATGTGTATAATTTCACTATGTTTAACTTTGTCAAAAGCTTTAGTGTAGTCTATAAAACAGAGGTACAGATCTGTTTTTACCTCTATAGACCTTTCTATTAGTGTTCTCAATATATAAATCGCATTGTTGGTGCCTTTGCCTTCTACAAATCCACATTGTTCTGGACTTATTTCTGGTTTTATTTTGTTACTCACTCTCTTCATGATGATTCTGAGAAGTATTTTGGTTATTTGGCTCATGAGGCTGATTGTACGGTGTTCTTCACATTCGGTGGTCCCTGGTTTCTTAGGTAATGCTATAATATGGATCTCATTAAGTCATCGGGTATATTTCCGCTGTTATATATGTCATTCAGCAATTGTGTGATTATTTCAACTCCAAAGTCATCTAAAGCTGCTAATTCTTCTAATGTGATATTGTCTGGACCTGGGGCTTTGCCATATTTCATGTGTCTTAGTGCCTCCCTTACTTCTGCTGTGAGTATTGATGGACCCTCGCCGTTATCTTGTATGTTTATTTCTGGTCTATTGTCCTCATAAAGTTCTTTGATATATTCTGACCATCTCTGTAGTATGTGATCTATTCCCATTAATACCTGCCCTGTCTTAGATTTTAGACACCCTTTACTCAGGTCCTCTGCACCTGACCATTTTGGTACCGTGCGGTGCTCACGCGGTCGTTGTTTCACATGTCCTTATGTGGTTCAGATGCGCTCCATCTCATTCCCCAAGACCAGTTTCTCCATTGATCAGGCCTTTACATGTGAATCCCGTAATGTTATTTACATGATCATATGTAAACGCTGTGGTAAGCAATATATCGGTGAGACTGGCCTTAGACTGAGCGACCGCTTCTGTAACCACTTGCATGCTATCAAACACAGAACACCCACTCCTGTGGCCAATCACTTCAATGGCGATGGCCACCGTGGTGTCATTGACATTCAGGTCACTGCCATCAGATCCTGCACCACCGATGATAGATCTAGGTACGCCCTCGAAAATCGTCTCATTTTCGAGTCGGGTACCATCAAGCCATTTGGACTCAATTCCGACCACTCTTTCGCTTAGTTCTCGGTCGTATTGGTCTTTGTTACGTCATCGTTTTGTTCCTCTTGTTCCACCTGTATTATTGTCTTTGTATACTTCCTGTTCGTATGCTTCCGGTATCTATCTTACTATCACATTTCACTCGGATACGCATACATTTTTACTTGTGGTTTTTTTTATGTTTGTATGTTATGTCCGTATCTTGAAAAAGGCCTATTGGTCCGAAACGTCGATTTTGTCCTGTGTATTGTCATCTGTAGATTATATTATGTGTTTTGTGTAGATTATACATCCGTTAGTGATAGTGTGTAGTGTTTTAGTCGTCATTCAGTAGGACTTCATTACCTGTCTTACACGTGAGTATTATATACTTATAGAGATGTTTAGCACTAGAACAAAACGGTATATATTTATAGAGATGTCAGCACTAGAACAAAAACTTCATATATTTATAGAGATGTTTAGCACTAGAACAAAAACTTTATATACTTACTTATAGATGACAAAATAGTTAACGTTATTGACATTTATGGATGTCCAAAATAAGTTTAAATATTTAAATTTAGGGATGACATCACTAATAAAAATTGTGAAGATTTATAGCAGACGTGAATAATCAATTTTGTCTAGACTAAAATGATATCACCAATCATTTATAGATTTATAGGTGACAAGAACAATCAATTTTGTCTACATCAGTGCTTCGCAACCTTTCATTCATTATGCTTCATCTAATTCTTTCAAAAAGTTGACGCCCCCTCCCATGTAACATATATGTCTACATATTTTTTTAATATTAAAAAATTGAATTATTCGCGGTTGGTTGGTTGCTGATAGGTCTATGGACTTATGCCCTTTTGACCCATTGCCATTAAAATGGCATTATATTTTGGGAAGTCTGTGGATTTTCGGCCCACCCCGGGACAGAGAATAACTATCACACTACCAGAAATGTAGGTTTCAACCTATGCACTGCTCCGAGCCACTGCAGACAAGATAGGGTTGACTGTGCTTTCATTCCCCGCCACCAATTGACCACTGGTTATGCCGAACTTCTCTATTCCTCCAGGAATGCAACTAAATGTTCAAGTCAGAAGGATTGTCACGTCCTGAGTCATTGTGCCTCTATGATGGGTCTCAGCCATAGGAAAAAACAGTGCTGTCGGTTTCCTCCTCCCCAGTGCTGCGTAGTACATCGCTGGCTCCCTCCCAACCACATAGGGTACATACATATATACAAATATTAAAATACATTGCAACAACAAAACAAAAGCACGAAAAGTATAATTGTATAGATGGTATGCCATGAAGCTTTATATAAGAAGACAACCTCAATATAACGGCATGTCATCTACTAAGGATTTCTGTTGTATGGGTGTTTGTCTAATGGGCCATTGGTGAGACCCACAGACGCAACCACATGCGTAATTATTCTCGAAATGAAGCCTAAATACAACAGAATTGAATTGCCCCTCTGAACAATCAAATTGCCCTCTTGTACGGCATGCTCCCCACTTTAAGAAACACTGGTCTAGACCAATCAATTTTGTCTAGACTAAAGATAACATCAACATTTATAACTTTCTAATTTGGCACAGCAATCTTTGTTTTGGCACAAACAAACAACTTTGTCTGAGATGACCTCATTATAATTTATAGATAACAATGTATGCAGGCCTATATATTGTCTTGTGCGTGTTGCAGACGTCCATTAAGCCAACGGAAAAAAGCAAGCCAATGAACATTTTCTCTCAGGAATGGTGACTTTTCAAAAACAAATTAAGTTGAGCATCATGTCACATGTCACAACATGTCAAATCATGTCACATGTCACAACATGTCAAATCATGTCACAACAACATAAGATTATTGTTTGGTACTTCCTGTTTTCTCTTCCATAACACTAAACATATTGTTCCGAAATAACGTCGGCCCTCGCACGCGTATTTTTGCCTCCAGACAGTTCGGGAGAAATCTTTAATGACTTACATATGTCTTTGTACCTCAGTATTGGTCTTCCGCGGACCCGCTAGCCTTCAGACAGTGTCCGAATAGTTTTGGAATGCATAGCATTCTGCGAAAGTGGCAGAGGCATCACAATCTATTACTACGAAGTGTTTCCATGACAGAGAGTAACTGAATGCGGCGTAACAAGATAACAAGAATAACATCCAGAAATTACATACAATTCAAGTAATACTCTCAAATATACTATACAACCACTCAAATACACTCCCAAATACAACATACATGTGTTCAAGCACACATGCACTTTCACAAATACAATATACAACCACCTAAGTAATACTATCAAAAATAATATACAACCACTCAAGTACACTACCAAATACAACATACAACCACTCGAGTACACTCCCAAATACAATATACAACAATTCAAGTACACTTCCAAATATAACATAAAACACTGAAGAAGACTCCCAAATATAACATACAACGACCCAAGTGCACTTCCAAATACAACTACTCACGTGCGTTCCATAATACATCATACAACCACTTACGTACACTTCCTTATATACTATACAACCACTCAAGTACACTTCCTTATATAAAATACAACCACTCAATCACACTTAAAAATACTATCACTCAATTATACTACCAAGTATAACATACAACTATTCAAATACACTTCCAAATACAATCACTCAAGTACACTCCCAAATACAACGAACGATCACTCAAGTCCGCCACCAAATATAACACACAACCACTAAAATACACTCCCATATATAACATACCACCACTCAAGTACACTCCCATATATAACATACCACCACTCAAGTACAATTCCAAATAGAACCACTCAATTACATTTCCAAATATAACATACAACCACTAAAGTACACCACCAAATATAACATACAACCACTAAAGTACACCACCAAATATAACATACAACCACTAAAGTACACCACCAAATACTTTCTCTCAAGCACACTTCCACATACAATATACAACATCTCAAATACACTCACACATCTAGACCTACAGCAACAAACAACAACTTAAGTACACTCACACATCTAGACCTACAGCAACAAACAACAACTTAAGTACACTCACACATCTAGACCTACAGCAACAAACAACAACTTAAGTACACTCACACATCTAACTTACAGCCATATAACAAACAACAACTTAAGTACACTCCTAAATATAACACAATCAAACAAATACACTCACACATCTAGACCTACAGCCATATAACAAACAACAACTTAAGTACACTCACACATCTAACCTACAGCCATATAACAAACAACAACTTAAGTACACTCCTAAATATAACACAATCAAACAAATACACTCACACATCTAGACCTACAGCCATATAACAAACAACAACTTAAGTACACTCACACATCTAACCTACAGCCATATAACAAATAACAACTTAAGTACACTCCTAAATATAACACAATCAAACAAATACACTCACACATCTAGACCTACAGCCATATAACAAACAACAACTTAAGTACACTCACACATCTAACCTACAGCCATATAACAAACAACAACTTAAGTACACTCCTAAATATAACACAATCAAACAAGTACACTCACACATCTAGACCTACAGCCAAATAACAAACAACAACTTAAGTACACTCACACATCTAGACCTACAGCCATATAACAAACAACAACTTAAGTACACTCACACATCTAGACCTACAGCCATATAACAAACAACAACTTAAGTACACTCCTAAATATAGCACAATAAAACAAGTACACTCCATATTACAGCATACTAGCACTCAAGTACACTCCCAGATACAACATACTAACACTCAAGTACACTCCAAAATACGACCACTCAAGTCAGGGTCGTAGATATGATCTCTTATAAGTGTGAGTGACATTCGATTGTTATCGGGTGTCAGGTCTCCCTCTTTGATATAGCATGTGATGACATATCTGTAAAAATAGCTACAGGATGGTATTTAAAAAAAAATACATTAAGGGATGGGGGGTCTTTTATACGCGTTTTGGAAAAATTCGTAGTGCTAGAAGTTATGTTCCGATTTGCTAAGGGTGGGGAGGGTGGGGGGGGGGAAGGAGATTTGAACACCCTTTCCATTATCTGTTGGTCTGACTGAATTACAGTCCCACGCACAACATAATGCCACTCAAGCTACATTCCCACACAGAGACACACGCACACAAGAACACTCATAGTACATTATCACACTAGTAGTCGAATACCAAAAAAAATTTACTGTTCGATACATTCGCAACACACTCTTACATACTATGTGTATCCCTCAATCAATCAATACTCTTACACACTATGTGCTTCCCGAATCAATCAACACTCTCAAACATTATGTACATCCCCAATCAATCAATACTCTCACAAACATTTACACACTGTACACAATGTAATCTATATCAAAATAGATATTTTCTCTTAAAATATCCATTTATAAAATGCATTCCCTCACAGAAAGCTAACTATACACTACTACTCATAATACACACTCGCTTACAATACACTCCAGCTAAGAAAACCCCCTAGTTCCAATCTGCTTCCGCTAACAATGCACCCCTGCTAACAACGCACCTCTGACAACAATACACCCCTGCTAAGTACATTTGCGAATAATATATCGCAGTTTGGCGTCTTCTCTTGCTTGTTTGACTTGAATTCTCACCGCCAGCTAATATTTTAGAGTTTTCTAAGACATTTATTGTTATTTAATTTCTTCTCAACTTTACAGTATATCAGATATTATTTTTAAAAAAACGATAACCTCAGTTCAAGCGCGTAAAGAAGCAAACCCCCGCACAAACACTTAAAGAAGTAAACCCCAGTACAAGAACTTAAAGAAGCAAACTCCAGTGTCATGTGACGTATTCCTTCCAGAACGTTGTCTTCCCAATGAACTCTCTGAACCTCTCTCTGTCTTGGGCGATGTGGCTTGCATTTTCTAGCGATATATTCATATTATCTTTAATGTCGTCAGTCCATCGTCTTCTTGGTCTGCCCTTCTCCTCCTCCCAGGTACTCTTCCCTCCATTATTTGTCTTTCTAAACAGTTATGTCTCTTTATATGACCAAACAGGCGTAGTTTTCTTTTCGTTATTGTGTTTAGCAACCAACACTCTGGAATATTCAGTGTGTTTATAATATCTGAGTTTCTGATTTTATCCTTCCATGATATTCTAAGTATCTTTCTGTAGCATTTCAGCTCGAAGGCGTTGATCTTCTTTGCCGCTGTTTTACTTAGAGTCCATGTTTCACAGCCGTATGTTGCAACCGGAAAAATAAAAGTTCGTAACATTAGCACTTTCGTTTCTATTTTGTTGTTTTTCCATATGTTTTTCAGCCGTGTTATTTTGCAATATGCCATTGCCAATCTCTTCCTTATTTCTGCCATGCAGTCTCCTGCACTGTTGATGTTTGCTCCTAAGTATTCAAATTTATCCACACATTCTATCTCGGTATTGTCTATTCTGATTTTTGGTTGTTGTGTTGTTATATCTGTTGACGTGATTTTTGTTTTCTGCGTGTTTAAATACAAATTTTGTGCTTCGCTATATTTCTTTGTGTTCTTGATTAGTTGTTCCAATCCCTTTATATCGTTTAAACTTATATTTATATATCCCTTTATATGGTCTTCCGCCAAAATGGCCGACTAGAACGAATGTGTTCTCTTTACGGTGCTCGATTAACGGTTGTTCCTTCCCGAAAGTAATGGCAACCTACGGGAATATTGTGCCTAGAAATTTCCAATGGATTAAACTCCAGTACAAGAACTTTAAGAAGCAAGCCCCAGTACAAACACTTAAAGAAGCAAACCCCAGCACATACACTTGAAGAAGTAAACCCCAGCACAAACACTTAAAGAATTAAACCCCAGTACAAGAACTTAAAGAAGCAAACTCCAGTACAAGAACTTAAAGAAGCAAACCACAGTACAAACACTTAAAGAAGCAAACCCCAGTACAAGAACTTAAAGAAGAACCATAAACCACACACAGAATGCATTTACACAGAATAAATACATAAATAAATAAATTAGAATAAATGAACACAAGAAAAGTTAATTTAATGTTTTCAGGTAATAGGCATAGATGTAAAAGACAGCAGACGGATTATAAATATATATTGGGAACAAGACAGAATTGATGCTTTTGAGATGTGGGTATATAGAAGAATAGGGAGAAAATTATGGAAAGAGAAGAAAACAAATAAAGAGGTGCTAAAAACACTTAATATGAAGAAAGAACTACTAAGTGAAATCAAGATCAAGCAAATAAAATATTCTTGACACATTAAAAGACATGACACCTTATTGAAGACCTTACTTGAGGGTAAAGTCAAAGGGAAGCCCCGCCGAAGACGGATGTGTTGGGCCATTGGCGCAAATAAAACGGCAACACAACGCATTTCCATTCTCTGGACTACATCCAACTGGAAATCTTGTAGGACCATTGTCCTGTTACAAGAGAAATCCAGAGGGAATTTGAGAATGAACGCTGAAGAAGAAGAAGAAAGGGAAGCGAGCAAGAGGTAGGCAGAGATACAAGTGGGAGAGTAACATCACACGATGGACAGGTTACAGTCTAGTAGAGTGCACCACCAAGACAAGAGACAGGGGATGTTGAAGATCCGTTGCTACCAACCTTCGTTGCGAAGACGGTACTTTATGATGCTGATGATATACATGAACTACAAAGACTAACAGATCAAGTGGATAAATTAAATAAAGAATATGGATTGGATATGGACATCTAAAATAAAAAACCCATGATAATCAGCAAAGTCACAGAAGAACAATCACTGAACATAAACATAGGCATACATGGAGAGAAACTACAACAAGTAGAACAATATCAATATCTTGGACACAAAATCATAAATTATCTCAGATGTGAAACAGAGATTAAAAGAAGAATAGGAATAGTTAAAAGTACTTTCAATGATATGAGGAAAATATTAACATCTAAACAAATTACAAACAAGATAATTATAAAATGTTGCATTTATTCTATATTAATTTGGAAGTGTTGAAAGAGTCAAATGCGAGGCGGAGATTAATTATTAATATAAGGAAAAGACAGTCTTCAATTTTTTGACCACGTTATTAGACAGGAAGATTTAGAGAACATATTTACAACAGGCAGGATTGAAGTCAAGAGAGACAGAGGTCGAGAATGTGAGAAAATATTATACAGTTTAACAACATGGCATGGCATAAAGTAAACAACGAGCCTAAATACTAGTGATAGAAAGCTGTGAGATCAATTATCGCCTACGCCAGCCGGCACGGTACTTGATGATGATGATTCTATTTTAATTTATGGCTTAGAAATATGGACAATAAACAAACAGACGACAAAATTGATGCCTTTGAGATGTGAATATAGGCATACAGAAAACTAGGGAGAAGAATTTCACGGAAAGAAAAGAAGTTCTAATAAGACTTCGTATGAAGAAAGAATTATTCAAGGAAATAAAGATCACGCAAATACAATATTTTGGACACATAAAAAGACATGACACCTTGTTGAAGACCTTACTTGAGGGTAACGTCGACGTGAGGCAATTAAGAGGAAGCAGAGATACAAATGGGAGAGTAACATTAAAGATGGAAAGGCTACAGTCTATCAGAGTGTACGACCAAGACAGAGGATGTTGGAGGATTGTTACAGCCAACCATCGTTGTGGAGACGGCACCCAATGATGATGATGTTATACAGATGAATGTGTGAAAAACGCGGTACTTGATGGTATATATATATATATATATTAGCCAGGTGAGGTTTTCCCGATACAACACTGCCACAGGATTAGCAAACCGACAGTGAGAACTCGAGTCGCTCGTAGAAAATGGAGGATTTCCGGGAGACAAACGCAAACGATAAACAACGAATACGAAAACATCATATTAAATATGCTACAATTAATATATGCGGCGATATACTCAGCACACAAGGGGGCCGTCTCCAAAAAACTCTTCTACCCCTGACGCCGAAAGGCAACAAAGGGTTTCAGCGATTATATATATATATATATATATATATATATATATATATATATATTTCCTGGCAACAGAAGGGAGATCACTAGAACAAATAGAAAGTGACATTACGTACCATGAATCCCCATTGATGCCAGCACTGTGAAATTATGATGAGGCTTAGTTTAGCAATCAGGGGCTGCAAGCTAAGAATGGTCGGGCAGTCGCACTCGAGTGGGACCATAGTCCTGGCCAAGTAAGCAGTGTGCTGAAGACTGAAGCAACCAGTCAAAAGGCGCACAAATAATCAGGATGCCACGCACAGAACACATTGGAAACATGTCTGTATCTATTAATAGTTATGGTGTCTGCCCTATGGCGGATGTTCAGGCAGGGACGGTACCCGGCTCTATACCTTGAAAGGGCCCAACCTCAGTTACTGGAAGTCCTTCTAAATTGTCCAGAGGAACCAGGAGGCATGGGAATAGAGATACTGGCCAAACAAACCAACGACTAATAAAAATAATGCACTATAATGCTGAGGGTGTCAACAGTAAAAGAGATGGATACAGTAAAAATTGGAACTTGAAAATATCCTAAGTGAAGAACAAGTTCATATATGCTGTATCAAAGAAACACACCTCAGCAGCGACATAGTCTTCAAAATCAGAGGCTATCAGTGCTACCGGTAAGACCGAAAGAACAGGCGAAAGGTTGAATTCTGAGACCTGTTAAAAACAATATGAGCGCAAGTCAGCTGAAAGTATATATGGAAGAGGCAGAATACCAGATGCTTTACCTAAAAACAGACAGTGCAGAATTCCATCTCCTGAATTACTACTGCCCAAGTGGTAGACCATTGTTACTAGACACAATCCCAGAAAAAGAGAGACTTATGGTGTGTGGTGACTTCAACAGCCACTCTCAGAGCTGGGGCTACGATCAAAATAATCTCATACTTATTAATCAGCCAGCAGACTCACCAACCTTCTAATCGAGAGCATGGCACACCACCTCTACACCAGACCTGGCATTCCACTCACCAGGCCTGGAATGGAACATCACAGGTGTCGTTGGAAAGCAGCTTGGAGGTAGTGACCACAGAACAGTATTTTGGGAAATCCACAATGAGTTTATCAAGAACAGCAGCACACTTACTAGGTGGAACTATAAGAGGGCAGACTGGAAAATATACCAGCATTTAACCAGTGTTCTAGCTAAGGACATGAACATGGGCGAAGACATCAATAGAGAAGTGAGTGAATTTAATAGATGCATCCTATATGCTGCTAGTAAAACCATACACAGGGGGGGGGGGAACGCAAAAACTACAAACCCAACTGGAATGATGAGCTGGAGAAGCTGCAAAATGAGATGGAAACATCTTGACAAAAGGCAGAGAACAGACCAGGCCAAGAACACATCAACACATATCAACAAACAAAGGTTAAATTTTAAAGAGCCAAGTTACAAGCCAGACGGGAGCAGATGGAAAGAAAAAAACAGTCTCTGAACCTTGAAAGAGACAATAGGAAATTATGGAAACTGGTAAAACAACTAAATGATGAAGGTACAGGGAGAAATACCAGGATCACACTTTACAAAGATAGAAAAATTTTAACAGGTAAACATGCAGCTGATTACTTTGCAGAAGACAATACCGTCATAATTCGCGGGAACTAGCAACACATTGAACAAAGCAAACCTACACCGGAAGTCATGGAGGTACCAATCGCAATGAAAGAACTGGAGCATGAAATATCCAAATTGAAAATAAAAAAGTCCCCAGGAGCTGATGAGTGTCCAATGAAATGATTACAAACCTAGGAACTGCAGCAAAAGCAAAGCTATTGCAGATATTCAATACAAGCTGGACCACAGGTAATGTTCCACAGGCATGGAGGGAAGCAATAATGATACCAATCAGGAAAAGATGGCAACACAGTTTCCAACTACAGGCCTATCAACCTCACAAGCTGTTTATGCAAAGCAATGGACCGCATTATTAATCTTAGGATGCAGTGGTACATTGAAAGTGAAAATCTTCTGGTATTGCAGCAAGCAGGCTTCAGACAGTGCTACTCTACCGAACATCAGGCAAACAACCTCTCTCAAGAGATTGAGGACGCCTTTCAAGATAAGAAACTGGTACTAGCAGCACGGATAGACCTCAGGAAAGCATTTGACAAGGTTTGGAAAGAAGGGCTCCCAAAGAAATTGCGAAATTGCAGGGTTAGATCAACAATGTACAAATGGGTAAAAGCATACCTGCATAATAGAAGAGTCAGGGTACAATTAGATGGTCGCAAAAGCAAGAAAGTCCTACTGCGTCATGGAGTCCCCCACGGAGGAGTCCTGTCACCCTCACTTTTCTTGGTTTACATCAATGACCTAGTTGCCGAACTACCACACGGGACCAAAGTGGCAATGTATGCTGACAACCTGGTTATCTGGTGCAAGAACATACAACAGTGGCCACTAAACAAATACAAAGAGCTATTGATGTCTTAACCTTATGGACAAATAGATGGTGCGTCAGCATTAACACAGATATGTCCAGCATTACTCTCTTTAACCTCTCACCAAAACAAAAAGCCCGCCATATCATATCAAGATAGATGGAGAGCTCTTGAAAGAAGACAAACAGCCCACATATCTTGAAGTTACTTTTGATGATAAGCTGACATGGAAGCAGCACATAAACAAAGCAACAACAAAAGTCAGGAGGATGTTAGCTATCCTGAGAAAGCTAAGTGGAACCACATGGGGAGACTGTGGAAATATACTCAGTAAAGTGTACCAGCATGGCATATGACCACACCTGGAATATGGTTCAGCTGCGTGGTGTCTTGCATCAAAAACCACATTACAAGATCGAGATAAAGAGCAGAACCAGGTGCTCAGGATAATGCTGTGAGCAATGAAATCAACACCCAGAAAATGGGAAGAATGTAAACAATTGGCGAACGCTGAGACGCAAATGTGCTAATATATGCAGAAAAGTTTAAGTGCATGCCAAGTCATCAATGAAGGAAAGATTCCAAAATCTAGCAATGGGGCTACTGAAAAGAAGTAGCTTTATCCACCAAGCTAAACGACTCCATAAACAACTTACAGACCTACCTGAAGTTAACAGCCCCTTAAGGTGTACCAGAAAAAAGTCCTTGGAGTGAAAGGTATAGAATGCCAATATACATTTAGACCCATGTGAAAGGAATACTATGCGAGGACTAACAGAACAGTGTGCAGCGACGGACAGTCACCCTCAGTTTTCTGTACGATGCATATGGGCCAGAGTATACACAGATGGGTCAGCATAGAATGCTGTGAGGAATGGGGGAGTAGGTGTACATATAGCATATCCACACAAGTCTAGAGATACGATCAAAACATCAACATGGAAATTAGGGTTGTAACTGAAAAACTGATGAACTCCAATCTTGGCCCACAGCTCGTGGTGTTCCTGACAGATGCAAGATCAGTGCTTCAAGCTCTTCAGTCTAGAAAACTAACGGACTGCAAAAGCTACTTAATAAACTGTCTTACCAGTATAGGATAACCATGCTGTGGATATGCCCTCTCACTATAAAATAACTGGAACTAAAAAAGCAGACCAACTGGCTAAGGAAGGTGCTGCCGAAGATCAACAAGATCTACCAATCACCTACCATCAGAAAAAAACCCAGATGATCAAGTCAATGAGAAAGCCACAAACACCAACACAATATGACTATCAAATTATTAATAGATCAGAAGACATTGTAATTCTACGCCTCAGAACAGGACACAACCGACTCCGCAGTCACATATACACAAAGTTCAAGATTGGCAACACGGCCATGTGCACATGTTGGTAGGCAGCACAGAGTACGAAGCATATACTTCAACAAGATTGTTCTGAGTATGAAATGCTGAGGCAGACATATTGGCCAGAGGAAACAACACTGGAATCGAAGCTCTATTGACCACTACATGAACTACAAAAGACAGTGAGTTTTATTAAGGGGACATAATTACAGATATAAACATGTTTAAAATGAACGATAGAAGAAGATGTACCATGAATGTAAGACTGATTAAAACAGCGTTTTAGAAAAAGTGGATGCAGATGCAACATAACTATAGAACTAAATTGTACGTACCACCAAATTTCACGCAAGGAACAAGCCATTATCTTGAACCTCAGAACTGGACACAGCTGACGGTCAATGTGTATGTCCAGAAAGCTGAAAATGTGTGAGACATACGTAACTGTGAACTGAGCCACATGGGTATATAGAGAAGACGTTACAGCAAACATCCGCATATTGGAGGTCTTTAGCTATCAACAAATACAGTATACCACAACACTACACTGTTGCGTGTCACTACCCGTGGCTACTTTTTCCCGTTCATTGATTGACGACGGTTATTAACCGCTTGTTGTATCAAGCAATAAGAGAATGTGGTGTGCTTCTGTTGATAGGTCAAAAATCAAGTTTCCGATGAGTGGATATTTATGTTCAGTTGTAACGTCTCTCTCTGTGACTAAGCCCAGACATCGCATTCTTTATGAATGTCAACTCTACCAAGAAGAAAGGGAGAACATTTGGGCTACTGAGACGGCACTAATTCCAAATCTGAGAAGTTCCATGGATGACCTGAAGCGAATTATACGGTTCATTGAAGTCAATAGCGATGTACTCTGATAACTAAATGAAGAGCGATGATGAAGAAGAGGAATGCCTTCTTGCACATTATATTGAAATTGTCCCGCTCTCAAGACAATGGCGATATCTGCTACACAACACAGTGACAATTGAGTTACTCTGGACTAACCTGTGTTATGTTGTAAATCAAACGAAGGCTTTGCTGTTGTTGTTGTCATGGTAGAAGTGGTTGTCACTGCAGTTGTATACGTGTATGAAGAGTTGCTGGACATATTTGTTGAGATTGTTGTAAGGCTGATAGATGTAGTGCTTCCAGAAGAGCTCATTGTCATGCTCGTTGTAGTCGTGCTCCATCCTTGACCTTGTGTATGTGCAGGAAGTGGATGGTGCAAGGTTGGGAGAAACATAAATTTATTTATCCCAATCTCTATAGTTGTTATTAATTGTCAAGTACTAGTTATTTACATAAACTCGATGTCAGATTGTCGAGTACTTGTTACTTGCATAAACTCGATGTCAGATTTGTCGAGTACTTGATTTTACATAAACTGGATGTTTGATTTATCGAGTACTTGATTTTTACATAAACTGGATGTCAGATTTGTCGAGTATTTGTTACTTACATAAACTAGATGTCAGATTGTCAAGTACTTGTTACTTGCATAAAATCGATGTCAGATTTGTCAATAGAAGGTGGTACTGCTAGTAGAACATAATGGAAAATAATACTCACGTGTAAGACAGGTAATGAAGTCCTACTGAATGACGACTAAAACACTACACACTATCACTAACGGATGTAAATATGGTACATACAACAAAACAAAACACAGAATATAATCTACAAATGACAATACACAGGACAAAGTCGACGTTTCGGAACAATAGGTCTTTTTCAAGATACGGACATAACATACCTCATTCCAGCCGGGGAGACTTATACAAGTCAGTAAACCTAATGTCTTCTGGCCGAAAAGACTCCTATAAGTCATACTCCAATGACATTCATGTTGTTTTTTTCGGTATTTATATCAACATAAGAATGCTTCCAATCGAAAGTGTAATATGTCCACATTACTTCGTGCATGATTTGTATGTGTATTGATATCAATTTTGTTAAGTTATTGATAAGTTTTGATAATGGGTTTTATATATTTTTTAATTATAAAACATATATCACTACGAAGACTCACGCTTATTTTTGTGACACGCGGGCGTAGAGGGAAACGAACGAGCCGACCAATTAGCTCGCCTCGCCACCACAATTGACGGCCAGCATATGGACCGAGCAGACATACTCATTGCTCTTCATGAATCCTCACGGTCAGAGAATTTTGAGATGAATGAAAAAAAAATGGTAGCATATCCTACCCAGGACGTAGCTATCAACCCAGCATTTGTTGGCTGTGGTGATTTTCTAGGCAATATAAATACGTACAGTAGGTTGCCATTGCTTTCTGAACGGTCCGGATGCACAATTGCCTGTGGTGGGGATCGAACTCGGTACCTTTGCCGTCACAGACGCGCTCTGTACCACTTCGCCACAGAGCCGGACATGATCATGAGTCAATATCGAGAATGCGCGAATTGGGAGTGAGGATGGGCATGGCCCGTAGAGAACCCCTGGCAAAGATTTCAAAAAGAGCAGTGAACCAACAGAGAACCGGAACCATCAGCCGTTATAACCTAAGAGATTTACCGAAGCGGAGATCTGAGCACATATGGACTTGTCCGGTGTGCGAAGAGGATAATCAACATACCTAATACCTAATTAACTGAGTAGGAAAAAATACAGGTAATTAAACAGGTAATGATACGGGTAACTGTTAAAATTGTTCCAGGTGGGAATGGGAACCTGAAGCACAAGTAGAAAAGAGAGGCGTTAGATATCAAGAATGTTATGGGTAAGAATGGAAATATGCGGGACGGAGACCCGGTATTTTTAACGAGACAGTTATGGGTAAGAATTAAAACCTGCAGAACAGAGACGTCGTATTTTTAACGAGACAGTTATGGATAAGAATTAAAACCTGCAGAACAGAGACCTCGTATTTTTATCGAGACAGTTATGGGTAAGAATTAAAACCTGCAGAACAGAGACCTCGTATTTTTAACGAGACAGTTATGGGTAAGAATTAAAACCTGCAGAACAGAGAACTCGTATTTTTAACGAGATAGTTATGGGTAAGAATTAAAACCTTCTGAACAGAGACCTCGTATTTTTATCGAGACAGTTATGGGTACGAATTAAAACCTGCAGAACAGAGACCTCGTATTTTTATCGAGACAGTTATGGGTAAGAATTAAAACCTGCAGAACAGAGACCTCGTATTTTTATCGAGACAGTTATGGGTAAGAATTAAAACCTGCAGAACAGAGACCTCGTATTTTTATCGAGACAGTTATGGGTAAGAATTAAAACCTGCAGAACAGAGACCTCGTATTTTTATCGAGACAGTTATGGGTAAGAATTAAAACCTGCAGAACAGAGACCTCGTATTTTTATCGAGACAGTTATGGGTAAGAATTAAAACCTGCAGAACAGAGACCTCGTATTTTTAACGAGACAGTTATGGGTAAGAATTAAAACCTGCAGAACAGAGACCTCGTATTTTTATCGAGAGATATCTAGAAAGATACGTTAACTAACAGCGTTATTTTACTTCGAGACATTTGCTTGGGTCAACTGCGCGCCTATTAGTTTGATCTAAGAGCAATGATGCCGGAGCATAACCAACACCCACAAAAAAAAAAAAAAAACCCTAATAGGTTGAAAAGATGCAGAGGATTAATTTCATGGTACCCGGGTTTTTCCATTTGCACTTCGTTTCTTAAAACGAAGAAACGTGCTGAGTAGAGTACCAATGCTAACAATTAAGTCCTTAGATTTACGTGATAATCCACAGGGAGCATCTAAAGATGCATTTGTAAACAAGAAGCCATGAACTGGGTTCGAACACGCAACATCTTGATCACAATGCAAATGGCTTACAACTATGCCAGAGAGCTGTATTAGGGAGATAATAGACCACATTTGTGACACACAAAGTCCTAGCTGGACATCTGTGTACAGTATTTGTTACTGTGTCCCAGTTAAACATGCGTGTACATTATTTGTTGTTGTGTCCTAGCTGGACACGTGTACATTATTTGTTGTTGTGTCCTAGCTGGACACGTGTACATTCTTTGTTGTTGTGTCCTAGCTGGACACGTGTACATTCTTTGTTGTTTATGTCCTAGCTGGATATCTATGTACAGTATTTGTTAGTTGTGTTCATTCGGGTCACATTTTCTTTGTCTCTGACAGTAAAGCTTCTGAGAGAAGAATCAGCTACTATCACAGATCAGTGTTGCCACTCACCACTCATAGATCAGCGTTTCCTCTCACTACTCACAGATCTAGGTTGCCACTCACTAATCACAGATCAGTGTTTATTATGAATATATCAGTGTGTTGTCAACCACTAATCGCAAATCATTTCTGTTACGCACTAATGACAGATTAGCGTTCTCATTCATTTCTTCTAGAAGAGTTTATCTCTCATTTCTTACAGACGAGTATTATCACTGACGACTAGCGAGTGTTGTCATTTACTTATCATTCCTGGCACGATTAAAAGAAACATTTACTTATGAGTTCTAGCATGATTGAATGGCATACATGTAAAAAGAAACTTACCTAAAAGTAGACCAGAAACTAACAAAATCAAAAGTGGGCTGTCTTCATACATCATATCAAATGTTGGATTTGACTAAAAATAGTTCCTTTATTCAGGAGCAGAGCTAACGTGACAAAAACAAAATAGACACACAATCAGATATTGAATAAGTGACGTAAATAACAAAAGAGATGCATTAAATGAGGTAGATAATAAAAGAGATGTATTAAATGAGGTAGATAATAAAAGAGATGTATTAAGTGAAGTAGATTATAAATGAGACGATTTATGTGAAGTAGATAGTAAGAGAAATGTATTGAGTGAAGTAGATAGTAAAAGAGATATATTAATAAAGTGAAGTAGATAGTAAAAGAGATATATTAATAAAGTGAAGTAGATAGTAAAAGAGATATATTAATAAAGTAAAGTAGATCGTACGAGAGATTTCTATTAACTGAACATACATCATAAGTTAAGGTTTAATCAGAGAAGCGGATAATAAAAAGACAATAAAAACATAAAATATAATCCAAAAAGATTCTGTCTTTAAACCATTTTACCACCATCGACACAAACTAAACATAAATATAATCCAAACACATTGTGACTTTAAACCATTTTACCACCACCGACACAAACTAAATATTGGACAATCATCAACAGGTGAGAAACAAAACTGCAGTATTTAAAACAATCATCAACAGGCGAGAAACAAAACTGCAGTATTTAAAACAATACACCAGTTTCATAGTGTGCAGTTGTCTATTGTGTACAAGCGACTGTATCTAATCGGCTTCATAGTGTGCTGTTGTATCAAGTCCTGCTCAAGTAAGTCCTATGTGCTGACCCTATTGTTCATTTCCCACTTTACGCAGACTTTGTATCTAATAGGTTTTGCAAACTCTATAATGTTTTAATACCTTCCAGTCTTTGTTTCCAGTTTGTGCTGGCTGGACATCTCATTGACCAAACTTAAAGATTAACTATTTAAACTTGGTTGAAACTCTATAATGTTTTAATACACTCCCCTCCCCCCCCCCCCCAAAAAAAAATCGAGGCCAGATCCTTGTGGAGATGGGGCGTAGACCAGCCAACAGAGGTTGGAAACTAAGACTGGCCACGTCCTCCTAACAGCATACGGAAGGTCGGGTGGCAATCATTAGTGGACACAAGACCAGTCACCATGCTACATTATAGAAGATGATATAACTGTATAGAGAGGCCTTTTAAAAAAAAATAAAACTCCACTAGCATTCTATCTTTACAGTTATATTTACAGTTATATGTTTTTATGTTGTAATGTCCTGTTGTCAATCACCCCCCCCCCTCCTCGTAGTAGAGTTCTACCGAACTGCACTCCGTCATAGAACCTAATACATATCACTCGGACTGTCAAGATCTTATGGGTTTAATGTTGTTTGTCCAACTGACACCCAGAAAACAACTGGAGGAAGGGGAAATCTGAGGTGAAACCATCCAATTCAGGATGTGACAATCCTATATGTCTTTCCAAATTTGACAGCCACAGCACACGTCCTGTGTACCGGTAGACTGTAGGTGGCCGGCGAATAGAAAGTGATGAAGCATACATCAGATCCACTACCCATAGATGGGAGTCTGGGAAGAGTCCAGTCAAAGCAGCATTATGCCGTTTTTGGAAAATGGTAAATTACTTGATGGATCAACCCTATGGGTTTGATCAAGCTCCATAGACATAACCCCAACATGTAATACATACACATACCACCACCAGGCACAGGGAAGAAAGAGTGAAAGCTCGCAACCCTGGGGATCGGATTCTGTCTGTTCAAAGCTATTCTGTGCAGTTCTAGAATAGTATGCATATTGTTTGTTCAATTTCTCTAATTGTTGTTCTTCTGCGTGTTTCCTTTGGTCTACCCATGACTCTTCTGCTTGTTGGTATCCATGCAAGAGATTGGTGGTGGATTTTGTTATTGTCTGAGAGTAGGACTATCCGCTCTAGGACCAACGTCGTTTTCTAATAACATCTGTGATGTAGTTTTGATTTGTCTCGTCAATGATTTTTTCATTCGATTTGAATTCGCTTCAGTGGGTGTTATCCTACAAAGGTATTTGTTTTCGCAACTCAATATCTTCTCGTCAATAGAGAACTTAAATATTGAAGAAACCACTTCTTCGGACTATTATAGATGTGAATTGAAAGGTGGACCTATGACTGATTTGCCAGGTGAATTATTATCATTATTTCTGAGCCTATTTGAAGGGACAAAAGTCCCCGAAGCATCAATCTACGTAATGTATCTGAGAACAATTTGAGAAGGAGCTGTAAGTTCCAGTCGATGGAGGTTCGAAATAGTTGAAGACTTTAAGGGAGACCAAATAATCGGCATGTGCATTTATTTATAGAGACTGGTCAAATGAAATCGATGAATCTCGAGCTAAGGATGTGTAGAATAAAGAGATTCACCAATCATAATTCAGTAGAAATTGTGTGAAGTTGTAACGTTTGATATGTGTGGACTGTTTGTTATTGATTGACAGTAATTTTGGGTTCTCAAAAGGTTGGTGTTTACGTGAACAAGTCTGATAGGATCTATAAATAGCTTTAGTTGAGAGGAAACGAACTTTCATGAACAGAACCGTCCATAGTTTCGTCTTGCACTTTCATGAACAGAACCGTCCATAGTTTCGTCTTGCATATCATCATCATTACGCTGTTTACTACCACCATCACACATTGACTACAGTCTGTGCTTACCACCATCACACATTGACTACAGTCTGTGTTTACCACCATCACACATTGACTACAGTCTGTGTTTACCACATCACACACTGACTACAGTCTGTGTTTACCACCATCACACATTGACTACAGTCTGTGCTTACCACCATCACACATTGACTACAGTCTGTGTTTACCACCATCACACATTGACTACAGTCTGTGTTTACCACCATCACACATTGACTACAGTCTGTGTTTACCACCATCACACATTGACTACAGTCTGTGTTTACCACCATCACACATTGACTACAGTCTGTGTTTACCACCATCACACATTGACTACAGTCTGTGTTTACCACCATCACACATTGACTACAGTCTGTGTTTACCACCATCACACATTGACTACAGTCTGTGTTTACCACCATCACACATTGACTAGTCTGTGTTTACCACCATAACACATTGACTAGTCTGTGTTTACCACATCACACACTGACTAGTCTGTGTTTACCACCATCACACACTGACTACAGTCTGTGTTTACCACCATCACACATTGACTACAGTCTGTGTTTACCACCATCACACATTGACTACAGTCTGTGTTTACCACCATCACACACTGACTACAGTCTGTGTTTACCACCATAACACATTGACTAGTCTGTGTTTACCACATCACACATTGACTACAGTCTGCGTTTACCACCATCACACACTGACTACAGTCTGTGTTTACCACCATCACTCACTGACTACAGCCTGTGTTTACCACCATCAAACATTGACTAGTCTGTGTTTACCACCATCACACATTGACTACAGTCTGTGTTTACCACCATCACACACTGACTACAGCCTGTGTTTACCACCATCAAACATTGACTAGTCTGTGTTTACAAGGGCCTAAAGTTCGTCCCTCTCCGTCCTACACGCGATCAATACTCTCTTCTTCGGGATATCCACCGCTGCTATCGTCGTCTTCGGCTTCATTATCATTTCTGTGGCAAAATGTCATCTTGTACTGACGATGTATTTTCTAGTTATGAACAGAAGAAATATCCGTGGACTCCCGAGCCCGGTGCATCTCAGGCTCTTGATCTGTACATCAAGAATACCCTTCATGGCATTAAATCACTTCATCACAACCGTATTCATCGATCAAACATCACCCCTGAGGAATCTCGCGCATTGGCACATATTCGTCGCCGTGATGATATTGTCATCTAACCAGCAGATAAGGGTGGGGCCGTTGTGGTGTGGCGTGGCGTAAGGACCTTTACTTCCAGGAGGGCCACCAACAACTCTCCAATCCTTCTTTCTACACTGCACGCACATCTGATTCGACTGTAACTAACCAGAAGGTTGTTAACAAAACTGTGAAAACCCTTATCCTTAACAACCACCTTCCTACCACTGCCAATGCTCTTTGCATCGATCAAAGCTGTTTAGGCAAACCTGTTTTCTATATGCTGCCTAAAATCCATAAGGCATCGAATCTGGATAGATCTATTGTCTCTGCTTGCTCTTGTCCCACTAAGTGCACCTCCGACTTCCTTGACAGCATTTTCCAGCCGTTAGTTGAACAACTGCCTTCATTGTTGAAAGAAACCAAGCATGCCCCGACCATTTTTTCTTCCATCCTGTTGTCTTCTGACCGTACCTATCGTCTGTTCTTGGTTGATATCTGTTCTTTGTACACTTCTATACCCCATGCAGATGGTCTCAGGGCTCTGCAGTTCTTTCTGGACAAGAGTCCCCATCCCTCTGTATCCACTTTTACTCTTATCCGCCTTGCTGAACTGGTGCTTACACTCAACTCTTTTGAATTTGATGGACACTTTTTCGATCAGATCAGTGGCGTTGCCATGGGAACCAAAATGGGACCTAGCTATGCGTGTCTGTTCATGGGATATCTTGAACATCTAGTTTGGTCTACCTATAATAGCCCGTTCCCATCTCTTTTCCACAGATACATTGACGATGGGATAGGTATCACCGACATGTTCGAAGTGGAATTGTCTTCATCAACTTCATCGGCAGTTTCAACCCTGCTATTCAATTTACATCTAATATCTCCACTACTTCTGTCAACTTCCTTGACATCATTGTCACCATTCATCCCCCTTACCTTAGCACATCCGTTTACTATAAACCTACTGTTGCACATGGCTTTCTGCTCTACACTTCTCATTCTCCCGCGTGTCGCAATTCTCTGCTGTACTCCCAGCTATTTCGCCTGCGTCGCTTATGTAACGATTACGACGATTTTCTGGACAAGTCCTATGAGATGATTGAGTTTTTCCGCAAACGTTCGTTCCCTAACAGCATTATTTCATCCGCTTGGCTCTGTGTGCGCCAGTTGTCTCGCCTCGACACATAACTCTTCTGTCCGACGCATAATTTAGTTTGTTCCTTTCGTGCCGCAAGCGACACATAGGGCAAAGGTTTTGGTTCTCCATATGATGTGGTCCGCTGCCTGCAGCTTTAGTTCCTGGATGGTCTTACAGCCTATTAATTCCCCTTCTTTAAGAATGGTGTTTTAAGGGTTGTTTTAGGTCTTCCTCTTTTTCTTTTACCCTCAGGTGACCACATAAGGGCTTGCTGGTTTATTCTGTTTACATCTAGCCGTAAAACGTTAACACTTAGACAATACACAAGTTAAATAGCTTTAGTTTGGTGTTTGTCCCTAGATCTTTTGATTTCCAGATATTAATTAATTTAGCAAATGTGCTAGCTGCCACTGTTATACGTGTGTTTATTTCTTTTATTGAGTCACCGTCAACAAACATTTGGCTGCCCAAGTAGTTAAAGCTGGAGACTTTTTCCAGTATTTGGTTATTTACTAAGATGTTATTTGTTGAGATGTTAAGTTCCATGATATTTGATTTGGACGTGTTGATCTGAAGGCCAATTTGCTCTGCGAGTGTGCATAGTTTGTTGGTTATATCTTGTGTCTGTTGATGAGTAGAGTTTAATAATGCGATGTCATCTGCAAAAACAAGGTCAGTTAAAGTGTTGTTTTTGAGCCATTGTATACCGTTTTTTTCATCTTGAATGGTTTTACGCATGATCCAGTCGATGGCTATTCCAAATAGCATTGGTGATAATACGCAGCCATGTTTCACTCCTGTGTTGACATTGAACCATTCTGAATTTCCTGTATCTGTTCTTACGCAACAGGTTGCTTCATGGTAAAGGGCTTTTATGATGTTTATATATTTTAACTGGAATCCATAGATTTTAAGGATCTCCCATAGTGCTGGACGATGTATACTGTCGAATGTCTTTTGAAAGTCTATAAAGTTAATTATCACGGGACTTTGAAACTCAATTTAATTTTCTATAATAATTCTAAGAGTGAAGATGTGATCATGCTTAAACATTATTCCCTTCTCCAGTCTAATCCTGACACCCGTGCCGCTGTCCATGGCTTACCTCTTGTGGCTTATAGGCGCGACAGAAATCTGAAGGACATCTTGGTCCATAGACACCTTAAGTCTTCTGTTCCCAACCATTTTGGCACTGTTCGTTGCTCACGTGGCCGTTGCTATACATGTCCTTATGTGGTTCATATGCGCTCCATTTCATTTCCCAAGGCCACTTTTTACATCGATGAGGCCTTTACATGTGAGTCCCGTAATGTAATTTATGTGATCATTTGTAAACGCTGCGTCAAACAGTACATCAAGGAAACCGGCTTAAGATTAAGCGATCGCTTTTGTAACCATCTTTATGCCATCAAACACAGAATACCCACTCCAGTGGCCACACACTTCAACGGCTATGGACATCATGGTGCTCTTGATATTCAGGTCACCGCCATCAGATCCTGCACTACCGATCTAGGTACGCTCTAGAAAATCGTCTTATTTTTTAATTGGGTACATTCAAACCCTTTGGACTCAATTCCGACCACTCTTATGTCTAGTACTGGGTTAATGTGGTCTTTGTCTTTATTCTTTTTTGTTCGTCATTTACTCATCTTTTTGTTCGTTTTGTTTTCACATATATTTACGTTTTTTATGTACTTCCTGACCTTCCCACATCTCATTTCCATATTTCCGTTGGATACGTTTGTTTGTTGTGATAATTTCAATTTTCGTCTTTTGATGTTTTGTGTATCTTGATAAAGACCTTTTGGTTGAAACGTTGAATATGTTTTGTGAATTGTAATTTGCATGTTTTCTTGTGTGCACATCATTACCCACTAGTTTTAGATACAGTCCGTCGTGTCTGAGTGAAGCGATTATATAAACTGTGTTTTACATAAGTACAATTGACTACAGTCTGTGTTTACCACCATCACATTGAACAGTCTGTGTTCACCACAAGCCCCCTAGTCTAATAGTTACAGTCTTAACATTGATGTTACTACCAGCTCCAGATCTAATAGATACTTTACAAGCAGTCTTTACATTGATGATACTACCAGCTACTGGTCTAACATAATTTACAAGCAGTCGTTACTTGCAGATTGTGATATATAAGTGAGGTATAACTGAGTCACTAGTTGTTGTCCATCATCGTAGTGCGATTGAGTCAATGAGTTCTATCTAATACGATACCGATTTGTGTAATATTTATTTATAAAACATAGCTAAAAGTTGGTTTGTACTTTCGTAAAACTATTGTTTTGTGTAATGTAGTGTTTGTATAGATCGATGCTCTCTGGAAAAAGTCCAAAAGCAAACAAAACTATGAATGCAGTTATTTTTTCTTCATAAGTTCGTTGACTTTAAATTCAATGATTCTCATTTGAAACGGTGCTTAAACATTAACGTAAACATCAAATGGAGCACTCAACAAAACCAGTCTTGCGTGACCAAATGTCAGTTAACTCTCACGAGAACACAATTTTATATTATACAATCATGGTGATCGTATTTCATAGAGCCCGCTAGTTGATTTTTTGTGTGTGTTTTGGGTAGAGCAGTGAAGTCTTTCAATATAGAATTTCTCATTTCGAATTTTCCTTTCAAATACTAGAATCACCTTTAAAAAAAATCCTTTTAGTTCTTCTTTTCTATTTCTGTATCATCTTGTCCGTACTAGTATTACGTGTCTACCGCTGGATTAAGATTTAAACTACATTGTGTTACGTTGAGATAAGTTGTGTTTTGTAGAAAATATTGATCTTTAATTGCGTGAAATGTTTCATTCGTTAACGTTTGTCATGTGTGTTTTTATCAACACTTGTCATGTGTATTTTTATCAAAACTTGTCATGTGTGTTTTAATGAACATTTGTCATGTGTGTTTTTATCAACACTTTTAATGTGTGATTTATCAACACCTGTCATGCGTGTTTTTATCAACACTGTCATGTGTGTTTTTATCAACACTTGTCATGTGTGTTTTTATCAACACTTGTCATGTGTGTGTTTATCAACACTTGTCATGTGTGTTTTTATGAACACTTGTCATGTGTGTTTTTGTAAACACTGTCATGTGTGTTTTTATCAACACTTGTCATGTGTGTTTTTATCAACACTTGTCATGTGTGTTTTATCAATGTTAGTTCATATATTGCTGTTGGTGGATAAAACTCTTGATGCCTACAGTGATGACGTTTGAAAGAGTACGGTGCATGCAAAGCTGTTCATACTGGTCTCGTGCGATTCCCAGGGCTGGATATCCAAGACCTAAAAAGTATCATTCCCATAAAAGGATAACCAAGACTCTAAAGTATCATTCCCATAGAAAGATAACAAAGACCCTAAAATATAATTTTCAGAGCAAGCTAGCAAAGATGCTAAAAGTGTCATTCACATGCCAAGAATGCCGAGCCTAAAAGTGTCATAAACATGCCAAGAATGCCGAGTCGAAAAGTGTCATTCACAAAGTAAGATATACAAGACTCCAAAAGTGTAATTCCATGGTAAGATAGCGAATACCGTAAAAATCTGGTTCCTATGACAAAGTAGCCAAGATCCTACAAGAGTAATCCCATGGAAAGATGATGTTCGTCCGTCGTGATCGACGATGACCAAAAAACTCAACCATAATAATAATAACAATAAATAATAAAAATATTAAAAGTTAATAGTGCGTTTTTAAATGACTAGCAAGTCCAATGCGGGCACAAAATGTTCTTTTACACAATTGACAACAATAGATGGTATTTGTGTGAGGTTGAGATGTTTTTTCTTTTCTACGTGTCCGCTTCTGTCTTGCAGTATCTTGTCTGAATTATTCCGCCGCTAGTGCTCCCGTTTTAATGCTATAACGCCATGCTGTTCTATCCTGAGCGAGGCTCTCCCAAGCGACTACGTCAATGTTAAGATGTTTCAAGGATGACTTGAGCGTGTCTTTGAAGCGCTTTTTCTGTCCACCAGCTTTTCGAAATCCTGCCTTGAGTTCTCCATAATATATTTGTTTTGGCAAACGCGAGTTCTCCATACGCACAAGATGGCATGCCATGCGTGCTTGCGCCTTCATAAGTATTGTGTGGATGCTTATTGAAGTTGATTTTTCCAAGACCTCGTAGTCTGGTACTTTGTACCACCAATGGATGTTTAGTAATTTACGTAAGCAGGTAAGATGGAAATGATTTAATTTTCTTGCATGTCTAGCATACACTGTCCACGTTTCGCAGGCGTATAGTAGGGTTGGTATAACAGCAGCATGATATACTTGTAGTTTGGTGGTTGTTCTTATACCTCTTCTGTCCCATACATTGTTGCGTAATCTGCCAAATACAGCACTAACTACAGATAGACAGTCACACACACGCACACGCACGCGCGCACACACACATACATAAAAGAACAGGAAAATTGATAATGCTTGAAACGAGATGCGAACCAAGTCCGCTAAGATGTCACCTACTGATGATAGAAAAAAACTCTAGCCATCACCATATCACTGTCAACTCCTTTTGAGCAGGTAGCATTGTGAAATTTACATGCTGATTGAAACACAAACATCTGTCCAACAGAGATTCCAGGTATGTTACAGTTGATATTTCCTGTATTTTCTTTCCGCATACATTGGTAGGCGGCGCTAGTGCATGGACGATGTAGTTGTTCAATGAGAAGGGGAGAGGGGAAGGAGATATGTAGGGAGTGTTGCAGGAAAATACATAATACACTTATGAAATTAACAGAAACAAGCGAAGTTTCGACTAAAAAGCCTTCATCATGACAAAAACAAACAACAAGAAATTAATGTTACAAATAGAGAATAATAATGTAGGAGAGAAACAAAAAGATAATAAGAGAGATAAGATGAGAGAGGCAAAAGGAAAGAGAAAGAGAAAAACACGACAAATGCAGCGAGAACATCACAGAGAGAGAGAGAGAGAGAGAGAAAGAGAGAGAGAGAGTAAAATGACAACCAGAGAAAACAACAGAGTATAATAAAAGAATAAAAGCGTAAGAAAAAAAAACTACTTTATCTGAAATCTGGAGTCAAACTGCAGTCAAACGGAATAGTTTAAATAATGGTGTAGTCAAACAGAATAGTTGAAATAATGGTGTAGTCAAAAAGAATAGTTGAAGTAAGTAACGGTGTAGTCAAACAGCGTAGTTGAAGTAAGTAACGGTGTAGTCAAACAGAATAGTTGAAGTAAGTAACGGTGCAGTCAAACAGAATAGTTGAAATAACGGTGTAGTCAAACAGAATAGTTGAAGTAAGTAATGGTGTAGTCAAACAGAATAGTTGAAATAACGGTGTAGTCAAACAGAATAGTTGAAGTAAGTAACGGTGTAGTCAAACAGAATAGTTGAAGTAAGTAACGGTGCAGTCAAACAGAATAGTTGAAATAACGGTGTAGTCAAACAGAATAGTTGAAATAACGGTGCAGTCAAACAGAATAGTTGAAATAACGGTGTAGTCAAACAGAATAGTTGAAGTAAGTAATGGTGTAGTCAAACAGAATAGTTGAAATAACGGTGTAGTCAAACAGAATAGTTGAAGTAAGTAACGGTGCAGTCAAACAGAATAGTTGAAATAATGGTGTAGTCAAACAGAATAGTTGAAATAACGGTGCAGTCAAACAGAATAGTTGAAATAACGGTGTAGTCAAACAGAATAGTTGAAGTAAGTAATGGTGTAGTCAAACAGAATAGTTGAAATAACGGTGTAGTCAAACAGAATAGTTGAAGTAAGTAATGGTGTAGTCAAACAGAATGTTGAAGTAAGTAATGGTGTAGTCAAACAGAATAGTTGAAATAACGGTGTAGTCAAACAGAATAGTTGAAGTAAGTAACGGTGTAGTCAAACAGAATAGTTGAAGTAAGTAATGGTGTAGTCAAACAGAATAGTTGAAGTAAGTAACGGTGCAGTCAAACAGAATAGTTGAAATAACGGTGTAGTCAAACAGAATAGTTGAAGTAAGTAATGGTGTAGTCAAACAGAATGTTGAAGTAAGTAATGGTGTAGTCAAACAGAATAGTTGAAATAACGGTGTAGTCAAACAGAATAGTTGAAGTAAGTAACGGTGTAGTCAAACAGAGTACTTGAAATAAGTAACGGTGTAGTCAAACAGCGTAGTTGAAATAAGTAACAGTGTTGTCAAAAAGAATAGCTGAAGTAAGTAACGGTGTTTTCAAACAGAATAGTTGAAGTAAGTAACGGTGTAGTCAAACAAAATAGTTGAAGTAAGTAACGGTGTAGTCAAACAGAATAGTTGAAATAACGGTGTAGTCAAACAGAGTAGTTGAAATAAGTAACGGTGTAGTCAAACAGAATAGTTGAAATAACGGTGTAGTCAAACAGAGTAGTTGAAATAAGTAACGGTGTAGTCAAACAGAATAGCTGAAGTAAGTAACGGTGTAGTCAAAAAGAATAGTTGAAATAACGGTGTAGTCAAACAGAATAGTTGAAATAAGTAACGGTGTAGTCAAACAGAATAGTTGAAATAACGGTGTAGTCAAACAGAATAGTTGAAATAACGGTGTAGTCAAACAGAGTAGTTGAAATAAGTAACGGTGTAGTCAAACAGAATAGTTGAAATAACGGTGTAGTCAAACAGAGTAGTTGAAATAAGTAACGGTGTAGTCAAACAGAATAGTTGAAATAACGGTGTAGTCAAACAGAGTAGTTGAAATAAGTAACGGTGTAGTCAAACAGAATAGCTGAAGTAAGTAACGGTGTAGTCAAAAAGAATAGTTGAAATAACGGTGTAGTCAAACAGAATAGTTGAAGTAAGTAATGGTGTAGTCAAACAGAATAGTTGAAATAACGGTGTAGTCAAACAGAATAGTTGAAGTAAGTAACGGTGTAGTCAAAAAGAATAGTTGAAATAACGGTGTAGTCAAACAGAATAGTTGAAGTAAGTAACGGTGTAGTCAAAAAGAATAGTTGAAATAACGGTGTAGTCAAACAGAATAGCTGAAGTAAGTAACGGTGTAGTCAAAAAGAATAGTTGAAATAACGGTGTAGTCAAACAGAATAGTTGAAGTAAGTAATGGTGTAGTCAAACAGAATAGTTGAAATAACGGTGTAGTCAAACAGAATAGTTGAAGTAAGTAATGGTGTAGTCAAAAAGAATAGTTGAAATAACGGTGTAGTCAAACAGAATAGTTGAAGTAAGTAACGGTGTAGTCAAAAAGAATAGTTGAAATAACGGTGTAGTCAAACAGAATAGTTGAAGTAAGTAACGGTGTAGTCAAACAGAATAGTTGAAATAACGGTGTAGTCAAACAGAATAGTTGAAATAACGGTGTAGTCAAACAGAATAGTTGAAATAACGGTGTAGTCAAACAGAATAGTTGAAGTAAGTAACGGTGTAGTCAAACAGAATAGTTGAAATAACGGTGTAGTCAAACAGAATAGTTTTCTGTGTATTTTTTCGTGTAAATTGTTTGAACACATACAATTATGGACCATATCACTGGATCGATGTGAAAAAAATCATGGACAGATGTGCAGTAGGAAATTGACAGGAGAGAGGATAACATTGACAATAGACAGATGGAGGAAGCAAGTAACGTAAATCTTAGAAAATGTCTCATGAAAGGGCATGTGCCAGGAAGGCAAAACATTGCAGTTGCAGGAAAAAATGTTCTGAGAAACTCGAAATTTTACGATGTGTTGAGAAACTCGAAATTTTACGATGTGTTGAGAAACTCGAAATTAGACGATGTGTTCTTGAAGTCGGCTAATGTAGCAAAGACTGATAGGGAGAAACAACCATAATCCAATTTTAATGTTACGCATTTTCTTTAATGAAACTTGGCTCTCATGTGGTAGTTTTGTATCTGCTAGCACTTCAGCTATAAGCACGTTTTAGGCGAACGAAGGAAAAAGAAGAAGTCTAATTATATGAGATCTATTTGCTGACAGTGGAACACCCTGAGTGAGATAGACGACCCAAGACCAACTATATGCCTACTATTTCCACCCCGTAAAGTGTCACCCAGGAATATATATTGATTTATAAATCACAATAGCGCATTGATAAATCGATTTAAGCTCAGAAATTTGAATATCTTGGCAACATTTTTTTCTAACGCAAGAAGAATTGACATATATATACCAAGACAAGAATTCAAATATACTGTGAGAATTTTTACAGACGACAAAAGAATGGATACATAAATCAAGACCAGAAATCAAATATCTTGGGAACATTTTTACAGACCACTGAAGAATGGACAGATAATCGAGACAATATTTTGTAAAGCCAACTATGCTTACATAAAATAACAACTTACACCAATCTTGAAACATAAATGTATCCCAACGTTAGTCTACAGGTAAGTCATAACTCACTCTTAATACTAGCATTTTACTACCAATAGCATACGTAGATAGTAAGACAAGAACATGAGAGAAAGCATACTATGTGTGAAATGAGACGTGTAAGAAAAGCAGCAAACACAACAAGAAAAGATCATGTGAGAAATGAGACTACAAGAATTGTTGGAACAACATCTGTGGTCATATATATTGAAAAACAGAGACTGAAATGGTTCGGCCACTTAATGAGAATGAACGCACATTGGATAGCAGCAAGAGCATAAGCATACAACATGAAAACGGAAACAGCAAGATACAGAGGAAGACCAAGAAGAAGGTGGATTGAAGGAGTTACCAATATTCTGGGAGGTCAAAATATTACTGCATATCAAACGAGTAAACGTGCCATAGCCCGAAAACTAAACGTCACTCAATCCTGCGACGCTTAACTGCAAAAGAAGATAAAAGACAATGGACAGACACACACAAAAAGACAGACATATACATATAGTTAATATATACTCCACGAATATCATCAGATTGGAAGGTTGTCAGGGGACACGGATGCCCATCTAAATCAACATGCGTGCAGAAGAACGTGTTAGTGCTGTATGGTACCAAGTGAGGACAGGGGTCTGGACTACTAGATCAAGATGCAAAGAGTAGGGATACTGTCTTCTCTCCAGGCATGTCAATGAAGGGGACTAAGGAAAGTTACGGGATAGACTGATAACCTGTCACATAACCTGAGACCACATCTATCGATCTCTGCAGAAATCTATTTTCTTACTCTTTCTTCATCTCTATCCGAGAAGTCACAATCTTCTCACCGTCTTCTAGTTTGTGTCATTCCGTTACCTCTTTTTTTCCTGGCTGCTCCAATCAAGTGAAAGTCTATTGGCTTGAAGAAGATGTACCACTATGAACATCACATGTTTGATTGTTTACATAGTGTATCCAGGGATTAATCATTTTCTGTCGCGAATCTTCTTCTTCAGAGTTCATTCTCAAACTCCCGCTGCATCTCTATTGTAGCAGGACAATGTCTCTACTAGATTTCCAGCAGGATGCAATCCAGAAAATAAAAATACATCGGTCACCGTTTTTTTGTTGTTGCACCAATGGCCCGACAAAATCATATTCGGCGGAAGTGAACCTAAAACTGGCATGTTCTACTAGTATTTAATTCCTTTCATCCTTAAGAAAGCATGTAAACTGACCAAGTGTTGTTGTGGTGTAAGATCAGCGTTTAGTGCAAGAAATGTTCATGAGAATGTTGCAAGTAAATGGCAAATAACTTGACAGGGTTGCTGATGAACGAGGTAAGACGCAACGTATACATCTTGTTCATTAACATAATAATTCACTTACCCTGAAGCAAGGTTGCTATAGATTTGTTCTGTTGCAAGAATTATAGGAGAATCAAAAACGATGGTCCTGCTATGCAATTCGCAATTATAAGTTGGATTGTTGGCACTCTCTGCTATAAACAGTTCAGAGACACGAAACCGGTCATGTGAAACAGCTATTCTATAATATCAGTTTTGCTGTTGCTGGGGCCGTGTCAAATCTTACCTACATTCCCCCGCTGTCTGTACGTAATCGTTTAGAATCATTAATTTACCGTGACACGGCTACCAGCTACGCAAAGAATTCCGGTTGTTATGGTGGGGTGCGGGGGTGGGCATGTTTTTTGGTCTACCAAACAAAATACGTCTGACAAAATGTGTAGATAATGAGGGGAAACAATCTTTTAATTTATATCTACTTATGCGTGACCAAAAAAGTCAACTACCTACCACAGTATTTAATGTTTAACTTCAGTAATTTGTTTAGTGTATAATATATATATATATATATATATATATATATAGTGTGTGTGCATGTGTGTGTGTGTGTTTGTGAGTTATCATGATTGGCAAAACAATGAGCACAAGTTCTTGCCTATTATATGGTCCAAACAAAGACTCAAGAGGTACAAATGATTGACTTCCGTAGAATAATTTTTCAGCATATACTGAGAAAGATATTAGAACGTGAGATATACGAGAAGAAGATATGAAACTGGAGGTATATGAAACACCTGCAGAGAGAGAGAGAGAGAGAGAGAGAGAATGTTAGAGCTTGATATACGAAAACATATATTTGCCTTTTCAGACCAAAAATATTCGCAGAACCACTTTTATTTCAACAACCTATAAATAGTCACGGATTGACATTTATTTTTTTTAATCTATAAATAGTCACATATTCACTCTTGTCTTGTCAACCAACAAATAGTCACATATTCACTCTTGTCTTGTCAAGTTACAGAAAGTCACATATTCACTCTTGTCTTGTCAAGTTACAGAAAGTCACAGATTCACTCTTGTCTTGTCACATTACAGAAAGTCACAGAATCTTCTTGTCTTGTCAAGTTACAGAAAGTCACAGATTAACTCTTGTCTTGTCAACCAATAGTCAAATATTCACTCTTGTCAACTACAAATAGTCACATATGCTTGATTAAAAAATAATAGTAGTACCTATGTTTGAAACGCTCTACTGTAGCCAATATAATTTTTAATATGTGTTGACTTGGATCTTTCTCGTAAATGTTTTTATTCCTAAGGAAGCAACACAGTCACTAATGATTGTGTAAGAATGATTGTGTAAGAATGATTGTGTAAGAATGATTGTGTAAGAATGATTGTGTAAGAATGATTGTGTAAGAATGATTGTGTAAGAATGATTGTGTAAGAATGATTGTGTAAGAATGGCTATCAAATGCTCGTATAAGCGCTTGCGGACTGCCACATTTAGGAATGGTTATGCTCCCCGAGGTAGCTATGTTTGAAGGCGGGGTCTGGTTCAAATTGTGACACATTTTTATTAACATAAAAATCTTACACTGTCGAGTTGGTACATAAATACATTCTATTTTCATGTACATTGAACATTCTAAACTCTAATAATTATTTTAACGAGAGATACTTTTATTAGAATTTAGGGTGGGATTAGTTCCTGAAACTTCGAAATTGTGATTGAGAATTTCATAACGAAATTTCTTCAGCTTTTTCGTCAATTAGAGCCCTGACTTGGGTATCCATCTCCACCAGAATTTTGTCTCCGCAGCTTGTGGCGAGTGTGATGACTACTGATTATGAACAAGCGTTACAGCACTGGGGGCATTCCCATATATGATCTGCTTGCTGTTCCGTCAGCCATCTAAAAGTGTATAAGCTCAATTCCCAGTCAGTTGCTGATTACACGTTCTTCTGATCTTTCCGGAGAGGGAGCACTTTCTTCCATCGCCCCCAGTCACTCCCATTTCTACCATTCTCTGAATATGTACATTGTCTCGTTCGACTTCCTCCTTGCCTTCTCGTATGGTATCCATGACTGCTCTAATCAATTGAATACTTTCTTTTCTTTTCTCGGTGCCGTTCACTAAGGCTTTACCAGCCAACCCACCGGCTCTTTTGTTTCCCCTGACCCCAGCATGACCTGGACAGCGGATCCATGTACTGCTCTGCGAGTTGTTGAGAAGAGTAACCCATCCAGTTCTGATCATACACTTTTCCATCTTGCGCAGCATACTTTGATAGTTTGACAGAATCACTGAATCTTTTGGTGGTTGCGTCGCCAACCAAGTGAGAGCTGCTGTTACCTCTTCTATTTCCATTCTCATACTCGATGGTGTTGTGGGGCACGCAGCTGACTTCTCAGCTAATTTATTGCCATTTTGGTAGGCCACAAAACCCCAACAACGCCTGTTTGTTTCTTGCGTTACTGAGCCGTCTGTCTAAATTATTGTAGAGTGTGGCTACCAGTGCTTCAGTATGTGTTCTTGGATCATATCCTCTATTCTGTTGGCAGCCCAGTCGGGTCACTCTCTTCCAATCTGTATCACAACTATTATCAATAACTTTCTTCTTGATCGTGATTAGAAACTTGCTAACGGAGCGATCTGTGTATATAATTATGTCTTGTAGGTTCGAGTGTAGCTGGGCGAGTTCATGCACTGTAACCCGGGTCCTAATACTAACTTTCTCTCTTTGTCAAATGTTACTCATTCACATCCTCTTCCAACTTCCTCCAACCCACACACTCTGAGTAGAGTATCTTCTGCTTCTGCTATCCAAGACCTTCTTCACTTGATACGCCTTCCTTTTGTGTTGTCTAGAGATTGGTGTGAGAGATGGTGATCATTATTAGCGACCTTGAAGTATTCTTTAACCTGAGCTATTTTATGTCTTGTGTTTATGCTCGGTAGGTCAGGAGAAACCTTATGACTGCAATATGTGTATCTCTTGTGCACCCTAAGACAGCTCTCATGGTCTCGTTTTGAACTCCCTTCAATCTATCCACCTGTGTTTGCGACAGTGCAAGTAAATCTAACCATAGTCCAGTGTTTCCCAACCTTTTTTGTACCACCTCCCACCAAAGTCTTTCTAAAAGTCTGATTCCCCCCCCCCCCCCTTATGTGACTATACATACTTTTTTATATTTAAAAATTTAATTATTCCCTAAATGAAGCCTAATTACAACTTGTTCAGAGCATAAACAGTGAGTTTTAGGAGGAAATCACTAGGAAATCATTAAGATAAAAACAGTAGGCTGTAAATATATTTTCAAAACATATAATATACGAGTACAACTAAAACATTCAATGTGAGGTCACAATCTAGATGAATGTACTAAATTTGGTGAGATCCATGTGCTTGATGCAAAGAGCTTTTACACTGGACTCCAATTTATTCAGCTTCAGTCTCAAGTCTCCCCGTTCTGTGATATCCAGTCGATTTCGTTTCTTTAATAACAACTCATTTACAGCACTAAATCCACATTCAATAAATGTGAAGACGGAAATGGTAACAATATCTCTCGCGCAAAGTTGGTTGAATGTGGGTATTTAATTTTGGGTTGATCACAAACTATGCCATCGCTCCTTTTATATCGAATAACGTTTTAACTGACTCATCATTTTGCATTTCTGAGAGTTCTTCTTGGTACTGCATCGAAACATCAGACAAATCCACTAACATTGGCTGCATCATCACGGTTGGAAAATTAATTTGTTTTTTCAAAACACAAAAAAAACAACAAAAAAGTCATTAAATCTTTCTTTTAAATCAGCGGACACAATTTTCATATGATCGACAATAACAAGTACAGCGGTGTCAGTCACTTCACATCCCCATTTGCACTGAGAATGTATCAGTCACTTCACATCCCCACTTGCACTGAGAATGTATCAGTCACTTCACATCCCCATTTGCACTGAGAATGTATCAGTCACTTCACATCCCCACTTGCACTGAGAATTTTCCTGTTTTCAGATTTCCAACAAGTTGTATTCAATATCTTCACTCATTTCATGTATTCTTCTGCTAACAGTGTTGTTACTGAGTGGCATGACTTTCACATATTTGTCATCTTTTTACAGAACTGTTTTAAGAAATGCTGATATTAATGGTTTGATTAAATTCTCTCCTATAGTATGATTTCCCCCAGATTTAGCAACGAGTAAAGGAATTTCCTAACTAGCCTCAAGAATACGATTAACAGTTGCAGTATGAGCAATGAACGAAGACTCTGATGTTCCTCTTTTTTGAAAATTCTACTTTAAAAGTTTGAAAGTAACTTAAATCTGAATTGACATTAAGCGTTATGTTTTGCTTTAAAATACGCCTCAAGACGACTTCGCTTCATTGATCGATCATTGTTTGCATAAAAGACGAAAAGGTGGCCTTTGATCGTGGACAGTGGATATAAACCCAAATTTTAAAAATTCCTCTGCATACTGACGAACTTGTTTTTTGTTTTGCACTACTCATTTACTGAAAACAATAAATATAAGATAAATCGAAAACTAAAAATAAACTATGTATTGAAGTTAATTTAATTTAATGTTAATATATCAAAATTAATTATTAGTATGCTTTTTGAATGAATGAATCACAAAAATTACTTCTTCTGCTCGCAGTTTGACATGTATACACTGCAAGTTCGGTTTTCTTAATGGATCCTGCTATATTTGGAAGCTCCTCAGTGCTCCCATACAGATTTCTGTGGATATCAGTCTCTGTGGGACTGTGTTCTTTCCGTAGCTGGTTTAGTGGACTGTTATGCAATCTTGCATGATATGTTCCACCTTCTATGCTGCCTGCTCACACAGGCTATAGATACAGATATTATGGAACCACTCTTTGTCTATTTAAGAAGTGACCATTTAGTAACAATAACGTATTTATTATTTACTATCAGGTAACATGCTGATATCTTCGTTGTAGTTTTGGCGTGAGTAATAACTATTTAATTATATTTGTGTATTCGAATATAATACATATTTATATGAGAGCGTGAAGTGTATTTTTCATCTCCTGCAAATTCCAGTTTTTGGACTTAATTGCTTATTCACTGAGACCAGACAAATATACATTCATATACGACATATACATACCATTGTGTATCACGGTTTTTCAATTTAGAAAACATTAGTGTAACCAAAATATTGCCACCAAAACATACTGATGCAATTAGAGTTATCACTCCTGTAGCGGTAAATCAACATCAGAAACTAGTGGAACATTCCATATGAAGCAAGTTGTTTGGTGACATGCTACTTCTTCCCCCCTCCCTTCCATTTCTTCGCCTTATAAATGTTTAACGAAAGCTTATTTTATATTGAGATACCAACAATACTTATTTTTATACAATTAAAGTCACAGTAGGTGGTTGGTTTCTCTATACGAGCGAATTTTCAAATTGCCCCCCCCCCCCTGAACAATCAAATTGCCCCCCCCCCCTGTGGGACGTGCGGCCCACGTTGGGAAACACGACCATAGTCCAACACAGATAATACACTGCCTGTATCATTTGAAAAAGGGTTCGCTGCTGCATCTCTGCAGATGTCATGATTTTGATTGCACTGATACCCTTGCCAGCTTTCTAAATGACATTGTCTACGTATTTCACAAAAGTCTGTATTCGTATCTACAAGTCCGCGGTTACTGTCAAACTCTCACAAAAGAAAGCATTAGTGAATAATCAAGTTTGATTTGTCCTCTAACACTGATGTTGCTTTTCCAAATAATGTTAGCCTTGTATAATGAATAGGCGAAAGTGGCTAGTGATCTGGACACAGCCAACTTGCAAAAAGCAGACCTGTATATCAGTTGAAAACTTAACGTCAACTGGGTTGAAGAGTTGAGATAGAAACACCTCAACTCAATAAAGAAAATAAACTCAGACCTTAATCGATGTAGAATGTGAAATATAAACATTAATCAATATAGAATATAAACTACAAACTTCAGTCAGTGCATAATATAAAATACAAACTTTGGTCAGTGCATAATATAAAATACAAATTTTAGTCAGTGTAAAATATAAAGTAAAATTTTAGTCAGTGTAAAATATAAACTTTAGACAGTGTGAAATATGAATTTTAGTCAGTGTAAAATATAAAGTGAAAATTTTAGTCAGTGTAAAATATAACCTTTAGTCAGTGTAAAATATGAATTTTAGTCAGTGTAAAATATAAACTTTAATCAGTGTATATAAATAAATTCCAAACATTGGTCAGTGTAAAATATAAAATATAAACTTATAGTCAGTATACTGACATATCACTGACATAACTCCAACAGATGTCTGATATATCACTGACATAACCCCAACATATGTCTGATATATCACTGACATAACTCTAACATACGTCTTACGTATTACTGACATAACTCCAACAGATGTCTGATATATCACTGACATAACCCCAACATATGTCTGACTATATGTTATATGTGTTCACATCTGTGAACATAACACTGCTTTTTCTCTCTCTCTCTATATATATATGCATGTATAAGACATCTCGTATTTCTGAAACATCTACGAACATAGAATGATACCTTTGACAAATCATACTCGCACCCTTCACATGGTTTTCTCTTGTCATTGATTTTTAAAATTGAAAACCAGCAGTAAACGTACATACAAAATATGCTTAATGAAAGGTACTAAATTCAAAATAGTCGCGCACAGTTACTTTAATAGGCAGCAACATAAAAATATAATAGAAGCAATTGGTGTGCCCCAGTATGTCGTTGGTAAATGTCAGTTCAATGTCAGTTTAGACACGATCAAAAGAGGACCAACTGCTGTTCTAGTGCATCTAGAATATCAGACATTCGGATGCAGACACAAGTTGTAACACAGAAAAATCTGGCAAAACGAAATGGTATGTATCTGTAATGTAATTATTAAGTCAAATAATTTCAAGAGAATTCGCAAAATTCGCTGAATAAAACAGTGCGGCTTTTATAAATATCGTTTTTCTTAGAGTATAGATGAGTCTTTGAAATGCATTATTCTTCGAGTTTACAATATCTCAACAGATATGTGCGTTCATGAAAGTGTTTTGTGAAAGTGTTTTGAGCTGTAGCATAAGTGTATTTTCATTTTTGTATGTTCGTGAATATGTGTCAATGAATGAAAGTTAATTAATGTACGTCCATGGACATATGTCTATGACTGGATTTCAATAAATATGTGTCAATGAATGAAAGTTAATTAATGTACATCCATGGACATATGTCTATGACTGGATTTCAATAAATATGTGTCAATGAATGAAAGTTAATTAATGTACGTCCATGGACATATGTCTATGACTGGATTTCAATACATATGTGTCAATTAGTTGATATCCATGCACGAGAGTCACTGAATATTTGTCAATGAATATGTGTCAATGAATATGTGTCAATGAATATGTGTCAATGAATTTATATTCTTGAATGCGACTCAATGAATATATGTCAATTAATATGTGTCAGTTAAATTGTCAGCGAATATGTGACAATGAATTTGTAATAATAAATATGAGTCAATGAATATGTGTCAGTGAATTTATATCCTTGAATATGAGTCAACGAATATGTATCAATGCGTTTATATCAATGAATTCGTGTCAGTAGGATTGTGTCAATGAATATGTGCCAATGAATATGTGCCAATGAATATGTGTCAATGAATATGTTTCAATGAATATGTGTCAATGAATTTGTGTCAATGAATTTGTGTCAATGAATATGTGCCAATGAATATGTGTCAATGAATATGTGTCAATGAATATGTGCCAATGAATATGTGCCAATGAATTTATATATAAGAGAATTCCACGACAAGTCTTCATGTGGACACCAGACGGGAAATGAAAACATGGAAGACCAAAAACAACGCCCAGTAGAACACTTATGAATGCATTAAAATCAACAGGCATAAATGCACAAGACCTGCAATCCTTGGCAACTGACCGACAGTCATGGAGAACTATGACATCCGCCCTATGTGCCAAACTTGGCAACTGACCGACAGTCATGGAGAACTATGACATCCGCCCTATGTGCCAAACTTGGTAAAAGAGGGACTGAATATGTGTCAATAAATGTCTTAACAAATTTATATCCACGAATAATAATAATAATAATAAAAAACCCATAACCCGTTAGTGTCGTGGGATGTCACAGTGAGCGATTTGGTGCAGAAAGATCTCCACGCATCTCTGATTAGAAACTGGCCTCACAGCACGTGGGGCATTCCCATAAGTGCTGCGCCCTCTGTTCCAGCAGCCATTCGACTCGATGGTGTTTCGAATCGAATGCTGCGGAAACAGACCTCGACATCAGGGCATAACTATGGCCCTTGCGACATGTTTCTTTATTATTACGCCCACCAACGCCATGCCTGTAACTAGTTCAAGCACAACTTCGGCCTGTCGGAACAACATGGTAACTGTTATCGAAGGTTACGACTACAGGCAATGGAATGTATGTCAATGAATTTGTGTCGACAAATATGTGTCCATGAATGTGTGTCAACGAATGTGTGTCATTTAATGTGTGTCAACGAATATGTGTTCATGAATATGTGTGCACGAATGTGTTTCCATAAATGTGTGTCGACGAATATGTGTCAATGAATTTGTGTCGACGAATACGTGTCCATTAATATGTGTCAATGAATAAGTGTCCATGAATGTGTGTCCATAAATGTATGTCAATGAATGTGTGTCAATGAATGTGTGGCAATGAATACGTGTCAATGAATTTGTGTCACGTATCGGATGCACTAATATAATGTGAAAATATAATTTGTATTTATATATATTTAAGATTTTGAAAGTAATCTATGTAGTTAAGACGTTCGTCGCTTACTCAAAAGGTCGATGGTTCGAGTGTAGCTTGTTTACAAAGATTTCCAGATCCCTGGAGACTATCGCTGGAAGCTACGGAGTTACGTGTGGTACTAACGACAGTCAATGTGTAGCTTTATCTTAGAGGTACGCAGTACTCAGTTGAATATAAAACTGGACAAAGAAATGGTTGCTGACTATTAACGGGAAGAAAACCACACACACAATCGTTAGCCTATTCAACAAGGTACAGACGACAACACTAGGAGTAACAATCGCTTACTCTCATTAGAACAGAACCTAACATAATTCACAATCATCATGGACTTTAGCATGGCATGGGGAAAATAAGAAAAAAATTAAACATGCCGACTGGCGTAGGCGATCATGGCTTTTCATAGCTCTGTGTCTACAGTATTATGTATCAAGATCGTTGATGTTTCCCTGTCGTGTCAGGTTGTCAAACTGTCTAATATTTTCTCACGTTGTCACCCTCGGTCTCTGTTGCCCCCAATCTTGCTTTTTGTGGCTATGTTCTTCAAACCTGTCTATCTCATGAAGTGGCCAAATATTGAAGATTTTTTCTCTTATATTATTGATTAAGGTCCGTCTTTTATTCTTCGCATTTGATTTTTTCAACTCTTCCACATTAGTTTTTTCTGGCAGTCCATGGTATTCTCCGCATTCTTCTGTAGAACCACATCTCTATTGCCACTAATTTCCCACTTTCCAGTTTGTTTATTGTCCAAGACTCACGTCCATATGTTAGTATAGGAGTTATATAGCACTGTAGAACTCTCTTTCTTGTCTCTAATGACAAGGTTATATTACACAATATATTTTCATGTAAAGAAATTAGCAGAGGAAAAAGCCAGAAATAGAATGGCATGATGAAAAAAAGATAGCAGGCACAAACTGGAGAGCGGACAGCAAAATCTCTAAAATGTTCTTCCAGTACTAGAATATGGCATCGCAGTCGGGGTCACAAC
>CM067305.1:66866498-67148998 GCA_034231615.1 Meghimatium bilineatum | reverse complement strand
TCTCACTGATTAAAGCCTGCACTTCTTTCTCCACAGATGTGGGACACCATTCTCTGCATTCCCTGCTAAGTGATATTACTTCTCTCAAACAAGTTTCGAAATCTGTGGGTAGACCTATCCATTCCGCACCTGCTGCCACATCCTGTAATCTGCACACGCTTTGTATTATATCCTCAGCACGTCCCATCCATGACCTTCCTCTTTTGAGTCTGCTGCCTTTAACTTTCTGTATTTTGGAATGCAACGGGTGTTCCTTATCTGCATGTATTTGAAGGTACGCCCGTGCACGGCAATACTGTAATTTATGCTCAGCTGTTGGGCAGTAAAGTAGGTATCGCATAGCTCTTGTCGATGTGTCTCTTGTGCATCCCAGAATGATACGCATTGCTGCATTCTGGACTCTATCCAGTCTTTCGATCTGAGTTTAGCTAAGAGTCAGAATTGCCAGTGCATATTCCACCACAGCCACAACCTAACCCTGGTAAAAAAGAAATAACAATCTTTGCTCACACTGCGCAGCAGCCATAACCTTCATTGCTGCTAAGCCTTTGCTTGCCATTATGATAATGTGGGCAACATGTTCCCTGAAACTCAGGCTTCTGTCAAAAAACACACCCAGATATCTCATTGTGCAAGTTCTTTCTAAACTTTTCCCGGACAACGAAACTTGTGGCATGGGTGTCTTTACTATGTGATTATTCAAGGAAAACCACGTCACGAATGCCTTAGACGGATTAACCACTGCTCCCGTATCTCGACACCAATTTGTCAGTCTGTCCAGCTCCTTCTGTAGTTCCACGATGCACTCTTCTCGATTTCTGCCCTGTCTATACACCAGGATATCATCGGCATATGACATCGTTCTGCCAACACATGTGATTTGATTGCCAGCGATATGTACTGTGTATACATTGAAAATTACAGGTGATAGAGGCTATCCCTGTGGCAGGCCAGGGCTAATAACCGTTGGTGTAGATATCCAGTTACCACACTTAAGAACTACAACCCTGTGCAGCAGGGCGGCACCAACCCAACGCACGACAAAAGGATTAACTGCAAGATTTAACAGCTGGTGCATCAAGATATCCAAGGACACCCTATTGTACGCATCCTCAAGGTCTATTGCGACCGCACATGTCTCCATGCGCGAATCGAACCCCTCAAAAACATCCTGCGCAAATATGGCTGCATTCTGCCATGTCTTCTTTCCTGGACGATATCCTCCTAACAATGTTGGTAAACACTTATTTCTTTCAAGATAACACGATACCTTCCGGGCCACAATTTTTTCCAAAAGCTTACCAATCGTATTCTGCATAGTTATTATTCTGTAGCCGTGTATCCTGGTGTGGTCCTCCCCAGGTTTGGGTAGTGGAACTAAATAGCTGTGCAACCAGTCTTCTTTCACTGTGCCCTTTAGAAGGCTATTATTGAACATGTCCGCCAACTCTCCCAACTCCTCATCCGTTCTTCGACTAATGTCATCGTATATAATGCCATCTGGCCTTGGTGCTGTGTTTTTTATACTCGTACTTTTCAGTGCCTTCCTGATTTCTTAAACTGTGATTAACAGTTTACAGATTAACAGATTAACGGTGGTAGAAGTGTGACAGTAAAACAAGGAAGATTGTCTGTCAACCGAGTCACAGTGATGTGACAGAATAACAAGTGACAATGCTAGTGTCGTCACTTTAGTGTGATAGTACTTATAGGATTGTCACAACACTACAATATTGCGACAGCGTATTAGACAAGACCCATTCTGGAATCTCTGGGGTTGTGGCCAGGTCTAAACCTTTGGAATTCGTCTTGACATCAAATAATCAAACGGCATTTCTTGTCTTAGATTTCAGAATGCCGTTTAATATGAACATCAAATTCTGGAGTATTTGCTATCTCCGTGGCAGACATCAGATCATGAATATAAAATATACAATGTCTAAGTATCAAAGAAACGACTCTAACACTTCCAATAAATGAGCACACGTTATGGTATAAGTTTAATGAGATAATAAACCATCTCACTATTTTACTTTAATCTCACTTTGTTCCAATACTTCCTAACTAATCCCAAACTATGGTTGAATGTTCGTTTCTGCTCGAGCTTCCAAACTCAAGTCTTCAAACGATGTTCTAGACAGCCTTATCACTGTCGGCGTGGTTTCTACTACAACTGCCTGTGCAGTTTTGAAACTGTTTCCTCAGTGTGGAAAATCGATTGTCATCCTCGGCAGTCCATGATCGAATCCGTCCAATCTCTCAACCAAGCTCCTCCAACTTCGCCCAAACTTCCCACCAATCAAATTTCTTCATTATCCCAGAGAAAAACCTATGACCAATCAGAATTGATCCATCTGGTCATATAATATAAAGCTTTCAATTGGAAAAGCACCTGGATCCGATTCAATACCAAATCGAAATCTACAAGTATTGTGGTAAATAAAAATATTATTGAGAAACTTCATAATATTTTCCAACAGTCATGGAAAAGCGAAACTGTTCCACAAAATTTTAGGGATGCAACATTTATACACTTGTATAAACGCAAAGGGAACCGCCAGTCCTGTAATAACTATCGTGGTATCTCTCTAATGTCCATTGCTGGAAAGATATTTGCGCGAATCCTTTTGAACAGTCTTACATCTCATCTAAATGAAGGACTACTACCCGAAAGCCAAAGTGGTTTCAGAAAAGAACGTGGAACAACTGATATGATCTGTGCTGAAAGACAACTTCAAGAAAAATGTCAAGAACAACACTGTGACCTGTACACTGCATTCATAGACTTAACAAAAGCATTTGACACAGTTAGAAGAGAGGGACTATGGAAGAGTATGACAAAATATGGATGCCTACTGAAATTTATCAAAATGGTGCAGCAAATGCATGTTGGAGTGCTAGTTAGAGTTCAGGATGATGGAGAGTTATCTGAAACGTTTCCTGTCTCGAATGGAGTAAAACAGGGATGTGTATTAGCACCTACCCTATTTAGCATCATGTTCTCTGCTATGTTGAATGATGCTTTCAGAGATCTAGACCTGGGAGTAAACATCATATAACGTATAGATTGAAAATTGTTCAACCTTCGGCGGTTCCGAGAAAAAAAAAGAAAGTAAAATCACACACAATCAGGGATCTCTTATTTGCTGATAACTGTGCCCTAAATGCCAACTCTGAGGATAATTCTACAAATTATTATAGACATATTCTCCAAAGCCTGTACCAACTTTGGACTTACTATAAACACAAATAAAACAGAAGTCATGTAACAACCAGCACATGGCAAAAGCTATCTAGAGCCCTGCATGAAGGTAAATGGTGTAGCACTGAAAGTTGTGAACAGATTAACATACCTAGGTAGCACTTAGCACAAAATGTCAACGTTGATGATGAAGTGTATACAAGGATCGCCAAGATAAGCAGCACTTTCGGAAGATTGTACGCAAATGTGTGACGTAGTAATGGCATTCACCTACAGACTAAGATGGAAGTTTACAGAGCAGTGGTACTTCCAGTGCTGTTATACACTAGCGAAACATGACTGTGTATAGACGTCATGTGGGGAAACTCAATCACTTTCACACAACTTGTCTCAGAAGCGTCATGAACATCAGATGGCAAGACAAGATTAAAGATAACACTGTCCTTGACAGATCTGGTATCCCCAGCATTGACACTATCCTGATTCAGACACAGATTTGTTGGGCAGGTCATGTGGTACGTATGCCAGACTACCGCCTGCCAAAGATACTTCTCTATAGTGAGCTGGAGAAGGGTAAACGATCTCAAGGTGGCCAAAAGAGGCGCTACAAGGACTCGTTAAATACCTCACTGACAGCGTTTGAAATAGACCAAGACACATGAGAAGAACTTGCACAAAATAGATCTACATTGCGCTCTACAGTCAAAAAGAGCGCATAATCTTGTGAAAAGAAGAGAAATGCTGCAGCCCAACAGCGTAGAGTAGCTAGAAAGTCACGGATAGACCACGATCCGCCTACAGTCGTCATTCCATATCCGAACTGTCCAAGAACATTTACAGCTCGAATAGGGCTCATTAGCCATCTACGAACTATTATGCATGGTCATAATTTTAACTCAATTTTCAAAAGTAGATGTAAAAATGATCATTATTACTTGTGATGGACGAACACATTCATACAATACACACGTTGCATATTCATACTTTCTTTGGAAAACCTAACACTTTATGACCAATCATAATACTTCCATCTGGTCATTCAATAACACAAGTTGCACATTCATAATTACTTTGAAAATCTTAACAACTTCAGACCCATGAGAATGCTTCCATCAGGTTTTCTCTCTCAACTGTATATTATACACAAAAATGACACGTTTTTTTTACTCTATGGTTCTATTTCTCTATGGTTCCGCAGATTGAACATTTTGTCTTTGGAGCCTCTGCCCTGTCTGAAGCCTGCATGTGCTTCATTTAATTCTTTTTCCAGCTTATGTTGTAGTTTTTCATGATGATACGAAGTAGTATTTTGCTGGTGTCACCGATGAGTGTAATGGTTCTGCAATTAGTGCAAAATTTCCCTTCTTTGGTTTCAGTATATAGACTGATTGTGTTCATTCTTTGCGTCAAATTTCACTTTTTCAGATTTTGGTGCATAGTGTGTGATAGATTGTGGTTTCTCCTCCTGTCTGGATTATTTTATCAGTTATATTATCACACCCTGGAGATTCCCCCCTCTTCAGGCTTTTAACAACCCATCTGACTTCATCATAATTGGATTCTGGTTCTATTTCACTGCTTCTATTGTGGGTTTTATTGTCCGTGGTTTCTGTGGATTTCCTCATATATTTCCTTACAGTATTCTTTCCATTTTTCCAGGATATCTTTGTTTTCTGTTAATTTGTTACTATGTTTGTATTGAATGATGTTTAGTGCTGGTAGTAGTAGTAGTAGTAGTAGTAGTAGTAGTAGTAGTAGTAGTAGTAGTAGTACTAGTAGTAGTATCAGTATAATACCACAATATCTTGATACCAGAAATGTTTTTTCAATCACTTCTGTGTCTTCATTTGAATGTCCATTCACAGCACTCCAGGTGGTGTTGCCTACGGGATTGCAAGTGGTGTATTTTGTAGGTATGATATGTTCAGCATTGGGTTTACTGTTTCACCTGATAGCTTTGGTAACTCACGACTGGTCAATCAACACAGAAGATGATGGTCTATTTGGTCTCTGGGTCAAATGTAAAGACGATTCTAGCTGTGAGGAACATTCCGATGAAACATCCGCACGTGAGTTATGGTTTATATTCGTTTCTGCTTGTACTCAAATGTTGTCTCAATTATAATAGGATACACATACGCATCCGTGCGCACACACACACACACACACACATACATGACATATGTATTGAGGTACAATAAATACATTTTTGATTCGCTCAGATGACACCCAATCATTTATTTTCATAGATATGCGTCTGGTGATTGTTGCAGTGTCATTTCAACCACATTTTCTTTCTTTCAGCTGGTCTAGAAGCGTGCCAAGCATTCTCAGTGCTCGCCATGATTGCAGGAGGAATTTCCTTAATAATGAGTCTGGTACACGCCTTAACTGCCATCTTGGACAAACCCTACCGACCGTTCTTACGTAAACTCATTCCCATAATAATTATGATCACAAGCGCATGTACATGTAAGTGTTGATGACTTATACACCCCTGTCAATTATAGGTTCAACGTTGATATTATTTGATAACCAATGGCATATAACCATTACATGCTTAGTGTTGATTAGCAGTCATAAATCTGCTACATATCAATCTTCTTCTTCATCATGCTCAAGTCAAAATCAGACGCTGTAATGGATTTCATTAATGAAATGTACTTCTGTCACCAGCAGCCCCGCTGCAGGGTTATAGAACTTGTCCGTGAAAGTTGTTGCAGATGGCCATATTGTTCTTCTTGTGATACAGCGAGAAGCTTAACAAAATATATTTTGTGTTTTCTGGACGATTGTCCATAAAGTCATCATCTTTAAACTTCCGGTACATGTTGTTATTTGAATATGTTGTTGTTTGAGTCTGTTGTTTAAATCTTTTGATATTTGAATCTGTTGGTGTTTGAATATGTTGTTTGAATCTGTTGTTGTTTGAATATGTTGTTAGAATATGTTGTTGTTTGAGTCTATTGTGACATGTTCTCAATTTAAATATTTGGTACACAATTGAGTTGTATGTGACACCCAAGAAATGCCAGAATTTGAACAGAAGATCATAGTATAATTGCTGCAAGGAATGTGGTGTCGGCGTATCGGGGATTATGCTGTGATTTAATGGATAACATTGTATCAGATACAACTGTATCTAAATGTCATGTGATAATTCTTAACCGTTAACGAACATCGAGAAGACGATCTAAATGTCATGTAATAATTCTTAACCGTTAACGCACATCGAGGAGACGATCTAAATGAGATCGATATTGTCAAGTAGAAAACAGGCAGTAGATAAAACTGAATAAATCTGCGATAAGTATTTCCCATCAAGACGAATGTTTTATTTGTCAAGTTCGAGGACACAATACTTAATGGGAGCACTGAAAGACAAGCATAATATAGTGTACCTCATTGATAATACAGAAAGGAAAGCACAAGTCACAGTGACTGGTTGACAACACTGAAGAAAAAGCACAGGACACAGTACCTGATTGGCAACACTGAAGGAAAAGCACAAGAGACAGTGCCTGTTTGGCAACAGTGAAGGAAAGCACACGACACAGTACCTGATTGGCAACACTGAAGGGAAAATACAAGACGTAATGCCCATCTGGCAACACTGAAATGCAATCACAAGACATAGTAGTTCTTGGCAACAAAGCAAGACAAGCATAAGACAGATTGGCTGACAGTCAACACTGAAGTGATTGCACATTGCACAATGGTTTATAGGCAAGGCTGAAAGGAATTAAAAATACACAGTACCCAAATGGCAACGCTGAATGGAAAGGCCAAAACACTGCGTGTGACTGAAGCACATCTGGGATGTTATCTTTGTCCAGTGGTATATTTTATCAATATGCAATGAATACAAACCTAATGCTTTTCTTTTATTTATCACTTGTAGTGAATGTTAATGTTAGATTAGTTTATTGTGACATTTGTAGTAAATGTTAATGTTTGATTATTTCGATGCTATCACTTGTAGTGCTGTTATGGTTTACAGCGAATGGTAATGTTAAATTATTTGCTGCTATGTGGCTTGCAGCGGATGTTAACGCTTGTTTATTTGCAAATTGCAGTGCTCTTCATCCTGATTTCCATTGTTGTGTGGGCTGCAGCGGTCCACATTTCTAGTCCAGTTACACATGGATACTCATTTGCTCTGAGCATTGTTGGTGGTCTTCTGATGGCGGCTGGAGGAATCATGGCCTTTTTGGGGTCCACGTAGATGCAACACTGTACAGATAAACCTGAGATCTTGGAGACAGAATGTTTGACTTGGAACACAATAAACGTTTATATGACATGAAACGATGCATATGCTATGATTAGTGTGTACATGAATGTGTAGGAAATAATAGATACGTGTGTCTGATGAATGATTATAGCTGGAGCTGTGAAATGCATTAATCACATGTATGAACTGAAGACCTCTCTCACAACTTCATTTCTAAAATAAAAATACATGATATAATATTGCATATAAATATCTGATAACATATTGCATAGAAATATCTGATAACATATTGCATAGAAATATCTGATAAAATATTGCATATAAATATCTGATAACATATTGCATAGAAATACTTGATAACATATTACATAGAAATACCTGATAAAATATTGCATAGAAATACACTATGTGACGTTTAAGACACCAGTATAACGTTGGAAAACATTGCCAATGTGAAGTGAATGATATGACATTGCCAATGTGACGCGAATGACATGAAATTGCCAGTGTGAAGTGAAGGTCCACGCAGAAAGCCAGGTGCACTCAGAGAACCAGATCCACTCAGAGAACCAGGTCAACTCAGAGAACTAGGTGTGCTCAGAGAACAGGTGTGCTCAGACTGCACCTACTCAGATTGTTCAGGTGCACTCAGAGAACCAGGTGCACTCAGAGAACCAGGTCCACTCAGAGAACTAGGTGCACTCAGAGAACCAGGTGCACTCAGAGAACCAGGTGCACTAAGAAAGCCAGGTGCACTCAGAGAACCATGTGCACTCAGAGAACCAGGTACACTCAGAGAACCAGGTTCACTCAGATTGTTCAGGTGCACTCAGAGAACCAGGTGCACTCAGAGAACCAGGTGCTTACAGATACGTGGAAATGGTTCAAATCCCGTTTTCTGCAAGATGATTTTTCTAACATCTGATGGGAGATGCATTTCATAAATTCAGAGCGAAGTTGGCCAAACAATGATATATTTTCAAAAGAAGACAAATGGTCGCTGTTTGTTGAACCGACATCGATACAGTAATGACTTCCCTATAGCGGTTCCTTCTCTATTATCAACGTCGGTGTGTATAATTTCCATACTTCAATGATTTCACTTGGTACCAGCTTATTACTTAGTGCCAAACCTGGTCTCTCTCATCTTCACATTACAGAAAGATAGTGACATGTGAGATGAAATGCTTGAGAAAAGCTGCCGAGGGTCACCAAGCTTAATAGATTGCGAAATGAATATATCAGGGAAAGAATGTGTATAATATCTTGTACAGATTACATATATATATATATATATATATATATATATATATATAGAGAGAGAGAGAGAGAACAGATCAAGTGGTTTGGCCACATTATGAGAATGCATCACGAAAAGTTGCTCGTACAAGCATATAACCAAATGGGATCATGGTACAAAGCCAGAGGAAGAACACGGAAAAGATAGATAGAAAATGTCAGGGACATCCTGAACAGACACGATCATAGCACAGCCGAGGCCACACATCTGGCTTTAGAACGCAAGCTCGAGCTCCAATCACCCCTACGCTTAACGGCAAGAGTGGATCACAAACCACCTGGGGAAAGACAATAGACAACAGACCAGCTTATTCTTTGAATCTGAACCCTAACCTTGCATGAGGGTAGTATCAATCAATCAAGTGCCATGCCGACTGGCGTAGGCGATCATGTTTCTCCATGACTCTGTCTCTTGTGTTGTCAATAAGCTTGGTTGGTGAGCTTCTACCGTGCCACGATACACGCACATCTAGTAACTTTTCTCATTGTCGAAAAGTGTTTTCTCTTTTGCTCTTTCTCTTTTTCTCTTTTTTTCTCTTTGTTTTTCTTTTTCTCCTTGAGGGTAGTATATCCATGTAATACTCTGGAAAACCGAGTTGTTCATGAACGTGACGCATTAGTTTCTTAACATGCAGAAGCAACATGTTATGTAAGTCTCAGAGTATCTCTGTGTGAGACTTGATATTTCAGTCATCAAGCAACTGACTATCACCTGCGTCACGAATATATGGTCACAAACTTGAAGAAGTTACCGCCTTCAAATATCTCGTACACAAATATGTGATGATGACAACTCGGAAAATGAGATATCTCGTATATGTGATGTAAGTAAGTAAAGTAAAGTAACCCATAGCATTTATTAATGCCGTAGGGGTGTGAGATGTTAGCGATCTCCCATTTCACAGGCTCTGCAAATGAGGGCGGTAGCAATCTCCTCTCCCTCGCAGTCTTTACTTCCCGGATTAATCCGGTACCCATTTAAGGCTGGGTCGACCTGGGAGCCGTTGCGATCTGAAAACATTTCCGCCTCAACTGGGGAATGAACCCAGGATCACTCATATGCGAAGCCAGTGCACTAACCACTGCGCTAACGCGGCTCCCCAATATGTGATGATGGCAACTCGGAAAATGAGATAAATTAAGACTTAAGATGACGATGGCTGGCATGGCAAAGTTGAATATGATTTGGAAAAATGAGATAAGTATTACAGTAAAGATTAATCTATACAGATCGCTAGTGTTAAGTATACTTTAATTTTCTATTGTCTGTCCCGAGATGAATGATGGATGATCGTATTCACACTTGTCGTTAAACGTTAGGGTCGGAGCTTAAGTTGTCGTTCCAATGTAAGATGTGTAGCCTTGGTTGCATTGTCCATGTTTATTCAAGGCTATCTTGATTTTTTCTATCCACCCTTTTCTTGACCTTATGCCCAGATATTCTTTTGTTATATGCTCTTATTGGTATTTGGTTTGAGTTCATTCTCATGAATTGACCGAACCATTTTACTTGCTGTCTCTCAATATGTTTAATACATGATATTACATCAACTGTTTTCCTAATTACTTCATTTCTTATTTTATCAAATTTTAGTAACCATTGCAGATTTTCTCAGACATCTCATTTCACATGTAACGATTTTCCTCTGCTGCGAGGCTGTTAAAGACTATGTTTGACATTGGTAGCAGAGTTTTGGTATAAAAATTGTAGATACTATCTGTCTTTTGGTTTCCATCTTGATGTTTTGATGAAGAAGTGATGAAAGTTGGTATGTCAGTGTATTTACTTTCTGGCACATTGTTTCTATTTCCCGGTCTAGACTATCATCTTGGTCTTTGGAGGTATAAGTAATGGGTAAAAGTTGGTAGGTCACTGTGTTTGTTTTTTGACATCTTGGTCTTTAGATGAAGAAGTAATGGGAGAAAGGTGGTAGCTTATTGTATATATTTTCTGACACATTATTTCTATAATAAGAGAAAATAAGAAACACTAGAAGACTAATGAACACAATGCTAATCCTGGATTAAATCAGAAGACAACAGATTAAGTGGTTCTCGCATACTTTCAGACTACCACCAGACGGTGCCTCTCAAAAATCATTACTATACACACACGATGGATACAAAGTCAGGGGCAGACCTGGTAAACTATGGATTACAGAAATAAAAGAGTCAACAAAAACAATAATATGAAGCAGACAAAAGGCCATCTCCAGAGAACTGCTCTATCTCTGACACTGAAAGGTATAACGGGGTATAAGGAGAAAAGAAAGAGAAATAAAGAATAAAAATACTTTAAGCCATTCCTATTCTCCTTTGAACTTCTGCGTCATATATACAACCATTTGTGATTAGGCCTATGTGTCGTCGATGCATGAAGGCCTGCTGGTATATTTGTTACAGCTTAGTTTAATGTATTTGTTACAGCATAGTTTCATGTATTTGTTTTCATAATATTGTCCTAATGTAAAATCATGAGTTCGAGTGCTATGATGTATTGAGCCAATCCTTCCTTATAGAAGCAAAGCATGGACAGTAAACAAAAGTGCCCAATATAAGCTGGAAGAAACTGAGATATGGTTTCTTAGAGGAATGATGAAAATTTCACGAACAGCCAAGAACACTAATATATAAATTCTCCGAGGTGCTGAAGTAAAACGACAAATTATAGCAAAAATTAGAAACATACAATCAAAATTTTTAGGACATGTGATGAGAAAGCTTGAGGAAAACTGCAGGGGTCACCAGACTAGATAGATTGCGAAATGAAGACATTAGGGAAAGAATAGGTATAACACCTTGCAAAGAATACATAGAAAGGCAGCAGATCAAGTGGTTTGGCCACATTATGAGAATGCATCACGACATGTTGCCCGTACAGGCATATAACCAAATGAGATCAGGGTACAAAGCCAGAGGAAGACCACGAAAAAGATGGATAGAAAACGTCAGAACCAAACATCCTGAACAAACACGATCATAGCACATCCGAGGTCACACATCTAGCCTTGGAACACAAACTCGAATCACCCTTACGCTTAGCGGCAAGAGTGGATAACAAACCACCTGTTGCAAGACAATAAACAATAGTGATGAGAAAAGTAAAATTTGAATATTTAGTAGCCACCGGAAAGATTGACTCTCATTTGATAGCCTTGCTTATTGGAACTGGCATATTATCTAAGTCGTGTCGAAACATAACGTAATCTAGGAATGCTTACAGTAGCAGTTTCCCCTGGCTTTCTACTGGTTTATTTATGATGGTGTTTTCCACTAGCATTTGACTAAATAGCCTGACCTACAGGGCAGCGGTGGTTTGATTTTAGAGTGGCCTTCTCTAGGTAATGTGCGAGAACACAGCTTGAACACTTAATAACCACTGGAAAGATCAAGGGGAGAAGTGATTATACACGACAAAGAGAAATGCTACTAGATGGACTTGTATTGTGACACTGTAGAAGCTCATCAACCGAGCTTATTGACAAACCAAGAGACAGAGATTCGTGGAGAAACATGATCGCCTACGCCATGGCACTTGATTGATTGATTGACCGGAACGATCAAGGATATTAGTGACAGAGGAAGACAAAAAGAGAAATTATTGGATTGGTTGCCACTGTGGCACAAAAAGAAGTCACAAACTGAACTTATTAACAACACAAGAGACAGAGAGTTGTGGAGAAACATGATCGCATACGCCGCGATTCATTGAATGTAAATCTCTCTTTGATTAATTTGTCTCGTGAAGTTTAAAAACCACTTTTCAAACCGTACATGAAGAAAATACTCGATAAAATTGAAGTAATTCACATTTTTCAATATTTGCTTATTACTTCAAAAATTGTGTCTACAAGAAACCAACAAAATATCGATAATTATTATTATATTATAATTATTAGTGCAGGTGTTCTTGAATGTTCATCTGCTTGTAAATTTAGCTACAACAAAAAAGGCAAGTTCTAGTTCTTATATAAATTACCAAATTAATTTAGCAAAGGTGCATGGTCCGACATCTTTATAAAAAAACTTTTTTTTAAAAGTGTTATTACTGTTATTGATAAAAAAAAGGGCTCAATCCTAGTTTCAAGTTTGATTCTCCACTTGGCCTTTGTTCTACTTTCGAGATATGTGCTGACTTTTGCAGCGTGATTAGTAGAATTTGTATTTAAAATTAAGGTATTCATTGAAAAGGCATATTTAATATGATATAATTAATTTCGTATATAATTTATTTGCATTAGCCTATGAGTATGATGAGAGGGTACGGGTAAGGGTTAGGATCAGTTATAAATATAAAAATAAATTAGTTATTATAATTATTATAAGTGTGCTTGATGCCGTTTGTGTTGGGAGATGTGACGTCACGGCATCCAGTAATTTAAACAATTGCATTGGTGTTACACGGAAATCCTTGACAACAACAGTGTTTAAACTAGGATTTTATTTTAAAGTATAAAGCACTGATGATACTGAGGTCCTCACTAGAGCCAATAAGTAGGTACTTGGTATGTACATGGACAAAATTTTCAAAACTGTGCTACATATTTACAAATAATATAGTAAGATAGCCCTTAAAAAATGCAATTCGATGATACCTCAACCAAGTGTGTATGTCAACCCTGAAAAAAGTTACACATTTTTTTGGAATTAATTTCACATCAACATTTTTTACATGAAACATTTAGGAAAATATAAATAAAACTTGTGACCACAAAATGTAGCCGAGCTGATAATTTCTAAATTATCTTTGTTATTTGCAACAATACATAAACTACATTTTTTTGTTTACGAAAAACAGAGGCATCTGTGGATCCCATTTTTGTAATTTTCAGAAGCAAGTACAACTAATTAATATTCAAAAATGGCAGCTAAGTAGCATAATTAAAATATAAAAATTAATTATATAGCAATTAAATATATTTAAATACCACATAATATATATATGTTTGTGTTCGCAAAGGCAAGATGCATCTGTTGATTACAGTGTGCTAATTTTCAAATAAAATTAGGGTTAATAAAATTCAAAATGGCGGCTAATTTGCATGAGTAATATTGCATTGGGTAATCTAAATATAAAATATTTCCATATTAGAGCACATCATACAAGAGACATTACATGATTACAACACGTCTATATTGATCGGAGGTCACCCTATTTGCGTTTCGCTGATGTTTGTTTTTGTTTTTCGTTCGCTCCATCGTAACCATCACGGATATCCGTGCGATTTCTGCCGGGAGCGTGATTACGTTGTGCCACCGTTATGCGCCTTGTAGGCCTAGCACATCCGATTTCGGCATGCCTTGACAATTCGGGTGGGCTACCCTTAGCCTGTGACAGCCTCTATATCTGTCTCCAGGCACGCGTAGTGGAGACTCTTCGCCCAGATGATTTTTTGCTCTCGTCTGACTCGGACGAGGTGTTCTACTGTCTATGAACTTGCCTCGTGTAATTGGACGTGCTGTGCCTGTGCCCATTGGGTACCGAACCGTTTCTCATCCGTGAGCCTGGTTCCTTGAGGGGAAGAACTCAACAGAGGAGTTGGACCCTGGCTCTTTCGCTCTCTTAGCCGAGGTGTCATTCACCGACATCGTGTACCCCTTGTCCAAGTTCGAGTCTCACACCACACGTTTGAGAGCAAGGCGTTCTCGAGCTGAGCGCCCTTGTCCCAATAGCGCCTGTGCCCATCAGGTACTGAACCCTTTCTCTCTTCAAGTGTATTTCCGGTGTAGGAAAACCTGACAGTAGAGTTGGGCCAGGGCTAAATCATTGTCCCTTTTGTGCCTGAGCGTATCGAGTACGGAACCCTTTCTCTTCGCGAGCATATTTCCGGTTTAGGAAGGCTCGACATTAGAGTTGGATTAGGTCTTCTTGCTTTACCAAACGCCAATGAATGCCCTCTAGCGCTGTTCTGCCCTTTTTTTGTTTCATTGTACTCGGTATGAATCTATTTGTCTCTCGCCATGCATCTACCTTTACGTGCATTTTACATTGGCCGCCCCTCCAATGTTCGGACTGGACTGACTAGCTTCACTGTATGTCGACAGTGTCGCTATATGTGGTGCTGCTGGTGGTATCAGAGATAATGTCTGTCTCTTGTGCAATCAAATCTCTTTCCATCTGCAACCTCCACATTCTCGGTCACGATCCCCAAATGATTTGGCCAGAATCAGCACGACCTGCTGTATTTCTGTTTCCAGGGTGCACCGCGTGGAGGTACATTTGGGATCTTGGTTATCTGCTAACCCTGGGTCCGCCTAGAGCATTGCGTTCCCTTTGCACCCCGCATTTCGCTGATGATATTGATCTTATAGCTGGGTCTGAACAATCATTGCAAGAGTTAACAGCAAAGTTGGAAAAAGTTACCAGCAAGTACGGAATGGAAATCAATACAGATAAGAGAAAAATATTGGTAAACAGCAGAGACACAGAAAACCAGACTAATATGATTATTGGGCATAAGCTTGAGGTCGTGAATGCTTTTAAATACCTCGGATCCATTATATGCAGTGATGGTAAATGCAAAGCAGAACTAAAAATAAGGCTGGAGATGGCTTTAGCATCCTTGTCAAGGCTAACTGTGATTTGGAAAAGCAACATCAGTGTTGGAGTGAAAATCAAACTGTATAAGTCGCTGGTGCTTTCTGTTGTGCTGTATGGTTGTGAGAGTTGGACACTCACTGCGGACAAGGAGAGAACATTACAGGCTTTCGAGTACAAATGCTACAGATGAATTTCCTATAGGGAACACATGACCAATGCGTACGTAAGAAATAAAGTAGAGATGTGTTCAGGAGCCATTGCTTTCAATAGTGAAACAACGAAAACTAGCATGGTTTGGACATGTATGCAGGCATGATTCCTTGTCAAAAACAATACTGCAGGGTACTGTCGAGGGTGGAAGAAGCAGAGGAGGACAAATAAAGGCATGGACAGACAACATCAAGGAATGGACAGGGCAAGATATTTCCACATTCATCCGCATCGCTGAGGATAGAATTCGCTGGAGGACTCTGCTGAAGCATCCAATGTGGTTCCCCTACGACCCTGAAGGGTTACGGGTTTATTGATTGATTGATTATATATAAATTTTTGTATTTGGGAACACGTGCTGAATCTGTTAGTTACATTGCCATTATTTTTAGATACAACCAAATCTAATTAATATTCATAATTAAAATTAATTTTCATATAGGACCGTTAAATGTCCCAGTTATTTATGTTGGTTTTTTGAATTTTCAGATGAACACAGAACTAATTGATATTCAAAATGGCTGCTAAATTTGCATAATTATAATGAAAATAAATTAAATATCTATTAAACATAATAAAATACTACAGAAACTATATATTTTTGTATTCACAAAGACAAGATGCATCTGTTGATCACATTGCTGTGATTCTCAGAAGAATGTACAACTATGGTGTGTTCATAAATAGTTGTCCACCGATATTGTCCATTTCCTCCGTAATTACTGAGGGTATATGCTTCATATTTTGCATGTGTGTATTATTTCATAACCAGGTTACATATTTATGATTACTTATTATCTAGATTGAGCAGATTTGTCCCCATGAATGTTGTTTTTAAGGTAGTAATGATTTTATTTTATATGAAAAAGAAACATTACAGTAATTGCTGGTATAGGTGTATTGTTCATTTGTTGTTGCAAGGATAAAAATGAAGTATTCCGAATGTAATATTTTTCTTTCATTTGCATTGAGATGTTTCCAATGATGCAACAAGATATAAAGTTAACAGTTAAACGTTTATGAAATTGTATTATTATTTATAATCTTGCCAGTTTAAAATAAACGTAACCATACATTGTACTTACCGTTGTCATCATCTTTGTCCTAGTATGAACATTCTAAGTACTAGTGTTGACATTCTGGAATCTTCGACCAAAATATTTTCTGAGTACATTCTACAATACAGAAATAATTAAACGTGTCCAGCATTTAATATTATCAGTATAGGCTTTCATGTCAGCTGGAAGTATATATGGAGGGGGCAGAATACCAGATGCTCCACCTAAAAGCAGACAGTGCAGAATTCCATCTCCTGAACTACTACTGCCCAAATGATAAATCATTGGCACTACACACAATCCCAGAAAAAGAGAGACTTACAGTGTGTGGTGACTTCAACAGCCACTCTCAGAGCTGGAGCTTCGATCACATTGACAAGAGAGGAGAGGAATGTGAGAGCTGGCATGATGAAAATAATCTCATCCTTATTAACCATCCAGCAGACTCACCAACCTTCTACTCGAGAGCATGGCACACCACCTCTACACAAGACCTGGCATTCCACTCACCAGGCCTGGAATGGAACATCACACGTCATTTGAAAGCAGCTTGGGGGTAGTGACCATAGACCAGAATTTCTGGAAATCCACAATGATCCACAAGGACAGCAGCACACTCACTAGGTGGAACTATAAGAGGGCAGACTGGAAAATGTACCAGCATTTAACCAGTGTTCTAGCTAAGTACATGGACAGAGATATCAATAGAGCAGTGAGTGAATTTAATAGATCCATTCTATATGCTGCTAGTAAATCCATACCCGGTTGCAAAAACTACAAACCCTACTGGTATGATGAACAGGAGAAGCTGCAAAATGAGATGGAAACATCTAGACAGCAGGCTGAGAATGGACCTAGCCAAAAACACCATAGTAAATATCAGCAAACAAATGCTAAATTTCAAAGAACCAAGTTACAAGCCAGACAAAGCAGCTGGAAAGAAAAAACAGTCGCTGAACCTAGAAAGAGATACTAGGAAATTATGAAAACTTGTAAAACAACTAAATGATGAAGGTACAGGGAGAAATACCAGGATCACACTTTACAAAGATATGAAACATTTTAACAGGTAAACATGCAGCTGATTCCTTTGCAGAAGACAATAACGTCAAAGTTAGCTTAGACAAACAACAGGAGGTTTGAGAGAACCAGCAAAACATTGGACAAGACGACCTATACCTGAAGTCATGGAGGCACCAATCACAATGAAAGAACTGGAGCATTGAAAATTAAAAAGTCTCCTGGAGAGTGTCCAATGAAATGATTAAAAACCTGGGAACTGCAGCAAGAGCAAAGCTACTGCAGATCTTTAACACATAAACCAGTTACCTATCCAACATAATCCAGCTCTATATGTAAAGGTATGTTACATCTTCTTTATCTGTTCATAATTGGATAATCTACACGTCACAATGACATGACTAGGTCTACATTAAACACATTTTGAGAGTTCAGTAACATGGTCTTTAACAGCTTCGTAGCAAAGAAAAATCGTCAAATGTGAAATGAAGTGTCTGAGAAAAGCTGCAATGGTTACCAAACTAGATAAAATAAGAAATTAGGAAAAGAGTATTGAACACATTGAGAGACAGCAAGTAAAATGGTTCGGTCACCGTATGAGAATGAAGCCAAACCAAATACCAATAAGAGCATATAACAAAAGAATATCCTGGCATAAGGCCAAAGATAGACCAAGAAAAGGGTGGATAGAAAACATCAAGATAGTCTTTAATAAACATAGACTAAATGCAACCTTGGCAACACATGTGGCCTTGGAATGACAGCTTATATTCCACCCCTACGCTTAACGGCAAGTGTGAATGCAATCACCAATCATTCACCTGGGGATAGACAATAGTAAATACAAAAGTTCTGGTCTGAAATTATATTTTTCTAATACAATAGATAGCTGTCTACAGTATATTTTTTCCAATAAATTATAGGGTAGCCTGGGGCCAAGTGTCACACTTTTCACATTTTAGCGTATTCTGACAACTAGACTTAACTATGAGAAACCAGTCATCAGTGTATGGCTTATCCATCCATCTAATATTAGAGAGAGCATTGAAAACATATCTCTATGTGTAGACAGTAGAAAGTTATTTTTTGAACATATGCACACAAAAATCACTTTGCCCCTTTTTTTGGGAGCAGGAAGTACATTGTGCTTCTGAGTAGAACTATGTTATTTGCACCTCAGTTGGCTCACTCTATGGCCCGGACATCCGAGGCCCAGCACATCCATTTTTGTCATGCCTTATTGTTGTGGTAGTGGATTCCCTAGCTTGTGACAGCCTGCCTATCTATCGACAGATGGTGGGTGTGTAATGACTCTTCACACAAGACGTTCTGCAGCCAGTGAACTTGCCTCATATAATTAGATTTTTCTGCCTGTGCCCATCGGGTACTGAACCTTTTCTCATCCTCGAGCCTGGTTCCGGTTTAGGAAGAACTTGACACAAAGAGTTTGACTTGGCTCTTTAACCTTCTTAGCTGAGGTGTCGTTCACCAACATCGTGAACCCCTTGTCCTAGTCTGAGTCTCACCACACGTTTGGGAGCAAAGCATGTCTTGAGTGGAAGGACCTTGTTCCATTTTTTCCTGAGCCCATCGGGTGCTGAACCCTTTCTCTCTGTGAGTATATTTCCAGTATAGGAAAGCTTGAGAGTAGAGTTGGACCAGGGCTGCCTTCTTGGCCCGGGCTCTCATGATTGGGTCTCTGCCAGTAAGGAGTACAGGTAACTAGTTTGTATCGAGCTAGGAGAACTTGTAGCTCCAATTTCCTTGGGACGTTTTCCCTTTCTATTTGCACTTGGTGCTGCTCTCTGGCACTGTGCTGCCCTCTCATTGTACTTAGTATTTTATCTTTTTGTTTCTCGCCATTCATCTACCTTTTCATGCTGATTGCATTGGTCGCCCCTCCAATGCTCAACCGGACTGTCTTGTGTCACTGTGTTTCAACATTGATGCTGTGTGTGTTGTTGGCACAGAGGTGTCTGAGATATTGTTTTTCTGTGCAGCCAAATCTCATTCCGTCTGCAGCCTCCACACTTCTGGACTAAAAGTGTTTGCCTAAAAGTGTTTGCCAGGAATACAGCAAGAGCAATTGTATTTCTGTTTCCAGGGTGCACCACAAGAAGGTACTTTTAGGATCTTGGTTATCTACTAACACTGGGTCCGCATGAGAGCAATACAAGACCCTTTGCACCTCGCAAATTACCATGATTTGTGATATTGAGTCTTCGTAACCTGCCTTATGGTTTTCCTGCTGTGCCGGAGCACTTTTTTGTATAATTTTTAGTAATTTATGGTAGTATTTGTATTTTTACAATTTCTCCCTCACTATTCTGTCCACATGAACAATTCTGATATCCAAATATTCAGAAATGGATCAGCAATAAGAGTCAGTTTAGTTTGTTTGTTTACATACAATATTGTGTTGGTTATGGAAAATTTAATTCAGAAAAAAATGAAAATATGGGGGAAGACAATAAAAAGAGTATATACCCAACCTTGTATCCCAGAAAACTGAATCATAATCCATTTATTTTGAAATAAAACACATCTACATATATCCTGAACCATTTTGTAATGCATACAAATATTTATAGATACAAACTTACTTATAAACGTCACATTATCTTGAAATCAGCAAATGCATACAAATATGTATTTTCCATAAAATGTACTATTCTTTCGTGCCCAGGGCTGATTTACATAACCGTAGATATATATTATACAAATTATTATGCCTTATATAAAGGTCTGAGTATTCACATTCAAATGTAATTTAAAGTAATTTAATGTGTTTTTTAAAGTAGATAATAGTGATAGCCATATATATTACGTTGGAAACGACCCCTCAGCTTCATCAACACTCAACTCCGAATCAGAATTTTCATCAAAGTCAGATTACAATAATTCTATATTAGGCCTTGTTACCTCTGGCAGATCCGATACCTGTCTACATAGACGCTTGGCCTGGTGTATGAAGCTGCTTCTTTTAAGTCGTCCTTGTGACAGATTCTGGAATCTTTCCTTCATTGGGTGACTATGGTGGAAAGAAACTTTTCTCCATGAATTATAATTTTAATATCTCTACGCTCTTTCAATGACTGCATCCCTTCAATATTCTACATTTCTATGATTAGTGTGGATATCATTGCGCTTGTAATGATTCTAAGTGCTTGGTTCTGTACTCTATCTAGGTTTTGTAGAGTAGTGTTTGATGATGAACTCCATGCTGTAGAACCATATTCCAAGTGTGGTCGAATGGCTTGTTGGTATCCTTTTTTTTTAGAATTCTTTCATTAGCTCTCCAAGTTGACCCACTCAGTTTTCTTAGTATAGCTAATCTTCCTTCTAGCCTTTGTTTCTGCTTTGCTGATATGATGTTTCCATGTCATTTTGGCATCAAATGTTACACCAAGATATGTGGGTTGGTCATCTACCTTTAACCTTTAGGCCTCTATAGCGCCAATTTGCGCCAGTGAGTGTATACCCAATTGTGCCTATTGGCGCAAATTGGCTACATATGATATGGCCCGATTCCAGAGTACGGAACTTCACGAAGTAATGATCCTGTGACGTATAAAACCCGCCAAACGAAGCTAGGAATACGTCACAGTTTAAAAGTCAAATACCTTTACACATTATGATTGCAAGAAGGGAGAAAGCTGGCTTGTTTTGTCAACGAATTTATAGAGCTACGTTGGCCATTTTCGGGCTGTATTTTACTATCAAATTGAGTACCGCATGGCATGGCTAAGTGATCGTGACTACATGTTTTAATTGTTGTTTTTTGTGTTTAATATGTTGTTATTTGATAAGAATGTTTGTGTAGTCATTCAAAAAGACAAAAATAATATGTATCATGGGTATGTTGTACTATGCACGTGTGTGCATAGACAATAATTACGCTGCGTGTCGGCATAGACCTAGTGTTGACCGGACGGACATTATATGCGATTTCTTCACTTTTTATTAGTTTTTTTTAGTTCATATTATATTAGTTTTGATATAAAACAATATATATACAATAAGTATAGGTATTTATGAGGATTTTATCAATGTTTCCACACATTGCTCAAGTATTAGGGTCGTCAAGGCGTTATATTTGCGATTTTGAAAATGGCATTTTGCGATTTCCCTCCGAATTTTCAACTTCACAACTTGCTCACAACTGTCATATCATACATACAACAAAAACATGACTATATTCACTATTCACTCCTTTATTTAGATATGCAAAAATTATTTTGATATCTTTTAAAACAAAAAAGTTATCACGTTTTCAAAACACCCACCATCAATAACGCACATTTTCCAAAAAAGAATTCAGCCCCAGGGTATGTTTCTTAATTTTTAATTCAGAGCCCTAAAGGTTAAGATAGTTTTATTTACATAGATGTTTCCTGCTCTTTGTTATGGTGAAAGTGTAAAAAGGGTTGTTGCTGACTTCTCTATATTGATACTCACACACCATTTGTCAGCCCAATTAGTCAAAATGTCCATGGCTCTCTGAAGCATTTTTGTGGCAACCATGGCGCACTCATGTACGCTCTTTCAATGACTGCATCCCTTCGATATTCTGCATTTCTATGATTGGTGTGGATCTCATTGCGCCTGTAATGATTCTAAGTGCTTGGTTCTGTACTCTATCTAGGTTTTGTAGTGTAGTGTTTGATGATGAACTCCATGCTGTAGAATCATATTCCAAGTTTGGTCGAATGGCTTGATGGTATAAATTCTTTAGAATTCTTTCATTAGCTCCCCACGTTGTCCCACTCAGTTTTCTTAGTATAGCTATCTTCCTTCTAGCTTTTGTTTCTGATTTGCTGATATGATGTTTCCATGTCATTTTGGCATCAAATGTTACACCAAGATTTGTGGGTTGGTCATCTACCTTTAAGACAGTTTTATTTACATAGATGTTTCTTGTTCTTTGTTTTGGTGAAAGTGTAAAATGTGTTGTGGCTGACCTCTATATTGATACTTACACACCATTTGTCAGTACAATTAGTCAAAATGTTTATAGCTCTCTGAAGCATTTTTGTGGCAACCATGGCACTCTCATGTGTGCACCATAGAACTAAGTCATCTGCATATAGTGCTGCTCTAGTTCCACAGGGTATTTCTTCAATTAGATCATTGATAAATATGAGAAAAAGAGTGGGTGATAGAACTCCTCCCTGAGGTACTCCATGGCGTAGTAATACTGTCCTACTTTTTTGTCATTTACTTGTACTCTGGCTCTTCTATTGTGAAGAAAGGCTTTCGTCCATCTATACATATTTCCACATATCTTGTAGTTTCTCATTTTTTGAAGCAATCATTCTTTCCATACTTATCAAAGGCCTTCTGTAAATCAATCCATGCCGCTAAAACTGATTTTGTCTTGGAAAGCATCCTCAATTTCCTGTGAGAGGTATGTGGTTTGATCCTCTGTGGAGTAGCATTGCCTGAAACCTGCCTGCTGTGGTGCAAGGAATTTTCTACTTTCCAGGTGAAATTTTAGTCATGGGTTTATGATGTGCTCCATTGTTTTGCACAGGCAACTTGTAAGACTAATTGGTCTGTAGCTAGTTGGTGTTGTTCCATCTTTTCCAGGTTTAAGCAAAGGGCCCATAATTGATTCTCTCCAGATTTGTGGTATTTTCCCAGTAGTCCAGCTAATATTTAGGATGTCCAATAGTTTCCTTCTGGCTGTTGTTCCTAGATTCTTTATCATTTCATTTTATATTTCATCAATACCTGGGGACTTATTTAGCTTTAGCTTAGAGACTGCTAATTCCAATTCACTATATGTGAACAATGTATCCATAATTTCATCTGCGCTGTTTTCATCACTGATTCTAGTCTGAGCATGTTCCATTTACTTTTTTGGTCACTCCGCACTGTGCGCTGTTTCTCTGGACTAATTTCAATATTGCAGTCTTGAGCAAATATCCTGGCAAAATTATCTACTACTTGCTTTCCTGTAATCATTTTGCCATTCTGTACGAGTGTTATGTTTGTGCTTCTTCCTGTTCCCTCATCATTTAGTTGTTTGACCAGTTTCCACAGTTTTCTTCCATCCTTTTCAAAATTTAAGGATTCTGTTTTCTCTTTCCAGCTCTTTCTTCTAGCTTCTAGTTTGGCTCTTTGGAATTTAGCTTTTGCGTGTTGATGTTTGTTGTGATGTTCCTGGCTTGGGTTATTTTCCACTTCCGTCCGTGCTTTTTATAATTCCTCTTGTAGCAGTTCTAGTTGTTCACTCCAGTATGGCTTGTATTGTTTGCGTGCTCCTCTTGGTATTGCTTCCTTGGCAGCTTGATGAATACATTTATTGAACTCTTTGACTATGGCATTTATGTCTTTTCCTTCTATATCTATTTGTCCAGCTAAAACACTACTGCGGTATTTAAATAGTCCCCAATTTGCTTTTTTATAATTCCATCTTGGAAGGCTACATGCATTTCCTGCGATTTCATTTTTAATACTAAGGAGATGCAGAAAATGGGAATATGCAAACACTTGGCGAACGCAGAGCCACAAAAGTACTAATTCAGGCAGAAAAGTTTCAGTGTATGCCAAGTCATCCAATGAAGGAAAGATTCCATAACCTAGCAATGGGACGACTGAAAAGAAGCAGCTTTATCCATCAAGCTAAACGACTCCGCAGACAACTTACAGACCTACCTGAAGCTGACAGCCCCTTAAGGCCTGTACCAGAACAAACCCCGTGGAGTGAAAGACATGGAATGCCAATATACATTCAGACCCATGTGAAAGGAATACTAAGCGAGGACGAACAGAACAGTGTGCAGCGAATGACAGTCACCCTCAGTTTCCTGGATGAGGAATATCCACAAGATATATGGGTCAGAGTATACACAGATGGGTCAGCACAGAATGTAGTGAGGAATGGAGGTGCAGGTGTATATATAGAATATCCACATAAGCCTAGAGATACAATCAGAACACAGAGAGGAAAATTCTGCAATAATTATGATGCAGAAATCCAGGCAATTGGTGTGGCAGCTAAAAAACTGATGAACTCCAACTCTGACCTACAGCCTGTAGTATTCCTGACAGATGCAAGGTCAGTGCTTCAAGCTCTCCAGTCTGAAAAACTAACAGACTTGAAAAAACTACTTAGCGAATTGTCTTACCAGTATAGGGTAACCATGCAGTGGATACCCTCTCACTGTGGAATACCAGGAAATGAAAAAGCAGACCAACTGGCTAAGGAAGGTGCTGCCGAAGACCAACCAGATATACCAATCACCTACTACCATCAGAAAAAACAGATGATCAAGTCAATAAGTAAGCCACAAACACCAACACAAGATGACTATCATATTATGAACAGACCAGAACAAGTTATAATTCTACGTCTCAGAACAGGACACAACCGACTCCGCAGTCACATGTATACAAAGTTCAAGATTGGCAACACAGCCATATGTACATGTGGACAGGCAGCACAGAGTGCCAAACATATACTTCAAGAGTGTTCTGAGCATGAAACGCTGAGGCAGACATATTGGCCAGAGGAAACAACACTGGAATCAAAACTCTATGGGACACTGTATGAACTACAAAAGACAGTGAGTTTTATTAAGGAATCAGAATTACAGATATAGACATGTTTCAAGTGAACGAAAGAAGAAGAAGAAGAATACTAAGGAGGACTGGTTGATGGTCGCTACCTCCAAGTTGCTTCCCCACTATTCTATTGATTTCCCAGTTTAGGTCTGATGAGTACAATGCCAAGTCTGGCGTAGAAGTGGTTTGCCATGCTCTTGAGTAGTATGTTGGAGGATCTTTTGGCTTATTAAGCAATAGAAGACATTTATCGTCTTGCCAGCTTTCAAGTTCTTCTCTTTTATCCATGTGGTCATAACCCCAGCTTTGTGAGTGACAATTAAAAATCTCCACATACTATCAGTCTTCCTCTGTACGGTATTGTGTCCAGGGAAAGGGATTGGTCATTTGGACAATAATAATTTAGTAGGTTGAAGTCTGTGTTCTTGGTCTTTAGTTGAAGGACCTGATATTCTGCTCCTTCCATGTATAGCTCAGTTTGATGTGCGCTGATATTATTTTTGACTAGAGTTAGTATACCTCCTTTTCTTCTGTCTATTCGATCAGCTCTAAAGCACTGATAACCTGCAATTTTAAAGGCTACATCTTTGCTGAGGTGTGTCTCTTGTATGCAACAAATGCTGACCTGTTCCTTAAGAAGGGTGTTTTCTAATTTCTTGCTAAAGCCATCTTTTTTGCTATTTACGCCCTCAGCATTCCAGTGCATTATTTTAAGTGGTGTCTCATTGGTTGGTAATATTTGTTGGTCAGTGATATTACTCTTGTGCCTCCTGGCTACACAAGGCAATCGAAGAGGACCTCCAGTCGTATGGGTTGGGCCCTTTCGAGGTATAGGGCCCGGTGCTACTCCTGCCTGGTGAGTCGTCACAGGGTTAGCACCATAACGGGGTAATGCAGATATAGACATTCATGTGCGATAATGCATGACATTCTGATTGTTGCGGTGTGCCTTCTGGCTAAATGTCGCTGACTTCAGCACCTTTACTTGCTAGGCAAGACTGTGGTCCTGCTAGAATGTGGGAGGGCCCGGCTAGTCTTAGTTTCCAGCCTCTGCTGGCTGGACTACGCCCCATCTCCATGCCAAGGAGCTGGCCTCGATGGGGGCCATCTTAGCTAATATCAGAATTATTACCTAACGTATTTTGGTGCATTTCCAAAGCCTAATTAGTTGTAAAATATCGAGGACGTCTAGATTTCATTACTTCAAATACAAAAACAAGTTACACAAGCTAAAAATGTAAATACACCTGTTTATATAAAATTAGTGCTCAAAGTCAATCTTTATTATTTCTAAAGCTGCATGCCTTTATAGATCGATTATCTCTGAAATGGAAGTGCCGCAAATAGGAACAGTTCGTTTGATTTACGGACAACGTAATGTTTATAATTCGAGATAGTAAATTGGTATTAAAATGTAGATTTTAGCAGCTCAGTGGATAAGTTAATTATCATCAGTATTGATTATCATCACATATATCAGATATTATTGTCAAATATAAATTATTATCATAAAATAATATCAAATATAAGCAATACATGTTATACAAATGTGGCCTCATCATGTGATAACAGTCCATCATTATAAAAGTAGGTATGATTTCATTGAGCTTCTGTGACACAGAGATAAAAAAAAACTCGAGTATCTGCTAGAGATAATTCTTTGTTCATGTAGCACACTGGGAGCTTCCCCCACCAAAGGGTGTTTCAGGGGGAGGGGAAGTGTCCTCAGCATCACACGAAGATCGACGGATGCTGCGTTGTATGCATCTATAAAGAACGTTTGTTTCGTTAAATAACGTATGAGATTAGTTCCATAAAAAATAGGCCACATCTGCTTAACATGAACCTTATAATCAAATATTGATGATATGACTTTTTAATAAAACACAAATATGTGTTACAGTTCTGACTAGCAAAACTTTGAAACAACATCATCATGGGTAAGATGAAGAGAGTGAGGCAGAAACTGCATGCAGCTGCAGTCAAGTCCAGGATCAAGAGCAGCAACAGAACAGATGATGATGTTTTGATGGATGCTTCAGTTGTTGTGCCTGTAAGTTTATCATATGTTGTACATTCTCATTTGGCTGACCCTAGAGGTCTGCAAAGTTTGTAGTTATCTAACATCTCTCTGATATTATCTGATACAATATTTGTCATCTCTCTATTTTTCCTATATGAGTATTTCTCCTTTCATTCATCTGAAGCTTCCAGTAACTGTGATCGAATTTTAATTATAGTTAATTGTTGATTATGTACTAACAACATTGCACTAATGACAAACCTTATAGGTGCTTAGTGTTTCTCTGCAGATGTCACAGTGACCTGATATCTTTGCACTAAGGGCAAACCTATATGTGTTTAGTCTTTCCCTGCAGATGTCACAGGATATGCCTGCTGATGGTTCCTGCAGCTTAGCTCACCACTCTTCTGTAAGTGCCTAGTCTTCTTAATCAGGACCTAGATACATCATGAACCAGTGTGCTCATCCATCAGGCAGTGTTAAGCACATCTCCATTACCCATTTCTTACTTATCAGCTAAAGATGACATGGATGCAAAGTAAGGAATGCACTATTGATGTTCACATTCACATGGCAGAGCTAAATATAGATATAACTTAAAATAGTAAATATTGAAAGGTCAGAGGTGAAATAGTACAAACAAAATATAGACAAAACATCCAAATTTCAATGCAACAAAACAAACAGAAAAAATGACGGAACAATATAATATCCGTAGGACTGGTGGGCATTGATGAACACTGGGTCTGGACATGTAGATATTTATTCCCCCTTCCTTTTATCATCCCAGTTATAGACACACTGGCGACAGTACCTACACTGTCCACCTATTAGCACCTGGAAACATTCATGCTTAAGGCAAGTGTTTCAATGAGTTGACAGATGATGTATATAAACAATAGGGCTTAGCTTCATTGTTACTATGTTCATCTGGCGGGAAATGACATAAGATCCCACACGACTGTGAGATATGGTTAGATCCCTCTAGGGACAAATGTCTCATTCTTGCATAAGGTTAAGAACTGTGGTGGATTTGGAATCAGCGAATCAGATCATGGCTTATATGTTGAAGCTTTTCATGGACCATTGATCAAGCTGGAGAAAATATGAAGCAAGAAGAAATTAGATCAGATGATCATTTGAGTCTAAAACAGAAAATATTAGCAAGAGGGAAGACAGTGAGTTTTAGATTGGATTTGGTAGGGAGAAAGCAAGTGAACGGCAGCTTGCTACTGTGAAGAGAATAGGAGGTTTTCGTAGAATGATAACATATGAAGATATGCTCAGTTGCTGAGACAACAGTGTGATTGACACTTGAGGTTGAAGACAAAGTGATTGTGAGGTGTGACAGCTATGACATATGAACAGTGTAGATGTGATTCGTGAACATAGTTGAATTTCTGCCAAAGTGTTGTGCCTGGGAGCAAGTCATATCATCTGAGGGTATGATTTACTAAAATTACAAAACTATTTTCAGTATTGTGCTGTTGATGAACTTGAAATGTATAGACTTGCGAGAATAGGAAACTGATTGCAGAAGAATTTCCATTTATTTTATGAGTGATTTTGTTTAGCAATCGCAGTACCACATGCTTGTTTTCATTGTTGTGCCCATTATTTGCTCCTGGATTGGCATAACTATTTCATATCTATTCATGGCATTTATTAGTTGCTGCATGTCTATTTCATATCTACATTCATTAGTTGATCATAGGAACTCATTAGTGGCTGCATTTCATTTTACTTCTTCTCTTCAGCATCACTATCATCCCTCTTCTTCACAGGTTTCTAGCAATGTGTAAGTCAAGACCCTAATTTCACAGGAGCAGTGACCAGTAACAGTAACACCAATGCATTTTTAAACATGACATTTAATAGTGTGAAATAGGAAGCATCACAACTAGATTTTTCCACTACTGTATAATTCAGTAACTTGTGACTTATTTAAGTCTATAACTGAAATTATTGGTTGCCGCTAAGTCATTCACTAACTGACAGAAATGCAGAATATCGAAGGGATGCAGTCATTGAAAGAGCGTAGAGATACTAAAATTATAATTCATGGAGAAAAGTTTCTTTCCCACCATAGTCACCCAATGAAGGAAAGATTCCAGAATCTATCACAAGGACGGCTTAAAAGAAGCAGCTACATACACCAGGCCAAGCGTCTACGTAGACAGGTATCGGATCTACCAGAGGTAACAATACCACTGACATCTCAACCAGAACACACCCCATGGGAAAAACGGACATGCCTACCAGTGACCATCCAAACAACAGTAGCTGGTGTGCATGGGCATGAACATCAGAATAATCTGCAGAAAAGAGTAGCAGCTCTCAGTTTCCTTGATGATGTTTACCCAAGTGATCTATGGACCAGAGTATATACAGATGGATCAGCACAGAATGCAGTAAAAAATGGAGGAAGTGGTGTATATGTAGAATACCCAGATGGCACCACTGATACCACTTGTATACCAACAGGGAATTACTGCAACAACTATGACTCTGAAGTCAAAGCTATTTATACAGCTGCAGAGAAACTGTTAACATTGGACAGGACCTCACACCCTATTGTAATACTTACAGATGCAAGGTCAGCACTAGAGGCATTACAATCCAATAAACTTCCAGAGTTAAAAGAGGTATTGTCCATAGTACAAAATAGGTGTAGAGTTATACTGCAATGGATTCCATCACACTGTGAAATAGCAGGAAATGAGAGAGAGCTGATCAACTCGCCAAGGAAGGTGCTAACATGCAGCGACCGGATGTACCAATCAGCTATCACCAAAAGAAATCCATGATAAAGGCACAACGAAAGCCTAACTTACCTCCACGGAATGACTACCACCTACTTAACAGACAAGAACAGGTCATCATATTTCGACTGAGAACTGACACAATAGACTAAACAGCCATATGTATACAAAATTTAAAATTGGCACAACAGCAAAGTGTAATTGTGGACAAGTCAACCAGACTTCAAAACATATCCTTCAAGAATGTGCAAACTATGACACATTAAGATGCACATACTGGCCTTCTGATACACCAATGAATGTTAAACTTTATGGTACAAAACAAGAAATGGAAAACACTGTCCAATTTATACAAGAAACAACACTGCAGATATAGACATTATTAGCGAACGAAAGAAGAAGAAGAAGAACTAACTGACAAGTGAATCTGGGTTTCTAATCAACTTGAAATTCTTGGTTTAAAATAAAAATTTCTCCCCCTGTTCATCCAGTAGGGTACCAGGGCTCATGCTCTGGGAGGTCAAGGAATGATGCCATTGCTACTGAACAAGTTTGCTGTAGGTGACGTTAGTCATGTGGTTTCCAGTCAACTACTGGCTAGGCAGCTGAACACTTATGTTTCTGGTCAACCACTGACTAGACAGCTTAACACTTATGGAAAACCTTGTGCTAAAACATTGTTTCATTATTCATTTGACCTTGACTGAAATAGTAACTACTGGTACTTAACAAGCTTCAGAATGTGTAGTTGAATATTTGATAATGTGCATAACTAGTAGTCAATTCAGTGTATCCACTAAGAAAACATAAAAACAACTTCATATTTTTGTGAATTATTTTGGATATTTATAAATGATATTCTTCAAACTTTCACAAATGAGAAAATTGAACATAGTTCTAAAATCAGTAATTTTTGGTTTGTTTATTGTTTCAGCTGGTAACCCCACAAAAAACATTTCACAGCCGTGGGCTAAAATCAGTGCTGTACCATGGCCACTTGTAGTTTCTATTATATGTTGTGTACTTGCTTGTTTGCATTTAATTTAGTTATTCTGGAAATTTGTGTACTTTCTCAGACAGACCCCACAGCTGAGGGACTAAGGGGTGACAGTTTGTTCAAGAATGTCAGAATATCATCTGTGGAGTTGTCTAGCCAGAAGCTGCCAGATTTTGATGCAGTTAGTACTATCACTAGCAGAACTTTTAAAGGACAGAATCTGAAGAAAAAAGATAAGCACAAGATCAGACACAATGCCTGGATAGCCAGTAAGTTTTATGATATGGTTCAGCTGTTGCATGTATTGTTATATTCAAGTAATGGTCTCCTGACAATAAGAGACATGACTGAATTAACTAAAGTAGTCATGAGTGCACTATAAAATGATGAAGTGGAGGCAGAAAGAGATTATACATATGTTCACAGAAGTAAAGAAATCATAGTCACCAAGGAAAAGTAAAGAAATCCTAGTCACCAAGGAAAAGATCAGAAGAACCAATAACTGACTTTGACAGTGAGCTTATATTCCTTTAGATGGTGGACAGAATGCTCCCAGTACCATTATGAAAAATAATGTGAGTTGGCATTATGATTGGCCTAAAACATCAAGCTGGTTTGATTGGCTAAAAAAATATGGCAAACTGGCATAACTCTTTATAGACATGATATTTTTGCTTTTTTAACCCAAATTATGTATGCTATTTTTTAAAAACCAGATCCCAATTAGAGTTGCAGCACATGGCCGTTACTGCTTGCTCCTTACAGTTGCCGGCGGGCGGTTTTTTTTTTTACTTGTTTCGTTGCGATTTGTATTACATTTTTAGTTTGCGCTGTGTTAATACCTGACAGTGAACTATGCATAGGTCACAGTTCATGCTTTCTTTTGGGTATTTACATTGTGGAAATATTATGTGGGACTCATTTTTGACGAAATTTGCAGTTTTGACACAATTTTTTCACATTAGAGAATATTGTTCGTGTGTACACTGGTGATGATGACAGCCATAGTTATGATGGAAATATACACGATGTAGGTAAATTTGTATCAAATATATGACATGGAAAGTAATAGTGACATTCCTTGTTAGATAGACCTAATGTATACGACAAAGAGATGGAAATTCGGGGTACTAATTGTGATATCGTGAATTTCACCGGAGTGATGTCGTTTTTCATGTAGGAATTTAGAATTTTGTACAAAACGTTGGGTCTGTACATAATCTTGATGGCCACACTTTATGAATAAATTAGTATCACTGTCAATGAGGACTTTATCAATTTGCAGCCGATTGCAAAAAAATCATACTAATTTGTATGTAATCTAACACAAAGAACAAACAAAGAAGAAGACACGTGCTGGACATCTGTAACTGCCATTAAAATAAAATGTCTTATATATATTATGATGGACCTTTGTATTCTCCTTGAGTATGGCGTGTACTGGAGTACAGATAACGGGTTCAACGTTTCGGGCATATCAACCTGTTTGGGGAAAAGGAGAGTTGAGAATATATCTCAATACTTTCGTCTCAATATGACTCCTCTACTCAACACCCCAAAGGTAAAAAAAATAATTTTCCCCACATTATGTCGAGTTTGACAGTTTATTATTTAAAACATATATGTATTAAATTATCTTTGATATAGGTTTATGCAAGACTATTCATTTTTCTGTTGATCTGCCAAGTCTGAGTGTGATATTATGAATAGTTTGAAAGAAAATGCAATTTTATCATCATCATATCCATATTTTGGAGGAGTTGTGCCCATTGCCTTAGGGATCAGGGATTGACAATTGGGAAATCTCATAGGTGTGAAAGGGTTAAAAGGTACTGCTCATGAAATGTAGCACCTCATGCACAGAAAGAACAAGTGAATGATCTCATTTGTTTTTTAAGGTAGTTAGAAACCGTTTCTAGTGCCCTACTGTTTACACAGAAATATTCACCACTCAAACATCTTCAGATTTTCTCAAATGAGAACAAAAATTAGAGGGAGTATTGATTATATAGTCAAGTAGATCTTATCATGACGTAATGTATGTATATTAGTACGATTCAAAATAGCAATTAGAAATAATACCTGTCCAGTTTCTGGATATTTTACTTCAGTTAATGTGTGCACAATAGTTATGTAGCTTGTCTACTAAGATTCTGAAGCTGTGATACATGTCACTTAACTGGTTTTGTCTATGCCATATCATCCTAGAAATAGATATGATTCAAAGCTCAGAGAAGGCAGCAAGAGAAAGTAAACGTAAGCAGAAGACACCAATTGTCGGAGATTTAACTCCCTTTGAGGATGCCTTACCTACGTTAGAACTACTCATGAGAGAATCAACAGAAAGTTCCAGAAGGTAATGCTTGATAGTAAATATTTGTAGGGGTAGAAATTTATGCTAGAAGCGGAGATTCTCATTGTGTTGACTTTGGTAGACATTGAAAGTCATGGCAACAATTATTTGATGCTTATATTGAAAAATACTGAACACTTTCCTGTCATATTTTGTACCATAGTATATATAACCTTGGTGACCATCTTCAAGGATCATTTAATACATAGTATATATATATATATATATATATAATTGGCGGCCATCTTTAACGATCATTTGATACATCATGATGTACCAGTAACACATCATCTCTAACTGATCTCATCTAGAGTACTGTCATTCCAGTGATTGAACTGTATATATTTAGTCTAGTGATATTGTTATCTCCACAAAAATGTCATTTTGGTCAGTGAGTTTGTAAAACAATGGATAATGAAGATCAGTCTTGTCTCAGCCACTTGTGCTGTAAATCTTTGTGGGAAGCTGAAGTCTTTGTTCTATTGGCAAATGTGTTGCTGTTATTGTTGTAATCCCATGAGGTTGTAGGATGGGTTCCATGACAAAATGTTCCCAGACAAAATATTCCATAAAAAATATCCCCAAGACTAAATGCAAAGGTAATATATTAAATATTTCATACAAACTGTAATAAATACTAATGAACAATATAGCTAGTAAATAATTATAATAAAATCTTCAAATAATATGAATTGTCTCATAAATGATAGACATGAAATTAAGTTCTTTGATTGAGTTAACATTAATGTTCAAAACACGTGCTATGTTTTTCAAGAAGTTGATAGATTCTGCTGGGTTGTATCGTTCAACCATTGTTTTAATAGCATCATCAACACGTTGGTAAACTTTTCGTTTCTTTGTTGTTGGCTGACCAGTGGCAATTTGACTTCTCAAAAGTGCAGATGTATGTTGTTGTTGCTGTAACTTCCGGGCAAGTCTTGCTGCTGTTGGATGAGATACATTAACCATTAAATTCATTGTGCCAACGTTCATCAGAAGCGTTGTTGCTTCTTGGCAGTTTATTCATAACACGATTGTGTTGATTCCAAAGGCTCACTGGAAATCGAGGCTGCGAACGGTGACCATGACGAATCTGTCCAATGTAGAAATATTCGAAGTAATCGATGAGGAAATCCAGATCTGAGAAAATATCAATAACTGGTGAGTTGTTTGAAAACAGTAATGACATCTGTTTCTGACATCTGAATGCTAACGCCATCAGTTGTTTGACTTTGACTGAATAATTTTCATCAGAGATGTACAGCGTCTTTTTACCCTTAGACTGTAGTTTTCGCCGAACATCCTGATACTTGAGCTCGTGGAAATGCACATTCAAAAGCTTTAATTGCAGCTAATTCGAAATCAGTAACTATTGAAGATGGAGCTGAATTTCCATTACTTCTCAGTTATATGATATGTTGAAGCAGGCGGTCGTACATTGCTTCACTACGACCAGACAAAATTGCATATACACATGAAATTAGTTGACCATCCTCAAATGCATGGATCGTATACAGTTGATCGAATCCCTGAGTCTAGCCTATGTTTGTTATTTTACTTTTCTAGTTTGTGGAAACACAATCATTTGAACAATAAAGGTGTTATTTTCACAGCCTTAGTCACTCCATATCTCTCCACTGTATGTTTGTATACAAGATACCATATTATGTTTACATCTTATGTTTGCATAAAACGTGCCATATCTTCTAGAGGATTGTCATAAATTACTTCACCAATTTTTCTATAATGCTATCACTATAACTTTTTTCCTAATTTTTGGCTATGTAGGGATATTTTGTCTGGGTATATTTTGTCCGGTTACCGTAGAATGTCTATGAGACTGTTGATCTATTTACTTCTTGGTCTTCATTTTACCCTCATCCCAGATATTCTGCTGTTATACACTCTCTGCGGGAGGAAATCTTCTCCAATCTTATTTGATTTGTTGTCTCTTAGTGTAGTTATTGACTGGTGAAGTTCCTATGATTTCTCTGATGCCATCGTTTCACATTCTATCCATTCTTGTGACGCCGACAATCTTTTTCAAACACCTCATCTCATATGCTGTTATCTTACATTTATGTGCTTTGGAAAGGGTCCAGTTTTAACATTGATAGCACATTGTTGGTGTAAAAATTCTATTTATTGTTTATTTAGTTGTTATACTGATGTTCAGGTGTCTAACTAGTGGTGTCATTTGTTATACTGATGTTTGGATGTCTAAGTAATGGTATCAATTGATAGGATATTACATTATCCTTTTGACATCTAGTCTCAATTTCCTTATCTAGCTTTCCATCTTGTGTAAAAACACTTCCTAGATATCTAAATCACAGAAATACAATTTGGACTAGCAACAAATTCTGGGACTGAAATATGATTTCAGACAAAGTAGCTACCGGGTATTCATTATGATAACTCAATTTTTGACAATTTCAAATTCACTGTATATAACGTTGATAAATTTTGTTAATTAATGTTATAAGACAATTTGTCTAAACTGTGCAGACACCCTTGGTAAACGAGCTCTAGTTTGACAGTTAACAGTAGGGCTAAAATATTTCACTGTATGACTAAACTGATGATCTCATTTGTGTAGGAACAGCAAAACAGCAGAGAAGCCAAGATCAATTCCAAAAGAAAAGAACAGAAGAAAGCAGATGTAAGTCAAGAGTTGTCATGTTTGTTTCTTCAGCTTTTATTCTCAAACTCATGCTGGATCTCTCTTGTAACAGGACAATGGTCCTTCTAAATTTCCAGAAAAATGTAGTTCAGAGAATGGAAATGCATTGTCGCCATTTTATTTGCTACAATGGCCTGACAAATCTGTCTTCGGCTGAAGTTAGTGTAGAACTTTTCTATGTTCAGTTCTGTATCTTATTTCAGATTATCATTGGGATTGTGTCATTATATAATACCAGGGCTGTTCAAAAAGTTCCCCGAGTGATTTGTAGAGCATTGCTATTTACCAGCTGCATGTGATAACCATGTGCCAATATACATCTGAAATCAGAAGTATGTAATATAGCATATGCACTGTGTAGAACTCAGATTCTATATGTGAAGGTGACTAGTTTGGTTTGTTGCATTGGAAAAATGGTTGTTAACCTTTAACATGTATTTGTGCTTTCGACTGTGAAAAACTGGTTTTGAAATGTTACAATTGGCTTTTGGAGAGTCCTGTGTCTATTGTATTTGAGTGGTATTCCAGTTTCAAAAGTGGAAGCAGATCATTTAAAGATGATCTCCATTAAGTCACTACCAGGTAAGTCCAATGTCTAGACCATCTAGATCAGTGTTTCCAAACGTGGGGCCCATGCCCCACAGGGCATGATTTGATTGTTCAGTGGGGAATAATGCAATTTTTTAAATATTAAAATATATGTATATGTTACATAAGGGGAGGGGGGCATCAGAACTTTAGAAAGACTTAGGTGGGGGCATGGAAAAAAAAGGTTGGGAAACATCTGATCTAGATTGTCCAATGTCTAGACCATCTTGATTGCATTCTTTTACATGGACTGGTTCATCATGAATACATTCCTAGAATGAAGACTGTCAGTTCACAATTCTCTAAAGTAGTCCTGCTGTGTGTAGACATCACCATGAGAAGTGGCACACAGACAATTTGGATTGTGCATCGTGACAATGTCTCTGCACACAGGTCTGTCACCAAAATATATTTTGGATAAAACACATTGCAATGTTCCCACAACCTTCATAGTCATGCAATCTTGCCACATGGAATCTTTTCTTGTTTCTGTAACTTAAGAAAATAACAGGTCACCAATTTTATGACATTGGGGAAATTCAAAACAATGAGACAACAAAAATTGGGGGCTATTTCAAAAAGTGCCTACCCAGGAGTACTTCCTTTCGTGGCAGGAGACCTGGAATAAGCATATGCAATCACAGGGGAATTACTTTGAAAGAGATGGAATCATTTAGTCTGTAAAGTATAATAGTTTTCAGGAGAAAGAAATTGGCCTGGGAACTTACTGAACAGACCTTTTATAGAAAAAATAATGAATACCTAGAATCTGGTAGAGGGTTATTAGATAATCTAAATTCTACCACCTTGATGCAAGGTTTACATCTCAGAGACTATAATGCAGACATTGATATAGTAACTGGTATGGTCATTAGATTATGTTCTTTGGGGTTATTAGATTATGTTCTGTGGGGTTATTAGATTATGTTCTGTAGGGTCATTAGATAATGTTCGGGAATCTTCCACCTTGTTGCAAGGTTTACATCACAGCAACTATAGTTGGACAAGGAGAAATGCGTGAGTAAATGTACTAATCATAAAGACTGTCAGACAAGTTTACAACTTGGAAGGCAAGTTATAAAGTCTAGAGAATGAAGTGAGTTATGGCAGATGTGGTCTACATTGATGACACAGATGTCAATCAAGACCTGAACATAGAAACATCATAAATACAAACTGGCATATTTTTGATGCATATCAAGGTAAGTTTGTATCCAATGTCTAATCTTAAATTGTTGTTAAAATTGTGCTTTGTACCTGTGGGAATATCCCTTGTGCAGTCATGCTGGTTCCTAATCAAGAATTATTGCAATTTTATTAGTGTTATAGTGCATGGCATACGTGAAAACGTTGATGGCACAAACTTCATACTGAGGCACTTATTGACCATGTTAACTCTGTCGGTAGATCTGTCATGAAAACATTGACACATATTGTTATGATGATAGTAATAACTTTGTGAATGTGAATATATTTCTGTGGCAGGATGAAGGACATAGCATTGTTCCAGCAAGTAGTTGAACACCCAATCTTCCATGAGAATGCAAGTCTGGCAATCAAGGAGCACCTCAAGATAAAATTACAGACAGACAGACAGACATGATACTAACACAAGTTGATATGATGAGAACAGGCCAGGTTAAGTGATAGAGGAGCATAAGAGAGACAGATTTAGAGAAGAGTGTGTGTTTGTGTGTCACCATGCATGTTCACAGGTATTACACAAATGAATACTGCATATGTGAGTGTGTGTGTGTCTGCATCTTCATGTGAATGGGTGGGTACTGAATATGTGTTTTTATGCATGCGTGTGTGTGTCTGCATTTACATGTGTGTTGGTGAGTACTGCATATGTGAGTTTGTGTACCTACATGCATGTGTGTGTCTGCGTTTATATGTGATTGGGTGGGTACTTCAGAAGTAGTAACTCTTGATAATAAAAATCTTCTTGTTGATTTGTTATCAGTCACTTGTCTTGTGATAATTCTAGAAATGTGAATTTGTTATCAGTCACTTGTGTTGTCATAATTCTAGAAATGTGAATTTCTTATCAGTCACTTGTCTGGGGATAATTCTAGAAATGTGAATTTCTTATCAGTCACTTTTGTTGTGATACTTCTAGAAATGTGAATTTCTTATCAGTCACTTGTCTTGTGATAATTCTAGAAATGTGAATTTCTTATCAGTCACTTGTGTTGTGATAGTTTGTTATCAGTCACTTGTGTTGTGATAGTTTGTTATCAGTCACTTGTGTTGTGATAATTTGTTATCAGTCACTTGTGTTGTGATAGTTTGTTATCAGTCATTTGTGTTGTGATAATTCTAGAAATGTGAATTTGTTATCAGTCACTTGTGTTGTGATAGTTTGTTATCAGTCACTTGTGTTGTGATAGTTTGTTATCAGTCATTTCTGTTGTGATAATTCTAGAAATGTGAATTTGTTATCAGCCACTTGTGTTGTGATAATTTGTTATCAGCCACTTGTGTTGTGATAATTTGTTATCAGCCACTTGTGTTGTGATAATTTGTTATCAGCCACTTGTGTTGTGATAATTTGTTATCAGTCACTTGTGTTGTGATAGTTTGTTATCAGTCATTTGTGTTGTGATAGTTTGTTATCAGTCATTTGTGTTGTGATAGTTTGTTATCAGTCACTTGTGTTGTGATAGTTTGTTATCAGTCACTTGTGTTGCGATTATTTGTTATCAGTCACTTGTGTTGTGATAGTTTGTTATCAGTAATTTGTGTTGTGATAGTTTGTTATCAGTCATTTGTGTTGTGATAGTTTGTTATCAGTCACTTGTGTTGTGATAGTTTGTTATCAGTTGCTTGTGTTGTGATAGTTTGTTATCAGTCGCTTGTGTTGTGATAGTTTGTTATCAGTCACTTGTGTTGTGATAGTTTGTTATCAGTCACTTGTGTTGTGATAGTTTGTTATCAGTCACTTGTGTTGTGATAGTTTGTTATCAGTCACTTGTGTTGCGATTATTTGTTATCAGTCACTTGTGTTGTGATAGTTTGTTATCAGTAATTTGTGTTGTGATAGTTTGTTATCAGTCATTTGTGTTGTGATAGTTTGTTATCAGTCATTTGTGTTGCGATAGTTTGTTATCAGTCACTTGTGTTGTGATAGTTTGTTATCAGTCGCTTGTGTTGTGATAGTTTGTTATCAGTCGCTTGTGTTGTGATAGTTTGTTATCAGTCGCTTGTGTTGTGATAGTTTGTTATCAGTCGCTTGTGTTGTGATAGTTTGTTATCAGTTGCTTGTGTTGTGATAGTTTGTTATCAGTCGCTTGTGTTGTGATAGTTTGTTATCAGTCACTTGTGTTGTGATAGTTTGTTATCAGTCACTTGTGTTGTGATAGTTTGTTATCAGTCACTTGTGTTGTGATAGTTTGTTATCAGTCACTTGTGTTGCGATTATTTGTTATCAGTCACTTGTGTTGTGATAGTTTGTTATCAGTAATTTGTGTTGTGATAGTTTGTTATCAGTCATTTGTGTTGTGATAGTTTGTTATCAGTCATTTGTGTTGCGATAGTTTGTTATCAGTCACTTGTGTTGTGATAGTTTGTTATCAGTCGCTTGTGTTGTGATAGTTTGTTATCAGTCGCTTGTGTTGTGATAGTTTGTTATCAGTCGCTTGTGTTGTGATAGTTTGTTATCAGTCGCTTGTGTTGTGATAGTTTGTTATCAGTCGCTTGTGTTGTGATAGTTTGTTATCAGTCGCTTGTGTTGTGATAGTTTGTTATCAGTCATTTGTCTTGTGATAATTCTAGAAATGTGAATTTGTTATCGGTACTTGTCTTGTGATAATTCTAGAAATGTGAATTTGTTATCAGTCACTTGTGTTGTGATAGTTTGTTATCAGTCACTTGTGTTGTGATAATTTGTTATCAGTCACTTGTGTTGTGATAGTTTGTTATCTGTCACTTGTGTTGTGATAATTTGTTATCAGTCACTTGTGTTGTGATAGTTTGTTATCAGTCACTTGTGTTGTGATAATTTGTTATCAGTCACTTGTGTTGTGATAGTTTGTTATCAGTCATTTGTGTTGTGATAGTTTGTTATCAGTCACGTGTGTTGTGATAGTTTGTTATCAGCTACTTGTGTTGTGATAATTTGTTATCAGCCACTTGTGTTGTGATAATTTGTTATCAGTCACTTGTGTTGTTATAGTTTGTTATCAGTCACTTGTGTTGTGATAGTTTGTTATCAGTCACTTGTGTTGCGATTATTTGTTATCAGTCACTTGTGTTGCGATTGTTTGTTATCAGTCGCTTGTGTTGTGATAGTTTGTTATCAGTCGCTTGTGTTGTGATAGTTTGTTATCAGTCGCTTGTGTTGTGATAGTTTGTTATCAGTCGCTTGTGTTGTGATAGTTTGTTATCAGTCACTTGTGTTGTGATAGTTTGTTATCAGTCGCTTGTGTTGTGATAGTTTGTTATCAGTCACTTGTGTTGTGATAGTTTGTTATCAGTCACTTGTGTTGTGATAGTTTGTTTTCAGTCACTTGTGTTGTGATAGTTTGTTATCAGTCACTTGTGTTGTGATAGTTTGTTATCAGTCACTTGTGTTGTGATAGTTTGTTATCAGCTACTTGTGTTGTGATAATTTGTTATCAGCCACTTGTGTTGTGATAATTTGTTATCAGTCACTTGTGTTGTTATAGTTTGTTATCAGTCACTTGTGTTGCGATAGTTTGTTATCAGTCACTTGTGTTGCGATTATTTGTTATCAGTCACTTGTGTTGCGATTGTTTGTTATCAGTCGCTTGTGTTGTGATAGTTTGTTATCAGTCGCTTGTGTTGTGATAGTTTGTTATCAGTCGCTTGTGTTGTGATAGTTTGTTATCAGTCGCTTGTGTTGTGATAGTTTGTTATCAGTCGCTTGTGTTGTGATAGTTTGTTATCAGTCACTTGTGTTGTGATAGTTAGTTATCAGTCACTTGTGTTGTGATAGTTTGTTATCAGTCGCTTGTGTTGTGATAGTTTGTTATCAGTCACTTGTGTTGTGATAGTTTGTTATCAGTCTCTTGTGTTGTGATAGTATGTTTCAGTCACTTGTGTTGTGATAGTTTGTTATCAGTCACTTGTGTTGTGATAGTTTGTTATCAGTCATTTGTGTTGTGATAGTTTGTTATCAGTCATTTGTGTTGTGATAATTCTAGAAATGTGAGTTTGGGAAATCATCTATTTCATAATTAAAACTTTTAGAGTAAAATCATTCTCTCTTTGAATCAGCCATTTAGACACCAGGCACAACATTGCACTTCATCAAACTCCATATTCTCCTCCGACATGGTTGCATGTGACATTTAGTTGTTCTCAATGCTGCAGAAAATGATAAAAGGGTCTCAGGTTGAAATCACAAAAGGACATCATATAGAATGTAAAAGTCCAACTGTACTCCATTCACAATGCTTCCAATAATGGAAGGAATGATGGGAGTAGTATGAACAATCCCAAGGAGATTACTTTCAAAGGGACTAGAGTTTCAGACCTACAGGTGAATACATTTTGTCATTAGATCTGTATGAGATATGTTCAAATATAAATAATCAAAATTTCAGAGGAGGTCTGACAAAGTGGAGAGTGCCGCAGTAACCAAACGGAAAAATGGTAAATACTAAATAACGTAAAAAGGTTACTATAAAATCCTAACGATGTAAAAAATAAATAACAAACAATAAAACAAAGAAAAAGGACAATTTTCTGCGTTACAGTCCTACAGGGACCTTTCAGATATGTACCTACATTAATCAAACCTGCAGGTAGTGGTCTGGAATGATGTTTTAGATGATATGATGTTGATTTAGTTATGACAGAGATATGATGTTGATTTAGTTATGACAGAGATATGATGTTGATTTAGTTATGACAGAGATATGATGTTGATTTAGTTATGACAAGAGATGTATATGAACTCAAATAATCCATGGATTATGATAGTATTGTCTTTTTTTCTTATTATTTAATCATTAACATATACTGACATATGGTTTGCTTGTCTTGTTTTATCATTAACATATACTGACATATTATGGTTTGCTTGTCTTGTTTTATTGTAACAATTTGCTGGTGTATTGCATAAAAACACATTACACATATAAAACATATCACATGCGTAAAACACATTACACATATAAAACCTATCGCATGCATAGAACATATCACAAACATAAAACATATCACATAAATAAAACAGTGCGTACATAAAACATATCACATATATATCAATGTCTTATTATAAATGAGTCATGCCTTAAAATTGGTACAACCATCCCAAGCTATAATTCATCGTGCTTAGGGCCGCTGAATTCTGCATATGAGATGAAACCATCTCTATCTTTATCCTCACGGCTGAAAATATTGTTCATGATTTCTTTGTGACGACTACTGTCGTCTTGAATGCTTCCCTCTTTGGGAGCGTGCTTCTTGAGGTAGACTAAAACCTGTTGAGATAGTGGACATGCATTCATTAGTGAAGATTTAGTCATGCTGCGATCTGTATGTATAGAAATAGTTATGCTACAAACTGTATGTATAGAAATACATTTTAATTATATATATATATGCCTATATTAGTTTCCACAATTTACAATTTAACACTAACAAGATGTGTTTCAAAGAAGAGTTATCGTAATCGTCAAGTCTATCCAATTTCCTGTAATTTGACATATAATAAGATTTATTCAAATAATTTATAGACAAAAATACATGTTGGAGGGGTGTGTGTGTGTTAACATCTGTTAGGATCATAAATGTTCATTGTCAGTTTCTAGAAATAAAACCCACAGCAAAAGAAAAATAACTCCACTGCCTAACATCAGTCAATCGTCTGATTTACCTCCTCAGGAGAAAGTTGTTTATCCTCATTGATGTCCACTTCTTTGAAAACGTTGACTGGAGGAATGCCATCCGTGATGTTAAGCAGCTCAACCTCAAATGTAAGACTTGCATTTGGAGGGACAACTCTGCCTGGAAACAACATAACAACAGAGTCAATTTTCCCTGGACTGTCAAGTAGTCTACTGATAATTATGATTTACAAAACTCCACAAGTAAAACCTACAATTTGATAACTTCAAGTAAATTGTACATGAGTCATGCAAAAGCCATATACTGAAATCATATTTATATAGAATGAAAGGTACAGATATTGCAGCCATGTTATAAACCATGACACAACAACTCTATTCTTTGGACTACATCCCGATAACAGACAGGAGTTTGAGATTAAAGTGCAGGAAACAAAATTGATCATATAAAGTAACGGATACTAATGACAAAATAATTAGCCAAAGTGATGTCTCCAGAATTGAGTACAAGTCATTTCTCCAGACCAGAATTGAGTACAAGTCATGTCTTCAAAATTGAGTGCAAGTCATGTCTCCAGAAATGAGTCCAAGTCATGTTTAAAGAATTGCGCCCAAGTACCGGTAATTTTTTATAAATTGAACCCAAGCAATGTTTTAAGAATTGAACTTAAGCAGCGTCTCAAGAATTTATCTCAGTCAATGCTGTGGATTGCCATGGAAATGGATGATGATGATGTTCCTCCTTTGCAAATGAAGATGACCATGGCAAGAAACAAATAAATGCAATGAAAAAAATATTTAATAATAATAAATTGATAACTTTCTAATTTGGTTTGTGAGTTCGTAGATGTCCGATTCTTGCACCGAAAGTTCTATTGCAGTGCATGCAGGAGTGCTGAAGGTTCGGGGTAAGAGAATTTACGGTTTTGTCCTTCCGCTTCTTGCACTTGTTGATTGCCTACAGTGTTCTTTTTCAAATTTCGTGATGCCAGCAGTGATCTGGGTGTGCCAGGCTAAGCGATCAAGTGCTGTAGTCTTACAGGAGCTAGGATCGATGCTGCTGTGCTTGAGAGAGTTTTTTAGGTGATCCTTGAAGTGCTTTTTCTGCTGTTCGCTTGAACCGTTACCTTCGCACAGCTTCACATAGAATAATCTCAACAGTAATGATGTTACCTCTCACTTTTCTAGCATACAGACGATGTGGCCAGTCCAGCTGAGTTGGTACCTAGTCAGCAGGGCATGGATGCTTTGCATACAGAACTTCTGAAGGATTTCCGTGTCTGGTACTCGATCCTGCCAACGTACTCCCATGAGATTTCGTAGGCATAGAAGGTGAAAAGAGTTTAGCTGTCGAGCGTGTCTTGCATACACAGTCCAGCAAGACGAAGCATAAAGAGTGTTATTAGAACCACTGCACAATACACGTACAATTTAGTTGTTGAACTGAGATCATGTCAACAGTACCTCTGCCCTGTCTGAAGCCACATTGGCTCTCTGGGAGGAGACCTGTTTTAAGATGGGTTTGCAGTCTGTTTAACAGGAAATGGATAATGTATTTAATAGTCTTGACATGTCTGATGTTTTACCTATCCAGCGAAGTGAGGCCAAGCATTACTTTTAATGTGATATCCGATGTCTGGACTGCCCAGCGAGGTGATATAATTAAATATATGGCCTGTAGCTTTAATTTTTCACCGTAGGTTGTCATACAGATACAGGGTATGTCAATGATATTACCTAGAAAGGTCGATATAAAAGCAATGGCAGCTGTGATGTTGAAATAGGTAAACATCTGATTCTCTCCGTGATAGATTATCATGGTCTAGGACTGCTCACACTATCAGCTGTGCAACGTCAACTATGGAAACATATATTTATGAAGCTATGCGTATAGCCTATGAATATACTTATAATCGCCCCATTGCGATGAAAAGACACATGCTGGGATTGGTTTCTGTCACATGCAGACATGTACTCGCTCTGGGGGAAAGTGAATGTATTATATGAGATGAGAGTTTTAGATGAGGACAACAAGGAGAATAATGATGTTATTTGGGGGAACATTCAAAATCTGACTTATATTTACACATGAAAACAGACTGCCACTGAAAGCATTAAAATGGGTATCAGACATAGTCTTAACATCACAGAGGGTAAGACTATGTGTCTCAACAACATGCAAGAATTACACACAGTAGCATCACATCTCTGGATCTGGAGAGTTCTGGTTTCTACTATGTGCACGTATTGGGTACTGAGAGTTCTGGTTTATGCTATGTGCACGTATTGGGTACTGAGAGTTCTGGTTTATGCTATGTGCACGTATTGGGTACTGAGAGAACATAGATAGACAGATAAATATATAGATATATTGAAAAAGTTTAGTCTAGCAGAGTGTGGGGGGGGGGGGGGGGAACAATTAAGTTAGTTTGTTCCTTTCATGCCGTGGGTGGCACATAGGGCAGAGGTTTTGATTCTCCGTGTGTTGCGACCCGCTGCCTGCAGTTTTAGTTCTTGAATGGTCTTGCAGCCTGTTATTTCCCCTTCTTTAAGTATGGAATTTTAAAGAGCAATTAAGGGACAGGATGAACAAGATATGCATTCAATGATCTAAGGGAGCCCATCAGCATACATATATATATATATCCTGTTCCATCTTCTGAAAGAGACATGGGGGAGGGGGGAGTGTATCACCGTGGATTCACAAGAAACAAAAAAAAAAAAACTCACATATTAAAAAATATGAAATATTTTCTCACATATTCACTAAGGTCTTACCGTATGGTAGTAAGAAAACGTGATGAGTCTTACCTGCTCCGGTATCTCCATATGCCTTGCTGGGAGGTATGACCAATTTCCTTTTCTCGCCTACGCACATACCGTGCAATCCTTCATCCCATCCTCTGATAACCTGACCTGCCCCCAACTGGAAGCTAAATGGCTGATGTCTGTCATGGCTATCAACAGAAAATAGATCACATCCTTATTTTTTTTTTTAAACATGCTATGTGTATGGCTGGGATATATATATGAGGTAGCTTCAAAAGGTTCGTGGAATTATATAGAAAAAAATAACAACAGAATTACCCACACTACATTTCCTTCAATAGTACTTACGTAGAGCACAGGTTTTTGATGTTTCACTTGAACACAACAGACGGACCATTACTAAGACTAAGTGGTGCAATATTCTTTACAAGTCAATAGTTTATCTAGTGCCTCTGTGGTGGTAACATTATATTTACTGTTTTCATTGTTTTTCAGTTTGTTTTATATATTGTTTAGAAAGACCTGACGGTTCGAAGCGTTGAAAATGTCTTGTGTATTGTAATTTGTATGTTTTCGTGTTTACACCTTAGTTAGTTAGTCGTCAGATCATCATCACTGCAAACTGGACACATCCATAGTTGCTCCGATCTCTCCTTGAGTGTATCCGCCATCACACTTCTGCTGACAGTACCGGTCCTATGCTGGTTGACCATCATTCTTCTGCGCCCTCCAAAATGTTCACCTCTAGCAACACCGCATTTCAATCCCTGATCTTTAATCCTAGCCATTGAAAAGGAATCATCATCCACATTAGTCTCACTCTCGCGTGTTATATCTCTTAAGGAGTTCAAAACGTCAGCGCGATCCATTGCCCCATCGCCCTTTGCCACAATCGCACACGATGCCAGTTGATCCGCTCTTTCATTGCCTCGAACGTCCACATGTCCCGGCACGAAAATAAATGTAACCGCTTTCAAGCTGCATTTCTCAAGGCCTCAATCCACTGTTCGCGAACGAGACCCACTTGTACCTTCTTAATCATACTCATAGAGTCACTCAAGATGCAGACCTGCGTTACTTTCTGTGTGCGTAGCCACTCAAATGCCTTGGTCACCGCCATAGTCTACATGGTCATACTACTCGTAGTGACCGCAAAGGCACCATTTTCCTCCTTGATCGTTTTACCTGCGCACTGAGCTGTAAAGGCCCAAGCACTGCGAACATGCCTAATTACAGATCCATCAGTGTATATAATCACATCCCCCTCTTTGGTATTCTCACTGATTAAAGCCTGCACTTCTTTCTCCACAGTTGTGGGACACCATTCTCTGCATTCCCTGCTAAGTGATATTACTACTCTCAAACAAGTTTCGAAATCTGTCGGTAGACCTATCCATTCCGCACCTGCTGCCACATCCTGTAATCTGCACACGCTTTGTATTACATCCTCAGCACGTCCCATCCACGACCTTCCTCTCTTGAGTCTGCTGCCTTTAACTTTCTGTATTCGGAATGCAACGGGTGTTCCTTATCTGCATGTATTTGAAGGTACGCCCGTGCACGGCAATACTGTAATCAATGCTCAGCTGTTGGGCAGTCAAGTAGGTATCGCATAGCTCTTGTCGATGTGTCTCTTGTGCATCCCAGAATGATACGCATTGCTGCATTCTGGACTCTATCCAGTCTTTCGATCTGAGTTTGGCTAAGAGTCAGAATTGCCAGTGCATATTCCACCACAGCCACAACCAAACCCTGGTACAAAAGAAATAACAATCTTTGCTCACACTGCGCAGCAGCCATAACCTTCATTGCTGCTAAGCCTTTGCCTGCCCTTATGATAATGTGGTCAACATGTTCCCTGAAACTCATGCTTCTGTCAAAAAACACACCCAGATATCTCATTGTGCTAGTTCTTTCTAAACTTTTTCCGGACAACGAAACTTGTGGCATGGGTGTCTTTACCATGTGATTGTTCAAGGAAAACCAGGTCACGAATGCCTTAGACGGATTAACCACTGCTCCCGTATCTCGACACCAATTTGTCAGTCTGTCCAGCTCCTTCTGTAGTTCCACGACGCACTCTTCTCGATTTCTGCCCTGTCTATACACCAGGATATCATCGGCATATGACATCGTTCTGCCAGCACCTGTGATTTGATTGCCAGTGATATGTACTGTGTATACATTGAAAAGTACAGGAGATAGAGGCGATCCCTGTGGCAGGCCAGGGCTAATAACCGTTGGTGTAGATATCCAGTTACCACACTTAAGAACTACAACCCTGTGCATCAGGGCGGCACCAACCCAACGCACGACAAAAGGATTAACTGCAAGATTTAACAGCTGGTGCATCAAGATATCCAAGGACACCCTATTGTACGCATACTCAAGGTCTATTGCAACCGCACATGTCTCCATGCGCGAATCGAACCCCTCAAAAACATCTTGCGCAAATATGGCTGCATTCTGCCATGTCTTCTTTCCTGGACGATATCCTCCTAACAATGTTGGTAAACACTTATTTCTTTCAAGATAACACGATACCTTCCGGGCCACAATTTTTTCCAAAAGCTTGCCAATCGTATTCTGCATAGTTATTATTCTGTAGCCATGTATCCTGGTGTGGTCCTTCCCAGGTTTGGGTAGTGGAACTAAATAGTTGTGCAACCAGTCTTCTTTCACTGTGCCCTTTAGAAGGCTATTATTGAACATGTCCGCCAACTCTCCCAACTCCTCATCCGTTCTTCGACTAATGTCATCGTATCTAATGCCATCTGGCCCTGGTGCTGTATTTTTTGTACTTTTCAGTGCCTTCCTGATTTCTTCAACTGTGATTAGCATATAGTTTTCCATGCTCAAGTTCTTACACGTGTCTGTGAGCGTTTTCCTGATTTCTTGATATGCCTCCACATTTCTCTGACCAATTTGTGCGGTATAGTGTGCCAGCAATGCTGCACATTTTGTCTCGTCCGTCTTCTGCCAGACGGTATCGTCGCTCTGGAAATCGGCAATAGTCACGCGTCTTGTGAGACCATTCATGGATTTGTGTAACCGCCAGAACAATTTTAGTGACTTTTCGCGTGTGATCTCTTTGCAAAATTCGTCCCATTTTGACGCCTTTGCTGACTTTGCAATATCTTTGAATGTTTGGACTAAGATATCTTTCTTCCGTTTCCATTGTGCGACCTCCATGGGCTGAGCCGCAACACGTTTCCGTGCCCTTTGCCATAGTGATACTTTATACCTTAAGTTTACACCTTATTACCTCTTATTGATAGTCCATCTGTTATGTTCAAGTGAAACATCAAAAACCTGTGTTTTACATAAGTACTATTGTTGTTCCGTTTCATCTCAGTATTACCTTATACATGTGGTTGGTTGGTTGCTGATCCAGCAGTCCGTGTGCACATGTTCTTTGACCCAATGCCATTAAAATGGCATTATATTGCTGGGAAATCTGTGGATTTTCGACCTACCCGCGCCAGAGAATAACTATCACACCACCAAGAAGGTAGGTTTCAACCTATGTACTGCTCCGAGACCGCAGCCAAGATAAGGTTCACTGTGCTTATTCCCTGCCATCAGATGACTACTGGTTATGCCAACTTCTCTTTGCTCCAGGCATGCAACCAAATGTTCACGTCAAAAGGATTGTCACGTTCTGAGTCACTGTGCCTCCATCATGGGCCTTAGTCAAAGGAAAAAAAATAGTGCTGGCAGTTTCCTCCTCCCCATTGCTGCGTATATATACAAATAACAAAAACACATTGCAACAACAAGCTTTTCCAAGAAAATAACCTCAATATAACGACATGTCATCTACTAAGGTTTTCTATTGCATTGGTGGTTTGTCTAGTGAGACCCACAGACACAACCACATGCGTAATATACATTTCCTTCAAAGTAGCTCCTTTAGTAAACAGCTGCTAGAAACATTTGTGAAACGCATTCTTTGACACCTCTCCCAGCCATATCGTTGCATTAGTGATAACATCATCTACATCCTCGACTCTCTGTCCACACGTTGCTGATTTCAGTCGAGGGAACAAGAAAAATGAGAACCGGTGCAGGAACAGAAGAATATGGAAGATGTTCCAAGGTAATCACATTGTACTGTGCGAGGTACTGAAGGATCGATGTGCTGGTGTGTTGTCATGCAGCATAATTAACTGTTTTCCATTTTTCTGGTCATGTTCTTCTGACTGCATCTCTTAGGCGACGGATGATATGCTTTATCTAAACAATGTTAGTATCTATGAGGGTTACTTATCAAGCAATATTAGTATCTATGAGGGTTACTTATCAAGCAATATTAGTATCTATGAGGGTTACTTATCAAGCAATGTTAGTATCTATGAGGGTGACTTATCAAGCAATGTTAGTAATTATGAGGGTGACTTATCAAGCAATATTAGTATCTATGAGGGTTACTTATCAAGCAATATTAGTATCTATGAGGGTGACTTATCAAGCAATATTAGTATCTATGAGGGTGACTTATCAAGCAATATTAGTATCTATGAGGGTTACTTATCAAGCAATATTAGTATCTATGAGGGTGACTTATCAAGCAATGTTAGTAATTATGAGGGTGACTTATCAAGCAATGTTAGTAATTATGAGGGTGACTTATCAAGCAATGTTAGTAATTATGAGGGTGACTTATCAAGCAATGTTAGTAATTATGAGGGTGACTTATCAAGCAATTTTAGTATCTATGAGGGTGACTTATCAAGCAATGTTAGTATCTATGAGGGTGACTTATCAAGCAATATTAGTATCTATGAAGGTGACTTATCAAGCAATATTAGTATCTATGAGGGTTACTTATCAAGCAATGTTAGTATCTATGAGGGTGACTTATCAAGCAATATTAGTATCTATGAGGGTTACTTATCAAGCAATATTAGTATCTATGAGGGTTACTTATCAAGCAATTTTAGTATCTATGAGGGTGACTTATCAAGCTATGTTAGTATCTATGAGGGTGACTTATCAAGCAATATTAGTATCTATGAGGGTGACTTATCAAGCAATATTAGTATCTATGAGGGTGACTTATCAAGCAATATTAGTATCTATGAGGGTTACTTATCAAGCAATATTAGTATCTATGAGGGTGACTTATCAAGCAATATTAGTATCTATGAGGGTTACTTATCAAGCAATATTAGTATCTATGAGGGTGACTTATCAAGCAATATTAGTATCTATGAGGGTGACTTATCAAGCAATATTAGTATCTATGAGGGTTACTTATCAAGCAATTTTAGTATCTATGAGGGTGACTTATCAAGCAATGTTAGTATCTATGAGGGTGACTTATCAAGCAAAACATAGAATTTGATATTTGTATGTTGCTCAATCAAAGAGATTGTCAACACGGTTTGGCCACGTGATGAGACACGATTCCCCCCCCCCCCCAATATCCTTCAGGGAACAGTTAAGGGTGGAAGAAGAAGAGGGGAAAGAGTAAAGTATGGATCGGTAATATTAAATACTGGACAGAATTAAGATTCTCCACACACAAACAAAAAAACTGATAACAGAGAGGTATGGCGAAATTTGTTATGATTCGATAATGACACCCCTACAACACTGAAGGGTTTGATTATGCTGATTGTCAACTCCGACGATGCTACTAGCACAACACACAAACAAATATCTTCTCTTCAAGAGTATATGTGAAGGTCACGTCTGCCATGCCATTTCGTCAAGATTATAACAAATTTCTAAACATATAATCCCCATAACATCATCTTTCATTCATATACTAGTCGACTATTTGAGGAAAATATTTGGAAGATATCTTGCATGTATATAACTCTTATGTACCTCGTATAGTATGTATGTATATATATAATAAAAAAAATTATACAGTGAAATGCTCAATGATTATGTAATTTGATCGATCAGAATAGTAAACGATCAAATACACTGACACAAGTTATCCCGATGATTTGCATCAACTTCTGATTTTATAACAAGTTGCATTATACAAGACTATTATTATCCGAACACTGTGCTACCAGTGCGAAACCTGGACAATTGCTGCACATGACAAAAGAAAAAATAGTGACATCAAAAATGACATGTCTATGAAGAATACTCGGAGTGTCATTAAGGGATAGAATTATAAACGATAACATCAAGCAGATAACCAAAACAATAACAGTATTGGGACACATCAAAAGACAGCAAATCTAGTGGTTTTTCACACACTTCCAGACTACCAACAGATAGCATGCCACAGATGGCCATGACACATATATATCACGGCTATAAAGCGAGATACCATGTAAAAGATGGATTAAAGAAATCAAAGAAACCACAGGAACAAGCTTACAAACAGCACACACGAAGACCATCTCCAGAGACCTCTTCTACCCCTGACGCCTAAATACTGGACAGAATTAAGATTCTCCACACACAAACAAAAAATATATATATATATATTTGGGATTCATCCTTCATGTGAGACATTTGACTTTTCTTGTGATTTTCATTGGTCACTTTGTGTTATCAGCAGAAGAAAAATCATCATAACATTCAAATGCATCACTTTAGAAAGATGAATCCCAATTTAGCCCACAAGTCTGGTAATGTCTATGGTAACGAACAAAGGAATATCCGCGGCTTGTAGAAATCAAGCGAAGCTCGACTGACCATAGACATAAAGTGATTTTCACAAATTAAAAGAAAAAACTATTTAGTTTCGGCATGGCCGTTTATAGTAGAAGTCATTTTCCATAATAATTCTTCGCGCTAATCCCAAACATCATTTATCTTTGCTGCGCTAATTTCCCCGGTGCTTTTCATTGGCTAGTGAATCAAAGTATAGGCTTATACAAAGTTAGCATTGATCAGGATCAGCGTCATGGTTAATTGTGAGAAGCGTCTGCTTATTTTTCTGTGCTGGTATGTTTCACAATACTTAAACTTTCACAATTGTCACTTTTTATGCCAAGTTGGATTAAATCTGACATATAATCTGGATTCCTGATAATACAATTCAGAAGTTTGTGTCCACGCAAAAGAATGCTTCCTAGTCAAATATCCAACTTGATAAAAAGTGTCATAACATACAGCAACATTTTGTATCAATATTTTCCAAGTAAAGAATTGTGTTTATGTGTATTATGTCAGGGGAGAGGGGGGTGGATGAGTTTAAACTTAATGCATTTTTTTGCAAACTAAGCGTATAACTATTTTATATATATATATATATATATATATATATATATATATACAAATGCACCTATCCACGTATACATAGCTTATATAGCAGTACAGTGTGTGAAGGATTCCGTTTCTCACCTGGTGGTATATAAGAATAGGCCATATGTATTACGTTAGAAATGTAGTATTGTTAACACAACGCATTGATCTATTTTGTAAAACAAACATTGGTCTAGTTCGCGCCGCTGTTATACAATCGTTGATTGACTGTTCTCTTACACGAACATTGGTCGCTTCTATTTGGGTCCATAGAACATCTTAAGTAAGGAGGGGGGTTACCCGAAACAATACATTCTTCCAATGTCAGTGCAATTTCGCGCGATTTCTTTTGATATGCTTTTTACAGGTAATCGGGGGGGGGGGGGTGTATTTACCAACATTTTGTCTATCTAACACTATATAACAATAGTTATGTTCTGATTTCCGGGGCGGGGGGTGGGGTGGCTTGAGCCCATCACACTTGATCTACGGGCTTGATTCTGTTATTGTGTGTAAACAATGATCTGTTGTTAAAGATGTGCTTCATAATGCAAACACGAATCTGCTTAGTTTTACTAACATAACATCTACTTTGTAATACAAACATAACATCTACTTTGTAATACAAACATAACATCTACTTTGTAATACAAACATTGATCTACTTTGTAATACAAACATTTATCTACTTTGTAACAATCAATCAAGTGCCATGCCGACTGGCGTAGGCGATCATGTTTCTCCGCGACTCTCTTTTTACGGCATCATCAATGAGAACCTCTGCATTAGTTTTCTTGGGTGTCCATGGTATTTTCATCATTCTTCTCAGAAACCACATTTCTGTAGCCTCTAATTCGCTTTGAATTTCCTTGTTTACAGTCCATGCTTCACATCCATAAAACAGAATTGTTTCTATATAACATCTCAGTACCCAAATTCGGGTCTGCATTGATAGACTTCCATGCAAAAAATGGTTCTCATTTTTTGAATGCTGATTTGGCTTGTGCTTTTCTGCTCTTTATCTCACTTGAGCATCTACCTTCTGATGTTAACAGGGTGCCAAGATATTTCACATTTTCAACTTGCGCTAATTCTGTGTTATTAATTATTATGTTGCATCTTGGTGATGTATGTCTCTTCGATACAGCCATTATTTCTGTTTTCTTCTTGTTTAGACTGAGGCCTATGTTTTCACTTTCCTTCACTACTTTATCTAATAGGGCTTGTAGTTCTTGTTCACTTCCTGCGATCAGTACTGTGTCATCAGCATATCTCAAGTTATTTATATTGCATCCTCCCACTTTTATTCCTGGCATATCTTCTATATTTCGCATAATGTATTCCGTATACAGGGAGAAAAGGTCCCGTGACATTACACAACCTTGCCTGACACCCATTTCTATCTTTTGAAATCTACCTATAGTTTGTTAACTCTCATCGCAGCCGTTTGTTTCCAATACATATTTCTTACTATTCTTAGATCTTTCCCATCAACGTTAAGATTTTCTAGCAGTTTTATAATCTCTGAATGCTTCACCTTGCCAAATGCTTTGCTGTAATCTATGAAGCACAGATAAAGGTCTTGCTGTACTTCTATGGCCCTCTCCATTAATGTTCTTACTATATATATATGGCATTTCTTGTGCCTTTTCCATCTACGAATCCGCATTGTTAGTCTACTATCTCTGGTTTTATTTTTCCTCTTATACGCCTCATTATTATGCGCAGTAGAATCTTGGTCATCTGACTCATAAGACTAATTGTTCTGTGGTCTTCGCAATCTACTGAACCAGGTGTCTTTGGTAGGGCTATGAAAATTGATTGTAGCAACTTTGTAACACTTTGTCACTTTGTAACACATACATTTATCTACTTTGTAACAAAAACATTGATCATACTATTAATTTAAAAAAAAAATGTTCTACCACATATTTCTGGATTTGTTATGTCCACATTCTAGATAATTGTGTATTCCGTTCTATGTTTATCTCTTGTTGAGTTCAGATTATGTGTCGTGTGTGCTAGGAACATTTATTATTCTTTGCTAGAAATTAACATCATGGAGCACAGAGTTTTTCACAATATGTGTCCAGCTCTCCGTCACAGCAGCCCTACAAGAGTATTCAACTAGTTATAAAAAGTGAGATTTGGATTCAACTAGTTGTTTTTGAAAGTGAGATTTGGATTCAACTAGTTGTTGTTGAAAGTGAGATTTGGATTCAGCTAGTTATTGTTGAAAGTGAGATTTGGATTCAGCTAGTTATTGTTGAAAGTGAAATTTGGATTCAGCTAGTTATTGTTGAAAGTGAAATTTGGATTCAGCTAGTTGTTGAAACACATTACTGTCATCTCAAATTTCTAACACATCCATTGTTTTAACACAAAATGGATATTTCAATGTACAAAACAATACATTTTATATTCCATTAACAAAACCAGATATTTGATAGGAGTACGGTAAGGTTATCATAATCAAAGAACAAAACATGAATATGAAGACAGTAATGATTGTCAGCATCAAGAACAGAACATGAATATGAAGACAGTAATGATTGTCAGCATCAAGAACAGAACATGAATATGAAGACAGTAATGATTGTCAGCATAAGTGAAAATGTTACCTGGAGTCAAACTTTGTGCCTGTTTCTGTCAGTGTTGCCACGTAATGCATATGCAAGTGATCGTATTGTTTTGAAACCCTTGCACAGTCTGCTGGTGGTGGGACAAGTACATCTATTGTTACCTCGTCACTCTTATCTGAGGTTTCCTGTTGTTTAGACTCGCCGTCATCTGCTAGAGTTATTGCCACAAGTGACAGAACTAACATAAACACCGATAGAAATGAACACGTGTGTGTCATAGTTGTCGACTATAGCACGGTTTCTCAGATACAGAAATATTTTCACAATCAGAGACGCTAGTCCTGTTGTTCCAACTTGTCGCTTTATGTTATGTAACTGTTGACATGTATCGTGTCATGCCTAATATTAATTAAACTGCACGTTTACGGGAACATGAACAATCTCTGAACAAAATAAGAGCTCATTTAAGAAGATTTTTAGAATCAGGAGTTAGTTATTACTCGTGGCATACTCCTTGATTGGCCAACTGTTTCTAACTGATGTGTGTCATGCCTATTGGCGGACGATACTGATGACGATTCTAAACCAGATGGCAGGTTTCTCAAACAATAATAAATCAAAAATTGGCAATTGACAGATAGCGATTCTTATCATAAAAGAGACTCTCATGGAGAAATGTTTCGAAAAAACACGGACAAGATTCATACATTGATTTTGTGTCTGTGAATAATACAGTTACATTTCATCGTGACAATTGTGGCAATTTTTGATGGTCCTACACGAAGATGAGATATATATATATATATATACAGTGTACACGAGAATTTCATGAAATGTTACACGTAGATCAACAAGAGCACAAAGCCGGTACATTATGCGCAAGCAGAATGACACATGTGTTATGTAGTGTGTTTACGTGTTAACAATGATTTTAGTGTGTTGAATTGTCGCCCACGTTTACATATATTAAGCGTTATACCTGATATGTGTGCTCTAACCGTACATGGTAGATAACATACGTGACCAATCAGGTGTGTGTCAATGAACATAACAACATAAATCATAGAATCTTCTAAAGACTCAGTTGTATTTCTTGATGGACTAGTTGGGTGCTGGTTAGAGTAATAGCGCCATTTTTTGCCGGAGAACGCCCTTTCCCTCATAAACTCTAGTTCATCTTGATTATTTCAGGGTAAATGAATATCAAAATAAATATAGATAGCAGATCAGGTTATGATATCACATCGACTTTCAAATGAGTGTCCTTGTGAAAGTCCTATCCCCCACGATATCACATCGACTTTCAAATGAGTGTCCTTGTGAAAGTCCTATCCCCCATGATATCACATCGACTTTCAAATGAGTGTCCTTGTGAAAGTCATATCCAGCATGATATCGCATCGACTTTCAAATGAGTGTCCTTGTGAAAGTCCTATCCCCCATGATATCACATCGACTTTCAAATTAGTGTCCTTATGAAAGTCCTATCACCTATGAATTAAATTCTATTTTACTGAGGCAAGCCCTTTCGATCACTGATAAAAGTCATGATATTTCAACCAACTATCATACAAAATCTGGCAAATTCAATTCTATGAATCATGTCACAACGACCCCGGACTGATTGGTAGGTGTTGATGGCACAATCCCATTAACTGTGAGATGGTAAGATAAAGTCTTACATTAACTGTGAGATGGTAAGATAAAGTCTTACATTAACTGTGAGATGGTAAGATAAAGTCTTACATTAACTGTGAGATGGTAAGATAAAGTCTTACATTAACTGTGAGATGGTAAGATAAAGTCTTACATTAACTGTGAGAAGGTAGTTTATGACTGTCAAAGCCTTACATTAACTGTGAGAAGCTAGTTCTTGACAGACAAAGAAAGCCTTACATTAACTGTGAGAAGCTAGTTCTTGACAGACAAAGAAAGCCTTACATTAACTGTGAGAAGCTAGTTCTTGACAGATAAAGAAAGCCTTACATTAACTGTGAGAAGCTAGTTCTTGACAGACAAAGAAAGCCTTACATGTTCTTGACAGACAAAGAAAGCCTTACATTAACTGTGAGAAGCTAGTTCTTGACAGATAAGTCGTACATTAACTGTGAGAAGCTAGCTCTTGACAGACAAAGAAAGCCTTACATTAACTGTGATAAGGTAGTTCTTGATAGACAAAGAAAGCCTTACATTAACTGTGAGAAGCTAGTTCTTGACAGACAAAGAAAGCCTTACATTAACTGTGAGAAGCTAGTTCTTGACAGACAAAGAAAGCCTTACATTAACTGTGATAAGGTAGTTCTTGACAGAAAAAGTATTACATGAACGGTAAGAATGTTGTTCTTGACAGAAAGGAAAGTTCATTAACTGTGAGAAGGTAGTTTTTTACAAAAAAACCTTATATTAACTGTGGGAAGGCAGTTATTGACAGATAAAGTATTACATTAACTGTGAGAAGGTAGTTTATGACAAAAATCCTTAAATTAACTGTGTGAATGTAGTTCTTGATAAAAAAGCCTTACATTAACAGCAAGATGGTAGTTCTTGATAAACAAAGCCTTATATTAACTGTGAGAAGGTAGTTCTTGATAAACAAAACCTTATATTAACTGTGATGAGGCGATTATTGACAGAAAAAGTCTTTCAAAGAAAATGACAGGTAATGTTCAGTTGAGTAACCAGTTGAGTGACATATATATAAGGTTTGCTGTTTTGTATATGCATGGTTGGGTTTTTGTGGTGGAGTTCATACCAGTGCAGTAGTAACCCAGCATCATCACGTGCTGCTAGGAGCGGGGCATATACTTCTGGACTAACTAGCCAACCATTATCTTCTGTCAGACCTGATGACTAAACATCAGTGATGGCACATCCAGTTGTTTGGGTGCAATATCCGCTGGTTCGCATCTCTTCCTCATTCATGACAATCAATAAAAAGTAATTTAAAAAAAACTTTAATTACTGCGTGTTTTCCTGTTACGTAGTGCAGGGAAAGCTTTTTGGCTGCAGGAATAAAAGCCTTTTTGCCATAGCCGCCGCGACGTGTACAGGAAACATTTTTAAAAATTGCTCCCATCAAAAAAAATCTTTGTCCCAACGGTAAAAAGTAATAATGCAGTAAAACTATACAGATAGTACTTACGTAGAACACAGGTAATGTAGTCTTACTGAATGGCGGCTAACAAACTATCACTGACAAGTGTAAACGTGAAAAAAAACCAGAAGCAGGACATAAACGACGTTTCGATCAAAAGGTTTTTATCATGATAACATGGACATTTCTCATAAACTGAGAACTAAACAAACACATGGTTGGAATTAAGTCCAGAAACTGAGAACTAAACAAATGAATAGTTGGAATTAAGTCCTGAATGATTGAGGGTGTCAAATTCGAGAATAAGCTGGTTTTCAAGTGCGCACCTAGATCTATCATCAGTGGTGCAGGATGCTTTCATCCCCATAACTCTTCTGTCCGACGTATCTTCCTCAAGCATTCCCTTCTCCAGCCTGATCCTGACACTTGTGCTGTTTCCCAGGGCTTGTCTGTGGTTGCCTGTAGGCGCAACAAAAATCTCGATGACATCTTGGTCCACAGACACCTTAGGTCCTCTGTTCCTGACCAGTAATGTATTGCCCGTTGCAAACGCATTTGCGGCTACACATTTCCTTATGTGGTTCAGATGTTTTATTTCCTAATGCCACCTTCATTATAGAGGAGGCCTTTACATGTGAATCCCGTAATATTATTTACGTTATCATATGTGAACACAGTGGCAAGTAGTATATTGGTGAAATTGGCTTAAGATTGAGCGACCGCTTTCGTAGCCATCTTCGTGTCAACAAACACAGAAAACTCACTCCTGTCGCTACATACTTCAACGGTGATGACAATCGTGGTACTCTTGACATCTAGGTCTTCTGAACCTGCACCACTAATGATAGATGCTCTTGAAAACCAGTTTATTTTTTGAGTTTCGTACCTTTAAGCCTTTTGTACGATCATTAATTCTTTTAGTTCTCGGTTGGTGTGATCCTCGCTGTGTTCATTTCTGCGCCGTCATCTCTATTTTCGTCTCGTTCCCGCATGTATTTACGATTTTATGTATTTCTTGTTCCTATTCTTCCAGCATTTCCACATATCGCCTGAAACGCTAGTTGTGTTGTTCCTAATCGTTGTTTTTGTATGTAAATGTCCATGCTATCTTGATAAAGGCATTTTGATCGAAAAATCGATTATGCCCTGTGCACTGTTATTTGTATGATCATGCCATGTGTACTGTTAGTATTACTTCAAGTTTGCACCTGGCAGTGATAGTTTGTTAGCCATCGTCCAGTAATACTGTATTATCTGTGTTCTACGTAACTACCGTTACATCATTCATGGGGGATTAGTTGATAGAAGACAAAAGTACGAAATCGAGACAATACATTCAGTCAGAATGATTATTTTTAACAGGTGACGGGTTCTATCTCCAAATGTCCTTGGTCGCTTCTTACCACATGCATGTAAAGAAGACATTGAGCCTATTTAGCTGAACTTACAAGTCCAAGACCTTTTGAACACACCGGCAAGTCGGTAGATAAAGGTGGTATCGCCTTTATTCGAATATCGTAGGTATGGTATCGTCTGTATGAACATATCGTCGATATGATTTTGTTACATCGGGAGAGAGAGAGAGAGAGAGAGAGAGAGGTGAGTGTCTTTAAAAAAGCGTTTAATTTAATTTTTATTTACCTTTTTCTGTAAAAATCACTATATTTAGATTAACCATTAGTTTTACACCGTGTGTGTGTGTGTGTGTGTGTGTGTTTTGTGTGTGTCGCATGTTTACCGTGTTTGTTGAATGTTTATCATGTGTGTGGCTTGTTTATCATGAATATAGTGTTTACCGTGTGTCCTTGCGCGTGTGTGTGTGCGTGCGTGTGTAAAGTTGGGGAATTTTTATTTACTTTGCAGGACTAAATATCTTGTTATACTTCTCCAAGTCACACACACTTCTCCTCATCTGTCAGCTAGGTAGTGAGGCACGTCTTTTTTAACCACGGGCGTCAGTTCATCTAGGTTATATCCATATCATTCTATAATAACATGAACATATAGAAAAACGTAATGTGCTTTGTCTGCATATTGAAAGATACCAGAACGTACCATCACCAATTGTAGAAGGCAACCATGGAAACGTCCGGTTCTGCGGTGACATGGTACAGGGCGCGTATGTAACAGCCAAGTTACCGGGCTCGAATCATATCACTGCAATTGTGCAGCGGAACGATGAAAAAGCATGGTAAACTAATGAAGGTATTTATATTGCTTAGAAAAACACTACAGCCAAAAATGCTGGCTTGATGGCTACGTCCTGAATAGGATATACTACCAATTTTATGCATGGAAACATACACACAAGTGATGTTAAACTTGAATGTACTGGTGCGTGACTCGAACTAATAGAAGACCTACGAACAAGCTTTCGTTCGAGACTAATTTGATTATTGCCGTGATTTTCATTGGTTACTATGTATATACTTTGTTGTAACGCCAGCCAACGCATACCAATGTCACGCACTGAAATAATCTCAGACATGATATGAAATAATCTCAGATATGATATGAGAAGGATTACTTTGATTCTGCTGAATTTTAATAGATATACATTTTAATAGTTTGTAAATCGATTATTTGGGGGGGGGGTGGGTGAGGGGCTGTGGGGGGTGTGTTATATCACGAAAGATGTTGCTTGTCGATTGATAAGAGTTTGCAGATCATTGTAAATTTGATTTATGCAATATCAGTGGCCAAAATGTTCGACGTCCACTCCCATGTGTGGTGTAATATCAGGGACCAAAATGTTCGATGTCCACTTCCATATGTGGTGTAATATCAGGGGCCGAAATGCCTTCGTCCACTCTCATGTGTGGTGTAATATCAGGGGCCGAAATGCCTTACGTCCAAATGATGACGTGTATTTCTCTTAATTGAAAACGGAATTCCCCTTTCGTTACAATATTTTATCTGTGCATAAGCATACGCTATTGGGTATGTATGTGTGTGTGTAATTATTATATGAGAGTAAATTTACAGATTTCAGAAAAGTTTTCACTCATAATATATTAAGAAGTTAATAAAACGGTACCCATTCTTTCATAGCAACCTTCTAGAAAATGAATTTCATAATGTATATGCAGATGAGAGAAATAATTTACCTCCTAAAGAACACTTGGCATATTTTATTGTAAATGGAATAGAGTTAATATAGCAGGAAGTAACAAAACTACTCCTCCTAGTGTTGACTATTACCTACCACTACAACCAGGCAGTGAAAGAAGTATGAGCACCCTGAAGAGAATCACAACGTATCTCAGAAATTCCATGTACAACAATCGTCTGCCACATTTGAATTCCTTGGCGATTGAGAAGAAAGACACTATTAAGTGCCCTTTCATGCCATTTTCGCATAAAAGACGAATAGATTACACGATTCTATAAAAGACGAATAGATTACACGATTATATAAAAGACGAATAGATGCCTGTGGCTGTATTACACGATTATATAAAATGGAACGAAGGAGAGCCACCTACCTACTAAAAATGGGACAGCTACCTACCTACTAAAATGAGATGGAGGAGAGCTACCTACCTACTAAAAAGGAATGGGGGATAGCTACCTACCTACTAAAAATGGGATAGAGGAGTACTACCTACCGACTAAAAATGGAACAGAGGAGAGTTACCTACCTACTAAAAAATGGAACTGAGGAGAGCTACCTACATACTAAAAATGGGAGAGCTACCTACCTACTAAAAATGTGAGAGCTACCTACTAAAATGAGCTGGAGGAGAGCAACCTACCTGCTAAAAATGGAACGGAGGAGAGCACCTACGTACTAAAAATGGGATTGAGTAGTACTACCTACCTACTAAAAATGGGATTGAGTAGTACTACCTACCTACTAAAAATGGGTGAGCTACCTAACTACTAAAAAATGGAATGAGATATAGCTACCTACCTACTAAAATATGGGAGAGCTACCTACCTACTAAAAATGGAAGAGCTACCTAATTACTAAAAATGGGAGAGCTACCTACCTACTAAATAATGGCAGAGCTACCTACCTACTAAAAATGGGAGAGCTACCTAACTACTAAAAATGGGAGAGCTACCTACCTACTAAAAATGGGAGAGCTACCTACCTACTAAAAATGGGAGAGCTACCTACCTACTAAAAATGGAAGAGCTACCTACCTACTAAAATATGGGATAGAGGAGTACTACATACCTACTAAAAATGAAACGGAAGAGAGCTACCTACCTACTAAAAATGGGATAGAGGAGTACTACCTACCTACTAAAAATGGAACGGAGGAGAGCTACCTACCTACTAAAATGGGTGAGCTACCTACCTACTAAAAATGGGAGAGCTACCTACCTACTAAAAATGGGAGAGCTACCTACCTACTAAAAATGGGAGAGCTACCTACCTACTAAAATATGGGAGAGCTACCCACCTACTAAAAATGGTAGAGCTACGTACCTACTAAAAATGGGAGAGCTACCTACCTACTAAAGGAGAGCTACCTACCTACTAAAATGGGAGAGCTACCTACCTACTAAAAAATCTCACTCTAAAAACTAACTGAGTAATATATATCTCTTGCGTTGAGGTACACAACTTTTTCACCATCAGAAAATAAGGGTAGTTGCGATTCTGGTAATCTAGTCATCACGTGTTAGATTTATGTATAATATATACCTGATCTGTAATCAGTCTAATCTAGAACGACATCGTTGACAAACATCACATATCGAGAAGTGATCAATTGATCATTCCAATAAAAAAATAAATAATGCTTTATCAACCAGTAATTTGTGTTCATATTCGTTATATCAGAGAATATTTCCCTAAAAATAATGGAAGTCGCAATTCAGGTAATCCAGCCACTACAAACAACACATACGTCTGAGTTTTTAAAGAATAGGCCTATGTGCAACGATAATTTAATGATTATATCCCTTTGAACGTAAACTGTAACTATGTACTCTTGGTTTCTATGTCAGGGACAAATTCAACAATATTTTCTCCCCACCTGGTACTAATATGCGGCTACAACAAAACAAAACGATCAAATACTGCAGTTTTCCTGTTTGTGAGTTGCAGGGAGGTTGCTAGTTTGCGAGTTTAAGGGAGGTTGCTAGTTTGTGGGTTGCAGTGATGTTGTTAGTGAGGTTGCGTGGAGGTTGCTAGTTTGTAAGTTGCAGGGATGTTGTGTGAGGTTGCGAGTTTGTGTGTTGTAGGGAGGTTGCTAGTTTGTGAGTTGCAGGGAGGATGCTAGTTTGTGGGTTGCAGGGAGGATTGCGAGTTTGTGGGTTTCAGGGATGGTTGCGAGTGGCTAATAATGACTAAAATGGTAGACCTTTTGAAATAACTCATTTCTACTTGTCACACATGATAAGATCTCCATGGTGGCTTAGTGGTTAGTTTATTTGCTGTTTATATGAGTGGTCCAGGATTTTCGTCTAGTTCATGGAAGTGAATCTTAGACAATCAGCAGAATAGTGAAATATATAGAGGCAGTCGAGATGCGGTTTTATAGAAGAATGTTAAAAACACAATGGACAGATAAAAAGCTTAATGAAGATATATTGAAAAGTAAATTCAAATAGAAAGCTGCTTACCCGCATCAAAGAGAAACATACCATATCTTTTAGAAACATGTTGAGAAAAGATGGAACACATTGTAACAACAGGCAAGTTGAAGAGCTAGAGGGGTAGGGGAAGACCACGAAAGAAGATGATTGACAACCTAGCATTTTGCCATGGGAGAACATCGGTATCGGAAATCATTGGCAGCACACGAAATAGAAAATTGTGGACAGACATGATAGCCAACGCCACACGGTAAGTTGCATGGATCATAAGAAACAAATAACTGACAGCACGCGGGATAGAAGAGGCTGTGAATAAACATATCCACAAGACATAGACAATAAACATATCCACAAGACATAGACAATAAACATATCCACAAGACATAGACAATAAACATATCCACAAGACATAGACAATAGTAAGAGGATAGTTAAACTTATTACGTCATTTAATTAGAATTCCGTTCGTGTCTAATAAATTTCATCTATTTTTGACAGCCAAAAAACTAGACGACACTGCACACGAAACCCGTGTGATAAAGAAAGGCTGATGGTCGTATGTATTGTTTGCTTAAGAATCCATATTTTAATATACGTGACACAGGACCACAAATAAACCGACATTATGCACAAAACATGACCGCAAACACGAGACAGATGCCCAGAGTGTGTAAGTTTCTTGTCAATCATGCTGATGCACACACGTAGATATGTTTGCACATGTTTATTTGTACAAGTAAGAAATTGATAGTTTTTTGTATAGTAAATACCGCTCCCAGTAGAAGGCTTCTTCAATAGCATTGCATTAAACCGACAGCTGAACTCTCCTGGATATGAAAGAAAGCTCTGAGAAATCAAGCCACTGCACATAGAAAGTAAGAGCAAGTATCTCGCAATTCTTGGGATTATTGATAGCAACGGCGATGTTGTTAATTGTGCAGAAACGTATAGTAGCGTAATACCATGTATCGAATGCGTCTCAAACTAGCGCTGTTGCATCTCCCAAGTGTGCGGAGATGGCTAAAGAGTCAAATTGAAACATGCTCGTATGCAGAACTTTACTTTTGATTAGCAATTTTGCCTTTAAGCCTCAGATAAAAAAATTGTTTTTGACACAGTTTTGTACGCTCTTTGTGTGTCACTCGAGTATCATTTGTGATATTTGCAGAAGTTACTACATGGTCAAGACTTTTGCAACCCTTGCGTGGCATTTTCCTTGCGTGACATTTTCCTTGCGTGACATTTTCCTCGCGTGGCATTTTCCTTGCGTGGCATTTTATACCAAGAAGCAAGGTCAAATAATAAAGACTTTCTCGTCACCCTCGCCCTCTTTTCTTAACCGGTTCTCCTTCTTCCTACGCCACCACACAAACAAATAGACATCACATTGCTACACATACCAGATTATTAGCTTTTATTTGTTTAATGTAAACATTCCCCGGCACACAACTTTGATATCCTATCTACGGCCCTCAGTCTATGACCCTGGATCTACGACCCTGAATCTATGAAACTGGCAGACTACTCTTTATGACTACTCTTTATGTAATAATTTTCTCTGTCTAGCAGCCTATGTGACTGCACTTTATGTAATAGTTTTCTCTGTACAGTAGTCTGTACTTTATATAATAGTTTTATCTGTCTAGCAGCCTATGTGACTGCACTTTATGTAATAGTTTTCTCTAAGGACAGAGAAGAGTGACTTCATCGTACTAAAGGAGCATGGTAGCCTAGCAGATAATACGATTGTACTAAAGGAGCGTGTTATTCTAGCAGATAGTGAGCTTGTACTAGTGGTAGCCTAGCAGATAGTGAGCTTGTACTAGTGGTAGCCTAGCAGATAGTGAGCTTGTACTAGTGGTAGCTTAGCAGATAGTGAGCTTGTACTAGTGGTAGCCTAGCAGATAGCGAGCTTGTACTAGTGGAGCGCGGTAGCATAGCAGATAGTGAGCTTGTACTAGTGGAGCGCGGTAGCATAGCAGATAGTGAGTTTGTACTAGTGGTAGCTTAGCAGTAAGTAATCTTGTACTAGTGGTAGCCTAGCAGATAGTAAGCTTGTACTAGTGGAGCGTGGCAGCCTAGCAGATAGTGAGTTTGTACTAGTGGTAGCCTAGCAGATAGTAAGCTTGTACTAGTGGAGCGCGGTAGCATAGCAGATAGTGAGCTTGTACTAGTGGTAGCTTAGCAGATAGTGAGTTTGTACTAGTGGTAGCCTAGCAGTAAGTAATCTTGTACTAGTGGTAGCCTAGCAGATAGTAAGCTTGTACTAGTGGAGCGTGGCAGCCTAGCAGATAGTGAGTTTGTACTAGTGGTAGCCTAGCAGATAGTAAGCTTGTACTAGTGGTAGCCTAGCAGATAGTAAGCTTGTACTAGTGGTAGCCTAGCAGATAGTAAGCTTGTACTAGTGGTAGCTTAGCAGATAGTGAGCTTGTACTAGTGGTAGCTTAGCAGATAGCGAGCTTGTACTAGTGGTAGCCTAGCAGTAAGTAATCTTGTACTAGTGGTAGCCTAGCAGTAAGTAATCTTGTACTAGTGGTAGCCTAGCAGATAGTAAGCTTGTACTAGTGGAGCGTGGCAGCCTAGCAGATAGTGAGTTTGTACTAGTGGGGCGTGGCAGCCTAGCAGATAGTGAGTTTGTACTAGTGGTAGCCTAGCAGATAGTAAGCTTGTACTAGTGGTAGCCTAGCAGTAAGTAATCTTGTACTAGTGGTAGCCTAGCAGATAGTGAGTTTGTACTAGTGGTAGCCTAGCAGATAGTGAGTTTGTACTAGTGGAGCGTGGCAGCCTAGCAGATAGTGAGTTTGTACTAGTGGGGCGTGGCAGCCTAGCAGATAGTGAGTTTGTACTAGTGGTAGCTTAGCAGATACTGAGCTTGTACTAGTGGTAGCTTAGCAGATAGTAAGCTTGTACTAGTGGTAGCTTAGCAGATAGTGAGATTGTACTAGTGGTAGCCTAGCAGATAGTAAGCTTGTACTAGTGGTAGCCTAGCAGATAGTGAGTTTGTACTAGTGGTATCCTAGCAGATAGTGAGTTTGTACTAGTGGAGCGTGGCAGCCTAGCAGATAGTGAGTTTGTACTAGTGGAGCGTGGCAGCCTAGCAGATAGTGAGTTTGTACTAGTGGAGCGTGGCAGCCTAGCAGATAGTGAGTTTGTACTAGTGGTAGCCTAGCAGATAGTGAGCTTGTACTAGTGGAGCGTGGCAGCCTAGCAGATAGTGAGTTTGTACTAGTGGAGCGTGGCAGCCTAGCAGATAGTGAGTTTGTACTAGTGGTAGCCTAGCAGATAGTGAGTTTGTACTAGTGGTAGCCTAGCAGATAGTGAGTTTGTACTAGTGGTAGCCTAGCAGATAGTGAGCTTGTACTAGTGGTAGCCTAGCAGATAGTGATCTTGTACTAGTGGTAGCCTAGCAGATAGTAAGCTTTTAATAGTGGTAGCCTAGAAGATAGTGAGTTTGTACTAGTGGAGCGTGGCAGCCTAGCAGATAGTGAGTTTGTACTAGTGGTAGCCTAGCAGATAGTGAGTTTGTACTAGTGGTAGCCTAGCAGATAGTGAGTTTGTACTAGTGGTAGCCTAGCAGATAGTGAGCTTGTACTAGTGGTAGCCTAGCAGATAGTGATCTTGTACTAGTGGTAGCCTAGCAGATAGTAAGCTTTTAATAGTGGCAGCCTAGCAGATAGTGAGTTTGTACTAGTGGAGCGTGGCAGCCTAGCTGATAGTGAGTTTGTACTAGTGGTATCCTAGCAGATAGTGAGTTTGTACTAGTGGAGCGTGGCAGCCTAGCAGATAGTGAGTTTGTACTAGTGGAGCGTGGCAGCCTAGCAGATAGTGAGTTTGTACTAGTGGTAGCCTAGCAGATAGTGAGCTTGTACTAGTGGAGCGTGGCAGCCTTGCAGATAGTGAGTTTGTACTAGTGGAGCGTGGCAGCCTAGCAGATAGTGAGTTTGTACTAGTGGAGCGTGGCAGCCTAGCTGATAGTCAGTTTGTACTAGTGGTAGCCTAGCAGATAGTGAACTTGTAATAGTGATAGAATAGCAGATAGTGCGTTTGTACTAGTGGAGCGTGGCAGCCTAGCAGATAGTGAGCTTGTACTAGTGGTAGCCTAGCAGATAGTGATCTTGTACTAGTGGTAGCCTAGCAGATAGTGAGTTTGTACTAGTGGTAGCCTAGCAGATAGTGAGCTTGTACTAGTGGAGTGTGGCAGCCTTGCAGATAGTGAGTTTGTACTAGTGGAGCGTGGCAGCATAGCAGATAGTGAGTTTGTACTAGTGGTAGCCTAGCAGATTGTAAGCTTTAACTAGTGGTAGCCTAGCAGATAATAAGCTTGTACTAGTGGTGGCCTAGCAGATTGTAAGCTTTTACTAGTGGTAGCCTAGCAGATAGTGAGTTTGTACTAGTGGTAGCCTAGCAGATAGTGAGTTTGTACTAGTGGTAGCCTAGCAGATAGTGAGTTTGTACTAGTGGTAGTCTAGCAGATAGTAAGCTTGTACTAGTGGTGGCCTAGCAGATTGTAAGCTTTTACTAGTGGTAGCCTAGCAGATAGTGAGCTTGTACTAGTGGTAGCCTAGCAGATAGTGAGCTTGTACTAGTGGTAGCCTAGCAGATTGTAAGCTTTTACTAGTGGTAGTCTAGCAGATAGTGAGCTTGTACTAGTGGTAGCCTAGCAGATAGTGAGTTTGTACTAGTGGTAGCCTAGCAGATAGTGAGCTTGTACTAGTGGTAGCCTAGCAGATAGTGAGCTTGTACTAGTGGTAGCCTAGCAGATAGTAAGCTTGTACTAGTGGTAGCCTAGCAGATTGTAAGCTTTTACTAGTGGTAGCCTAGCAGATAGTGAGCTTGTACTAGTGGTAGCCTAGCAGATAGTGAGTTTGTACTAATGGTAGCCTAGCAGATAGTAAGCTTGTACTAGTGGTAGCCTGGCAGATAGTAAGCTTTTACTAGTGGTAGCCTAGCAGATAGTACTAGTGGAGCGTGGTAGCCTCGCAGATAGTGAGTTTGTACTAGTGGTAGCCTAGCAGATAGTGAGTTTGTACTAGTGGTAGCCTAGCAGATAGTGAGCTTGCACTAGTGGTAGCCTAGCAGATAGTGAGCTTGTACTAGTGGTAGCCTAGCAGATAGTAAGCTTTTAATAGTGGTAGCCTAGCAGATAGTGATCTTGTACTAGTGGAGCGTGGCAGCCTAGCTGATAGTGAGTTTGTACTAGTGGTAGCCTAGCAGATAGTGAGTTTGTACTAGTGGTAGCCTAGCAGATAGTGAGTTTGTACTAGTGGTAGCCTAGCAGATAGTGAGTTTGTACTAGTGGTAGCCTAGCAGATAGTGAGTTTGTACTTGTGGTAGCATAGAAGATAGCGAGTTTGTACTAGAGGATTGTGGTAGCTTAGCAAATAGTGAGCTTGCGTACTGTCACCGTGCCATGTTTGAAGCTGAGTCCCAATACACAAAAATCCGAATATTCATTTCTCGTCTGAGACAGCTGCTCTTCTAGCTGTCCCAGCTGTAAATGAGTTTCTAACGCATGTGTTGGGGAAGATAAACACATCAAGGAATAGAACTAGCACCCCGCCTAGTAGTTGCTGTGGCTTAGTACACGAAGAGTTAATTGCACGTGTACTCCGTCCCTCTCCACACATCGGCACGCCTCCTGCCAAGCGTATCATCTATATAATAACTAATACATAACGTTTAGGTATTATAGGTATTATAAGTTGTTATAATTTCTGCTATAACATACATATTTTGTCCGTCCGGTGTAATTGTTATAATTTCTGCTATAACATACATATTTTGTCCGTCCGAATGTAGTTGTTATAATTTCTGCTATAACATACATATTTTGTCCGTCCGGTGTAATTGTTATAATTTCTGCTATAACATACATATTTTGTCAGTCCGGATGTAATTGTTATAATTTCTGCTATAACATACATATTTTTTCCGTCCGAATGTAGTTGTTATAATTTCTGCTATAACATACATATTTTGTCCGTCCGGTGTAATTGTTATAATTTCTGCTATAACATACATATTTTGTCCGTCCGAATGTAGTTGTTATAATTTCTGCTATAACATACATATTTGTCAGTCCGGATGTAATTGTTATAATTTCTGCTATAACATACATATTTTGTCAGTCCGGATGTAATTGTTATAATTTCTGCTATAACATACATATTTTGTCAGTCCTGATGTAATTGTTATAATTTCTGCTATAACATACATATTTTGTCAGTCCGGATGTAATTGTTATAATTTCTGCTATAACATACATATTTTGTCAGTCCGGATGTATTTGTTATAATTTCTGCTATAACATACATATTTTGTCAGTCCGGATGTATTTGTTATAATTTCTGCTATAACATACATATTTTGTCAGTCCGGATGTGTTATAATTTCTGCTGTAACATACATATTTTGTCCGTCCGAATGTAGTTGTTATAATTTCTGCTATAACATACATATTTTGTCCGTCCGAATGTATTTGTTATAATTTTTGCTATAACATACATATTTTGTCCGTCCGAATTTAGTTGTTATAATTTCTGCTATAACATACATATTTTGTCAGTCCGGATGTAGTTGTTATAATTTCTGCTATAACATACATATTTTGTCCGTCCGAATTTAGTTGTTATAATTTCTGCTATAACATACATATTTTGTCCGTCCGAATTTAGTTGTTATAATTTCTGCTATAACATACATATTTTGTCCGTCCGAATTTAGTTGTTATAATTTCTGCTATAACATACATATTTTGTCCGTCCGAATTTAGTTGTTATAATTTCTGCTATAACATACATTTTTTTGTCTGTCCGAATGTAGTTGTTATAATTTCTGCTATAACATACATATTTTGTCCGTCCGAATTTAGTTGTTATAATTTCTGCTATAACATACATATTTTGTCCGTCCGAATTTAGTTGTTATAATTTCTGCTATAACATACATATTTTGTCCGTCCGAATTTAGTTGTTATAATTTCTGCTATAACATACATATTTTGTCCGTCCGAATTTAGTTGTTATAATTTCTGCTATAACATACATATTTTGTCCGTCCGAATTTAGTTGTTATAATTTCTGCTATAACATACATTTTTGTGTCTGTCCGAATGTAGTTGTTATAATTTCTGCTATAACATACATATTTTGACCGTCCGGATGTGTTATAATTTCTGCTATAACATACATATTTTGTCAGTCCGGATGTGTTATAATTTCTGCTATAACATACATTTTTTTGTCTGTCCGAATGTAGTTGTTATAATTTCTGCTATAACATATATATTTTGTCCGTCCGAATGTAGTTGTTATAATTTCTGCTATAACATACATATTTTGTCCGTCCGGATGTGTTATAATTTCTGCTATAACATACATATTTTGTCAGTCCGGATGTGTTATAATTTCTGCTATAACATACATATTTTGTCCGTCCGAATGTAGTTGTTATAATTTCTGCTATAACATACATATTTTGTCCGTCCGGATGTGTTATAATTTCTGCTATAACATACATATTTTGTCCGTCCGGATGTGTTATAATTTCTGCTATAACATACATATTTTGTCCGTCCGGATGTGTTATAATTTCTGCTATAACATACATATTTTGTCAGTCCGAATGTAGTTGTTATAATGATATTTGACTGTACTTGTATGTTGGGCTGTAGATACATCTTGAGTAAGAGATTAGGAGGGAGTTGAACACTAGCCCCTTACAACCTTATCTACGGCCTTGCTTGTACGAGAGATCTCGATTGTTGCTTTTATCTTAAAAATGATCTTTCGTGTGTAAGAAGATCATACTCATACTTGCAAGAAGTAACATAACACAATCACATCTTCACAATACATTCACATTTTCAATATGCAATCACATCTTCACAATGCATTCACATCTTCACAATACATTCACATCTTCACAATGAGTTCACGCCTTCACAGTACATTCACATCTTCACAACGTATTCAGAACTTCGCAATGCATTAACATCTTCACAATATGACAGAAGAACATCTGTTTTAATATCAATTATTTCTTTATTGACTTGTAATCATTTCTTCATGACTATATTCGAATTTTGTCATAATTCCAACAAAATGTAACGATTGCTCCAATTATGCATTCTATTGTGTGGCTGTTCTATTGTGTGGCTGTTCTATTGTGTGGCTGTTCTATTGTGTGGCTGTTCTATTGTGTGGCTGTTCTATTGTGTGCCTGTTCTATTGTGTGGCTGTTCTATTGTGTGGATGTTCTATTGTGTTTATTGTTCATGAACTAATATTAGCTATTAACTAAATCCAATATATTGAAAAAAATGATTTAAATCCAATTTATTGAAAAGATAGTTTAAATCCAATATTTTGGATTTTCGAATGTCGAATTAATTTGAGATATTTCCAATTTAAAACAAAACATGAGAAACGTGAGAATAGTTCAGTTTAAAAACTGGAACAATTCTTGCAGACTCCTACTGTGAATATCATTAGTTCAATTTTTTATTATTGTTAAGCTGTAATAATCTGGAAGTATTAACCCGGATGTGGTATGACTTTGATCTCTGACCTCTCGTCACATTCATTTTGATAAGCTGCCACGCCCATCAAGATCCATTCGTCGGAATTTATAGCGGGGCAATAGACTGGAGACCCACTGTCATTCTGTGGAAACAAGTCAACTGTCCAAGTTATCAAATCATGTTTGGATATACTAAGTCAATTTAAAGTAAATCAGAGGTATATCATCCTCAGGACAATGATGTGTGCTTACTAAGTAGGACAATGATGTGTGCTTACTAAGTAGGACAGCGATGTGTGGTTACTAAGTAGGACAGAGATGAGTGGTTAATAAGTAGGACAGTGATGTGTGCTTACTAAGTAGGACAGCTATATGTGGTTACTAAGTAGGACATTGATGTGTGTTTACTAAGTAGGACAATGATGTGTGCTTACTAAGTAGGACATTGATGTGTGCTTACTAAGTAGGACAGCGATGTGTAGTTAATAAGTAGGACAATGATGTGTGCTTACTAAGTAGGACAGCTATATGTGGTTAATAAGTAGGACAATGATGTGTGCTTACTAAGTAGGACAGCGATGTGTAGTTAATAAGTAGTACAGTGATGAGTGGTTAATAAGTAGGACAATGATGTGTGTTTACTAAGTAGGACAGCGATATGTGGTTAATAAGTAGGACAGTGATGAGTGGTTACTAAGTAGGACAGTGATGTGTGTTTACTAAGTAGGACAGTGATGTGTGGTTAATAAGTAGGACAGTGATGTGTGTTTACTAAGTAGGACAGTGATGTGTGTTTACTAAGTAGGACAGTGATGTGTGTTTACTAAGTAGGACAGTGATGTGTGTTTACTAAGTAGGACAGTGATGTGTGTTTACTAAGTAGGACAGTGATGTGTGTTTACTAAGTAGGACATTGATGTGTGTTTACTAAGTAGGACAGTGATGTGTGTTTACTAAGTAGGACAGTGATGTGTGTTTACTAAGTAGGACATTGATGTGTGTTTACTAAGTAGGACATTGATGTGTGTTTACTAAGTAGCACAGTGATGTGTGGTTAATAAGTAGGACAGTGATGTGTTTACTAAGTAGGACAGTGATATGTGGTTAATAAGTAGGACAGTGATGTGTGTTTACTAAGTAGGACTTTGATGTGTGTTTACTAAGTAGGACAGTGATGTGTGTTTACTAAGTAGGACAGTGATGTGTGTTTACTAAGTAGGACAGTGATGTGTGTTTACTAAGTAGGACATTGATGTGTGTTTACTAAGTAGGACAGTGATGTGTGTTTACTAAGTAGGACAGTGATGTGGGGTTACTAAGTAGCACAATGATCTGTGGCTACTAAGTAGGGAAATTATGTGTCGTAACTAAGTAGGACAATGATGTATGTTTACTAAAGACAGTGATATGTGGTTACTACGTAGGGCAGTGATGTATGTTTACTAAACACAGTGATGTGTGGCTACTAAGTAGGACAGTGACGTATGGTTACAAAATAGGGCAGTGAAGTGCGGTTACTAAGGTTGGAAATTATGTGTGGTTACTAAGTAGGACAATGATGTGTGATTACTAAGTAGGACAGTAATGTATGGTTACTAAGTAGGACAATGATGTGTGGTTATTAAGTAGGACAATGATGTGTGTTTACTAAGGACAGTGATGTGTGGTTACTAAGTAGGACAGTGATGTGTGGTTATTAAGTAGGACAATGATGTGTGACAACTAAGTAGGGCAATGATGTGTGGTTATTAAATAGGGCACTGATGTAATACGTAAGGAACCACATTAGGTATGTTGTTGTATGTATTCATATGAACTGTTTCAACAGGAATGTATATGTGTATGTATGTGTGTGTATGTGTGTGTATACATGTGTGTGTATGTATGTATGTATGTGTGTGTGTATGTGTGTGTATGTGTGTGTGTGTAGGGGCTCACCGAATAGACCAATGTGTGTATATATGTGTAAGGACTCACCGAACAGGCCAATGTATGTGTGCTTGCGTGCGTGGGAGCGTATGCGCTAATGTGCTAGTTTGCGCGCGCATGTGTGCATTTGAGGATATACTCACCGAACAGACCAGGTTCTTGCCACTAACTGTCTTGAAACACAAAGTATTGCTAGCAGAGAACGTGTCCGGAAAGTCAGTACACCCGCCATTGTTGAGTGCCACAGTTACCTGATTCAGACCGTTTTCACCAAAGGTATCTGTCGTAGACAACAGTCATCAATCTCAGTTAAAAAAGACATCAATTTCAAGTAAAACAGTCATCAATTTCAAGTAAAACAGTCATAAGTGTAAGGTAAAAAAGTCATCAATTTCAAGGAAAACAGTCATCAATTTCAAGTAAAACAGTCATCAATTTCAAGTAAATCAGTCATAAGTGTAAGGTAAAAAACGTCATCAATTTCAAGTAAAACAGTCATCAATTTCAAGTAAAACAGTCATAAGTGTAAGGTAAAAAAGTCATCAATTTCAAGGAAAACAGTCATCAATTTCAAGTAAAACAGTCATCAATTTCAAGTAAATCAGTCATAAGTGTAAGGTAAAAAAGTCATCAATTTCGAAGGAAAACAGTCATCAATTTCAAGTAAAACAGTCATCAATTTCAAATAACACAGTCATCAATTTCAAGTAAACAGTCATGTGTAAAGTAAAAAAGTCATCAATTTCAAGTAAAACAGTCATCAATTTCAAATAAAACAGTCATCAATTTCAAGTAAAACAGTCATCAAATTCAAGTAAAACAGTCATCAATTTCAAGTAAAACAGTCATAAGTGTAAGGTAAAAAAGTCATCAATTTCAAGTAAAACAGTCATCAATTTCAAGTAAAACAGTAATCAATTCAAGTAAAACAGTCATAAGTGTATGGTAAAAAATTCATCAATTTCAAGTAAAACAGTCATCGATTTCAAGTAAGTCATAAGTGTAAGGTAAAAAAGTCATCAATTTCAAGTAAAACACTCATCAATTTCATGTAAAACAATCATCACTTTCAAGTAAAACAGTCATCAATTTCAAGTAAAACAGTCATCAATTTCAAGTAAAACAGTCATCAATTTCAAGTAAAACAGTCATCAATTTCAAGTAAAACAGTCATAAGTGTAAGGTAAAAAAAGTCATCAATTTCAAGTAATACAGTCATCAATTTCAAGTAAAACAGTCATCAATTTCAAGTAAAACAGTCATCAATTTCAAGTAAAACAGTCATCAACTTCAAGTAAAACAGTCATCAATTTCAAGTAAAACAGTCATCAACTTCAAGTAAAACAGTCATCAACTTCAAGTAAAACAGTCATCAATTTCAAGTAAAACAGTCATAATTGTAAGGTAAAAAAATCTCATCAATTTCAAGTAAAACAGTCATCAATTTCAAGTAAAACAGTCATAATTGTAAGGTAAAAAAAAAGTTTTCAATTTCCAGTAAAACAGTCATCAATTTCAAGTAAAACAGTCATCAATTTCAAGTAAAACAGTCATAAGTGTAAGGTAAAAAAAAGTCATCAATTTCAAGTAAAACAGTAATCAATTTCAAGTAAAGTCATCAATTTCAAGTAAAACAGTCATCAATTTCAAGTAAAACAGTCATAATTGTAAGGTAAAAAAAAGTCATCAATTTCAAGTAAAACAGTCATCAATTTCAAGTAAAACAGTCATCAATTTAAAGTAAAACAGTCATCAATTTCAAGTAAAACAGTCATCAATTTCAAGTAAAACAGTCATCAATGTCAGGTAAAACAGTCCTCAATGTCAGGTAAAACAGTCCTCAATGTCAGGTAAAACAGCCATCAATGTCAGGTAAAACAGTCATCAATGTCAGGTAAAACAGTCATCAATTTCAGGTAACACAGTCATCAATGTAATGTAAAACAATCATCAATGTCAGGTAAAACAGTCATCAATGTCAGGTAAAACAGTCATCAATGTAATGTAAAACAATCATCAATGTCAGGTAAAACAGTCATCAATGTCAGGTAAAACAGCCATCAATGTCAGGTAAAACAATCATCAATGTCAGGTAAAACAATCATCAATGTCAGGTAAAACAGCCATCAATGTCAGGTAAAACAGCCATCAATGTCAGGTAAAACAATCATCAATGTCAGGTAAAACAATCATCAATGTCAGGTAAACAGTCATCAATGTCAGGTAAAACAGCCATCGATGTAATATAAAACAGTCATCATATGAAGATTCACAGTTAACATATGTCTCTATAATGCAGTAGAAGCGACACATGAACCAACACTTACACACAAGCCAAGAGTCTTGTTCAAATACTCACACATACCAACGCTAACACATACCAATGTACCAGTAATTGCGATACCAGGTCTGCACATACTCATATTTATTCCTTTCCCCTCTTTGATCGTCCCAGTTCCAAAGACGCTGGCGAAGATACCGCTTGGAAACATCCATGACTAAGGCATGTTTCAATGAGTTTTGCACATACCACAGCACAGAATACTATCAGTAACGGTCAATCGTGACATGACACTATCATTAGCCGTCAATCCTATTAGACGATGCTATTAGTAGCCATTAATTATGGCAAGATGTTACCAGTATCCACTGATCCTAGCAGACGATGCTATTAGTAGCCATTAACCATAGTCCGGCCCAAGTAAGCAGAGTGCTGAAGACGGAGGCAACCAGCCAAAAGGCGCACAGATAATCAGGTTGCCACGCATAAAACACAATGGAAACATGTCTGCATCTAATAAACGTTATGGTGCCTGCCCTGTGGCGGACGTTCAGGCAGGGACGGTGCCGGGCCCTATACCTCGAAAGGGCCCAACCTCAGTTACTGGAAGTCCTTCTCAATTGCCCCGAGGAGCCAGGAGGCAAGGGAATAGAGCTACTGGCCAAACAAACAAACGACCAATAAAAATAATGCACTGGAATGCTGAGGGTGTCAACAGTAAAAGAGATGGATACAGCAAAAAATTGGAACTTGAAAATGTCCTCAGTGAAGAACAAGTTAATATATGCTGTATCCAAGAAACACACCTCAGCAGCGACATAGCCTTCAAAATCAGAGGCTACCAGTGCTACCGATCTGACCGAAAAGACAGGCGAAAGGGTGGAATTCTGACACTAGTTAAAAACAATATCAGTGCATGTCAGCTGGAAGTATACATGGACGGGGCAGAATACCAGATGCTCCACCTAAAAACAGACAGTGCAGAATTCCGTCTCCTGAACTACTACTGCCCAAATGATAAACCATTGGCACTAGACACAATTCCAGACAAAGAAAGGCTTATGGTGTGTGGTGACTTCAACAGCCACTCTCAGAGCTGGGGCTACGATCATATCGACAAGAGAGGTGAGGAACTTGAGAGCTGGCAGGATGAAAATAATCTCATTCTTATTAACCAGCCAGCAGACTCACCAACCTTCTACTCGAGAGCATGGCACACCACCTCTACACCAGACCTGGCATTCTACTCACCAGGCCTGGAATGGAACATCACACGTATCGTTGGAAAGCAGCTTGGGGGTAGTGACCACAGACCAGTATTTCTGGAAATTCACAATGAATATACCAAGGACAGCAGCACGCTCACTAGGTGGAACCATAAGAGGGCAGACTGGAAAATGTACCATCATTTAACCAGTGTTCTAGCTAAGGACATGAACTTGGACAAAGACATCAATAGAGCAGTGAGTGAATTTAATAGATGTATACTACATGCTGCTAGTAAAACCATACCCAGGGGGCACGCAAAAACTACAAACCCTACTGGAATGATGAACTGGAAAAGCTGCAAAATGAGATGGAAACATCTAGAAAGCAGGCTGAGAACAGACCTAGCCAAGAACATCACAACAAATATCAGCAAACAAAGGCTAAATTTCAAAGAGCCAATTTACAAGCCAGACGGAACAGCTGGAAAGAAAAAACAGAGTCGCTGAACCTAGAAAGAGATACTAGGAAATTATGGAAACTTGTAAAACAACTAAATGATGAAGGTACAGGGAGAAATACCAGGATCACACTTTATAAAGATAAAAACATTTTAACAGGTAAACATGCAGCTGATTACTTTGCAGATTCCTTTGCAGAAGACAATAACATCAAAGTCAGCCCAGACAAACAACAGGAGGTTCGAGAGAACCAGCAAAACATTGGACAAGGCGAACCTATACCAGAAGTCATGGAGGCACCAATCACAATGAAAGAACTGGAGCATGCAATATCCAAATTGAAAATGAAAAAGTCCCCTGGAGCTGATGGAGTGTCCAATGAAATGATTAGAAACCTGGGAATTGCAGCAAGAGCAAAGCTACTGCAGATCTTTAACACAAGCTGGTCCACGGGTAATGTACCACAGGCGTGGAGAGAAGCAATAATGATACCACTCCTCAAATCAGGAAAAGATGGCAACACAGTCTCCAACTACAGGCCCATCAGCCTCACAAGCTGTCTATGCAAAACAATGGAACGCATTATCAATCTTAGGATGCAGTGGTACCTAGAAAGTGAAAACCTTCTGGTATCACAGCAAGCAGGTTTTAGACAGTGCTACTCTACTGAAGATCAGGCAACCTACCTCTCCCAAGAGATTGAGGATGCCTTCCAAGATAAGAAACTGGTACTAGCAGCATGGATAGACCCCAGGAAAGCATTTGATAAGGTCTGGAAAGAAGGGCTCCTAAAGAAATTGCGAAATTGCAGGGTTAGCTCAAGAATGTATAAATGGGTAAAAGCATACCTGCATAATAGAAGAGCCAGGGTACAATTAGATGGTCGCAAGAGCAAGAAAGTTCTACTGCGTCATGGAGTCCCCCAGGGAGGAGTCCTGTCACCCACACTTTTCTTGGTTTACATCAATGACCTAGTTGCTGAACTACCACACGGGATCAAAGTGGCAATGTATGCTGACGACCTGGTGATCTGGTGCACAGAAGAACATGCGACAGTGGCCACTAAACAAATACAAAGAGCTATCGATGCCATAACCCTATGGGCTAATAGATGGTGCGTCAGCATTAACACAGATAAGTGCAGCACTACACTTTTTACCCTCTCACCAAAACAAAAAGCCGGTCATATCAAAATAGATGGAGAGCTCTTGAAAGAAGACAAACAACCCACATACCTCGGAGTTACTTTTGATGATAAACTGACATGGAAGCAGCACATAAACAAAGCAACAACAAAAGCCAGGAGGAAGTTAGCTATCCTGAGAAAACTAAGTGGAACCACATGGGGAGCCAGTGGGAATATACTCAGTAAAGTTTACCAGCAAGGCATAAGACCACACCTGGAATATGGTTCAGCAGCATGGTATCCTGCATCAAACACCACATTACAAGATCTAGATAAAGTGCAAAACCAGGCACTTAGAATAATGTTGGGAGCAATGAAATCAACACCCATAGCAGAGATGCAGAAAATGGGAAGAATGCAAACACTTGGCGAACGCAGAGACACAAAAGTACTAATTCAGGCAGAAAAGTTTCAGTGTATGCCAAGTCATCCAATGAAGGAAAGATTCCAAAATCTAGCAATGGGACGACTGAAAAGACGCAGCTTTATCCATCAAGCTAAACGACTCCGCAGACAACTTACAGACCTACCTGAAGTTGACAGCCCCTTAAGGCCTGTACCAGAACAAACCCCGTGGAGTGAAAGGCATGGAATGCCAATATACATTCAGACCCATGTGAAAGGAATACTAAGCGAGGACGAACAGAACAGTGTGCAGCGAAGGACAGTCACCCTCAGTTTCCTGGATGAGGAATATCCACAAGATATATGGGTCAGAGTATACACAGATGGGTCAGCACAGAATGCCGTGAGGAATGGAGGTGCAGGTGTATATATAGAATATCCACACAAGCCTAGAGATACAATCAGAACACCGACAGGAAAATTCTGCAATAATTATGATGCAGAAATCCAGGCAATTAGTGTGGCAGCTAAAAAACTGCTGAACTCCAACTCTGACCTACAGCCTGTGGTATTCCTGACAGATGCAAGGTCAGTGCTTCAAGCTCTCCAGTCTGGAAAAACTAAAAGACTTGCAAAAGCTACTTAATGAACTGTCTTACCAGTATAGGGCTACAATGCAGAGGATACCCTCTCACTGTGGAATACCAGGATATGGAAAAGCAGACCAACTGATTAAGGAAGGTGCTGCCAAAGACCAACCAGATGTACCAATCACCTACCATCAGAAAAAACAGATGATCAAGTCAATAAGAAAGCCACAAACACCAACACAAGATGACTATCACATTATGAATAGATCAGAATAAGTTTTAATTCTATGCCTTAGAATGGGACACAACAGACTCAGCAGTCACATGTACACAAAGTTCAAGACTAGTAACACGGCGATGTGTACATGTGGGCAGGCAACACAGAGTACCAAGGATATACTTCAAGATTGCTTTGAGTATGAAACGCTGAGGCAGACATATTGGCTAGAAGAAACAACACTGAAATCAAAGCTCTATGGGCCACTGTATGATCTTCAAAAGACATTTAATTAAGGAGACAGAATTACAGATATAGACATGTTTCAAGTGAACGAAAGAAGAAGAAGAAGTAGTAGCCATTAATCGTGGCAAGATATTATCAGTAGAAATAAATCCTATCAGACGATGCTATGAGTAGCAATTAATCGTGACAAGATATTATCAGTAGCCATTAATCCTAGCAGATGATGCTATTAGTAGCATTAATCGTGGCAAGATATTACCAGTAGCCATTAATTCTATCAGACGATGATAGTAGTAGCCATTAATCGTGGCAAGATATTACCAGTAGCCATTAATTCTATCAGACGATGATAGTAGTAGCCATTAATCGTGGCAAGATATTACCAGTAGCCATTAATTCTATCAGACGATGATAGTAGCCATTAATCGTGGCAAGATATTATCAGTAGAAATAAATCCTATCAGACGATGCTATGAGTAGCAATTAATCGTGACAAGATATTATCAGTAGCCATTAATTCTATCAGACGATGATATTAGTAGCCATTAATCGTGGCAAGATATTACCAGTAGCCATTCATTCTATCAGACGATGATAGTAGTAGCCATTAATCGTGGCAAGATATTACCAGTAGCCATTAATTCTATCAGACGATGATAGTAGTAGCCATTAATCGTGGCAAGATATTATCAGTAGCCATTAATTCTATCAGACGATGCTGGCAGAAGTTTTAGACTGTTATACAAGTAAATTCAAGTTAGAAGCAAGAGGATAAACTGCCTCTAAACTGTTATTAGACCTCGATTTCTGACTAGTAAATTCAAGTACAATCAGAACCAGCTGAAGCTGAGTGAAAAACCGAACACTTCTAATTAATTATAGAGCCAGAACGATGTAAAATGATTAGATATATTGAGAACCGACGTCATCTACTTGTGCTTCAGAACCAACCAGAACATAATTCCACGAAATTATCCAATCCTGATTAACTATGAAAGTTGCATGCGGGAAGCCAGTGGAATATTCATTCATTATTATGTGCCGTGCCGGCTTTCATAGTTAATCATATATTACTATATCACTCTATCTCCAGCGTAAAGAAATGAAATTTGTTGATGAATCTCACAGAACACTAGAAGAGAAATATGTAACTGACTAATAATTCATACATTTAATTATTATTTTCCTTTCAACATTTCGTATTCACCACACACTTTGAGCTCAAGAACGATATGTCAATTCAATGCAAACATGGGACTTTGCTTGTGTAAAGTATTACCACACACTTAGAGCGCTTGTAAGATACATCACTGCTCATTTGGGACTTTGTGTGCAATGCTGACATTTTACCTCTCGCAGCAACTGTTGTAACTGGTCAGTTAATTCTGTAGTTTTATTCTGAGAATTGAATGCGCATTCACAACAAAAGAAAAACCCATAGACCTACGTTTCAAAATAATTTGGTTAGTGACTTATTATCTAAGTATCTCAGAGATATCAATAAGAGACAGAATGAGGACATTAAACAAAGAAAAGGCACCACCCCAATCTTGGAACATATTAAAAGACAACAGATCAAATGGTTTGCACACGTCAGCAGACTACCACCAGACAGAGTACCACAGCAAGTTATGCTACACAGATACAGTGAAGGCAGACCTAGAGGTTGGCCATGAAAACGATGGACCACCGAGATGAAAGAGGCAAAACATTCCACAATATACTCAGCGCACACGAGGACCATCTCCAGAAAAATCTTCTACCACTGACGCTGAAAGGCAACAAAGGGTGTAGAGCATAGATATATAGATGACTTATGATCTAGTTTATTTGATCTTTCTAGACTATTGAAACAATCTGGACACAAACATTAGACACAATCTGGACACAAACATTAGACACAATCTGGACACAAACATTAGATTTTACACTACGTCAACTCAAGAATCACTCGGTCACAATTCGCATTTCCTTTATGCTTAGCCAGCATTTGCCATAGAGAAAGTACATTACGGAATCGGGCCAAAAGAAAATAAGTTTCCTAAGGTCTTGATATTTCAATACTGTATGCACAAACTCACCGTAATTTCTCAAATTTCTAGAAAATACTTTCAAACTGTGCTTATGAAATCTTAGAGGCACTTTAGTGAATCGAGAGAGAAAAAAAACAATACATACACTTGCACGCACGCACACACACACACACACATTGACAATTAAATTATAAATCCGAAATTCTTCTTCTTCAGCGTTCATGTTCAAACTCCCGCTGGACGCTCTAGTTGTAGGACAATGGTCCTATTAGATTTCCAACAGGATGTAGTCCAGAGAATGGAAATGCGGTGTGTCGCACTTTTATTTGTGACAATGGCCCGACACATCCGTCTTCGGCGGAGAATCCGAACATTAATGAATCACACACACACGAAATGAATCACAGAAACGAAATGAAACACACTAACGAAAAGAATCACGAAATGAATTATACAAATGAAATAAATTCAACAACTAACTATATACGATCATTCTTCTTCTTCTTCGGCGATCATTGATATATATCAAATAAATCCATCTAGAAGAATGACATACGCACAAGCAGTTATTACCAGAGTCTGAAGTTCCCCAGCTGTAAATCTTGCACTGTTGGAAGTTGACACGCCCATCCATGGTATCTTTATTGTAAGGACATACAGATTGTTGACAAAGACTATCATCACCCAAGATGCTCTTATCCACTACAATGAAGGATGCTCCATTAGGACCTGTACGGATGACAACAAGAGTAGACTATGGAATGAATTTTAAGTAGAGACAATTTTCATTATTCACGCCGAGGCATATCGGGAAATATGATGTTAGGGGGTTTTCCTGGTATAGTGTAAACCGTTCGATGTATGCTCAAGAGGTTGTGGGTTCGAATCCCGCACGCGACGCTTGGGTGATAAAGTGGATTCTTTTGGAGAACCCTGGGCAATTTCCCTTAAAATAAAGGAGTTACGTGCTATGAGCGATACTCTCAGCAGGCGGCGTGACATCTGTTTCAGAGCGACATGTGGGGTAACCCGATACAATGAACTCAAGCCTCTACCTTATCAATGACATTGATCATCGGCATACATCTGATCATGTGGTCAGCATCACGCCCGTCGCCTTTACTTCCCTTAAGATCTAGCACCACTTTCTTTAGTCTCTGTCGAACTAACGCACGTTAGTCATTTTAACATATCTTTAATTGAACTGGGAATGAAACCGTATATCACTGGGCTAAGAAGCCAGTTACCAACCACCAGAAATCCCCAAGATTACCAACCACCAGGAATCCCCAAGTTAACCAGCGACCAGGAATCCCCAAGTTAACCAACCGCCAGGAATTCCAAAGTTAACCAACCACCAGGAATCCCCAAGTTAACCAACCACCAGAAATCTCCACGTTAAGCAGCCACCAGGGATCAACAGGTTAACCAACTACAAGAAATCTCCAAGTTAACCAACCACCACAAATCTCCAAGTTAACCAACCACCAGGAATCCCCAAGTTAACCAGCCACCAGGAATCCCCAAGTTAACCAACCGCCAGGAATTCCAAAGTTAACCAATCTCCAGGAATCCCCAAGTTAACCAACCACCAGGAATCCCCAAGTTAACCAACCACCAGAAATCTCAACGTTAACCAGCCACCAGGTATCGACAAGTTAACCAACTACAAGAAATCTCAAAGTTAACCAACCATCAGAAATCTCCAAGTTAACCAGCCACCAGGAATCGACAAGTTACCCAACCAACAGAAATCTCCAAGTTAACCAACCACCAGAAATCTCCAAGTTAACCAGCCACCAGGAATCGAAACGTCAACCAACCACCAGAAATGGACAAGTTAACCAGCAAACAGAAATCGACAAGTTAAACAGACACCAGAAATCTTCAAGTTAACCAGCCACCAGAAATCCTCAAGATAACCAACCACCAAGAATCCCCAAGATAACCAACCACCAGGAATCCCCAGGTTAACCAGGAACCAGGAATGCTAAAGTTAACCAGCCACCAGGAATCCCCAAGTTAACCAACCACCAGGAATATAAAGTTAACCAACCACCAGGAATCCCCAAGTTAACCAGCCACCAGGAATCCAAAATTTAACCAACCACCAGGAATACCGAAGTTAACCAACCACCAGGAATCCCCAAGTTAACCAACCACCAGTAATCCCCAAGTTAACCAACCACCAGGAATTCCAAAGTTAACCAACCACAAGGAATCCCCAAGTTAACCAACCACCAGGAATCCACAAGTTAACCAACCACCAGGATTCCCCAAGTTAAAAAAACCACCAAGAATCCCCAAGTTAACCAACCACCAGCAATCACCAAGTTAACCAACAACCAGAAATCTCCAAGTTAACCAGCTACCATAAATCGACAAGTTAGCCAGCACCAGAAATCTCCAAGTTAATCAACCACCAGAAATCTCCAAGTTAACCAGCCATCAGGAATCGAAATGTTAACCAGCCACCAGAAATCGACAAGTTAACCAGCCACCAGAAATCCCCACGTCAACCAGCCATCAAAATCGACAAGTTAACCAACCACCAGGAATCCCCAAGTTAACCAACCACCAGGAATCCCCAAGTTAACCAACCACCAGAAATCTCCACGTTAAGCAGCCACCAGGGATCAACAGGTTAACCAACTACAAGAAATCTCCAAGTTAACCAACCACCACAAATCTCCAAGTTAACCAACCACCAGGAATCCCCAAGTTAACCAACCACCAGAAATCTCCACGTTAACCAGCCACCAGGGATCGACAAGTTAACCAACTACAAGAAATCTCAAAGTTAACCAACCACCAGAAATCTCCAAGTTAACCAACCACCAGAAATCTCCAAGTTAACCAGCCACCAGGAATCGAAACGTTAACTAGCCACCTGAAATCGACAAGTTAACCAGCCACCAGAAATCTCCAAGTTAACCAACTACCAGAACTCTCCAAGTTAACCAGTCACCAGGAATCGACAAGTTACCCAACCAACAGAAATCTCCAAGTTAACCAACCACCAGAAATCTCCACGTTAACCAGCCACCAGGAATCGAAACGTTAACCAACCACAAGAAATGGACAAGTTAACCAGCCAACAGAAATCGACAAGTTAAACAGACACCAGAAATCCTCAAGATAACCAACCACCAAGAATCCCCAAGATAACCAACCACCAGGAATCCCCAGGTTAACCAGGAACCAGGAATCCTAAAGTTAACCAGCCACCAGGAATCCCCAAGTTAACCAACCACCAGGAATCCCCAAGTTAACCAGCCACCAGGAATCCCCAAGTTAACCAGCCACCAGGAATCCAAAATTTAACCAACCACCAGGAATACCGAAGTTAACCAACCACCAGGAATCCTCAAGTTAACCAACAACCAGTAATCCCCAAGTTAACCAACCACCAGGAATTCCAAGGTTAACCAACCACAAGGAATCCCCAAGTTAACCAACCACCAGGAATCCACAAGTTAACCAACCACCAGGATTCCCCAAGTTAAAAAAACCACAAAAAATCCCCAAGTTAACCAACCACCAGCAATCACCAAGTTAACCAACAACCAGAAATCTCCAAGTTAGCCAGCACCAGAAATCTCCAAGTTAATCAACCACCAGAAATCTCCAAGTTAACCAGCCATCAGGAATCGAAATGTTAACCAGCCACCAGAAATCGACAAGTTAACCAGCCACCAGAAATCCCCACGTCAACCAGCCATCAAAATCGACAAGTTAACCAACCACCAGGAATCCCCAAGTTAACCAACCACCACAAATCTCCAAGTTAACCAACCACCAGGAATCCCCAAGTTAACCAGCCACCAGGAATCCCCAAGTTAACCAATCGCCAGGAATTCCAAAGTTAATCAACCACCAGGAATCCCCAAGTTAACCAACCACCAGGAATCCCCAAGTTAACCAACCACCAGAAATCTCCACGTTAACCAGCCACCAGGGATCGACAAGTTAACCAACTACAAGAAATCTCAAAGTTAACCAACCACCAGAAATCTCCAAGTTAACCAGCCACCAGGAATCGAAACGTTAACTAGCCACCTGAAATCGACAAGTTAACCAGCCACCAGAAATCTCCAAGTTAACCAACTACTAGAACTCTCCAAGTTAACCAGTCACCAGGAATCGACAAGTTACCCAACCAACAGAAATCTCCAAGTTAACCAACCACCAGAAATCTCCACGTTAACCAGCCACCAGGAATCGAAACGTTAACCAACCACAAGAAATGGACAAGTTAACCAGCCAACAGAAATCGACAAGTTAAACAGACACCAGAAATCCTCAAGATAACCAACCACCAAGAATCCCCAAGATAACCAACCACCAGGAATCCCCAGGTTAACCAGGAACCAGGAATCCTAAAGTTAACCAGCCACCAGGAATCCCCAAGTTAACCAACCACCAGGAATCCCCAAGTTAACCAGCCACCAGGAATCCCCAAGTTAACCAGCCACCAGGAATCCAAAATTTAACCAACCACCAGGAATACCGAAGTTAACCAACCACCAGGAATCCCCAAGTTAACCAACAACCAGTAATCCCCAAGTTAACCAACCACCAGGAATTCCAAGGTTAACCAACCACAAGGAATCCCCAAGTTAACCAACCACCAGGAATCCACAAGTTAACCAACCACCAGGATTCCCCAAGTTAAAAAAACCACAAAAAATCCCCAAGTTAACCAACCACCAGCAATCACCAAGTTAACCAACAACCAGAAATCTCCAAGTTAACCAGCTACCATAAATCTCCAAGTTAACCAGCCATCAGGAATCGAAATGTTAACCAACCACCAGAAATCTCCACGTTAAGCAGCCACCAGGGATCAACAAGTTAACCAACGACAAGAAATCTCCAAGTTAACCAACCACCACAAATCTCCAAGTTAACCAACCACCAGGAATCCCCAAGTTAACCAGCCGCCAGGAATCCCCAAGTTAACCAACCACCAGGAATCCCCAAGTTAACCAACCACCAGAAATCTCAACGTTAACCAGCCACCAGGGATCGACAAGTTAACCAACTACAAGAAATCTCAAAGTTAACCAACCACCAGAAATCTCCAAGTTAACCAGCCATCAGGAATCGAAATGTTAACCAACCACCAGAAATCTCCACGTTAAGCAGCCACCAGGGATCAACAAGTTAACCAACGACAAGAAATCTCCAAGTTAACCAACCACCACAAATCTCCAAGTTAACCAACCACCAGGAATCCCCAAGTTAACCAGCCGCCAGGAATCCCCAAGTTAACCAACCACCAGGAATCCCCAAGTTAACCAACCACCAGAAATCTCAACGTTAACCAGCCACCAGGGATCGACAAGTTAACCAACTACAAGAAATCTCAAAGTTAACCAACCACCAGAAATCTCCAAGTTAACCAGCCACCAGGAATCGAAACGTTAACTAGCCACCTGAAATCGACAAGTTAACCAGCCACCAGAAATCTCCAAGTTAACCAACTACCAGAACTCTCCAAAATAACCAGTCACCAGGAATCGACAAGTTACCCAACCAACAGAAATCTCCAAGTTAACCAACCACCAGAAATCTCCAAGTTAACCAGCCACCAGGAACCGAAACGTTAACCAACCACCGGAAATGGACAAGTTAACCAGCCAACAGAAATCGACAAGTTAAACAGACACCAGAAATCCTCAAGATAACCAACCACCAAGAATCCCCAAGATAACCAACCACCAGGAATCCCCAGGTTAACCAGGAACCAGGAATCCTAAAGTTAACCAGCCACCAGGAATCCCCAAGTTAACCAACCACCAGGAATATAAAGTTAACCAACCACCAGGAATCCCCAAGTTAACCAACAACCAGTAATCCCCAAGTTAACCAACCACCAGGAATTCCAAAGTTAACCAACCACAAGGAATCCCCAAGTTAACCAACCACCAGGAATCCACAAGTTAACCAACCACCAGGATTCCCCAAGTTAAAAAAACCACCAAGAATCCCCAAGTTAACCAACCACCAGCAATCACCAAGTTAACCAACAACCAGAAATCTCCAAGTTAACCAACTACCATAAATCGACAAGTTAGCCAGCACCAGAAATCTCCAAGTTAATCAATTACCAGAAATCTCCAAGTTAACCAGCCATCAGGAATCGAAATGTTAACCAGTCACCAAAAATCGACAAGTTAACCAGCCACCAGAAATCCCCACGTCAACCAGCCATCAAAATCGACAAGTTAACCAGCCACTAGAAATCTCCAAGTAAACCAAACCACCAGAAATCTCCACGTTAACCAGCCACCAGGAATCGACAAGTAAACTAACCAACAAAAATCTCCAAGTTAACCAGCTACCAGTAATCGACAAGTTAACCAACCACCAGAAATCTTCAAGTTAACCAGACACCAGAAATCCTCAAGCTAATCAACCACCAGGAATCGACAAGTTAACCAACCACCAGGAATCCCCTAGTTAAAAACCACCAGAAATCTCCAAGTTAACCAACCACCAGGAATCGACAAGTTAACCAACCACCAGAAATCTCCAAGTTAACCAACCACCCGAAATCTCCAAATTAGCAGCTATCAGGAATCGACAATTTAACCAACCACCAGAAATCGACAGGTTAACCAGACTCCAGAAAACGACAAGTTAACCAACCACCAGAAATCTTCGAGTTAACCAGCCACCAGAAATCGACAAGTTAGCCAACCACCAGAAATTTCCAAATTAAACAACCACCAGGAATAGAAAAGTTAACCAGCCACCAGAAATCGATAAGTTAACCAGCCACCAGGAATTGACAAGTTAATCAACCACCAGAAATCTTCAAGTTAACTAGCCACCAGGAATAGAAAAGTTAACCAGCCACCAGAAATCGATAAGTTAACCAACCACCAGGAATCGACAAGTTAACCAACCACCAGAAATCTCCAAGTTAACCAACCACCCGAAATCTCCAAATTAGCAGCTATCAGGAATCGACAATTTAACCAACCACCATAAATCGACAGGTTAACCAGACTCCAGAAAACGACAAGTTCACCAACCACCAGAAATCTTCAAGTTAACCAGACACCATAAATCCTCAAGTTAACCAACCACCAGGAATCGACAAGTTAACCAACCACCAGGAATCCCCACGTTAACCAGTCACCAGATTTCGACAAGTTAACCAAAAACCAGAAATCTCCAAGTTAACCAGACACCAGTAATCCTCAAGTTAACCAACCACCAGGAATCGACAAGTTAACCAACCACCAGGAATCGACAAGTTAACCAACTACCAGAAATCTCCAAGTTAACCAACCACCAGGAATCCTCAAGTTAACCAACCACCAAAATCCCAAGTTAACCAACCACCAGAAATCTCCCAAGTTAGCCAGCCACCAGAAATCTCCCAAGTTAACCAACCACCAAAATCCCAAGTTAACCAACCACCAGAATTCTCCCAAGTTAGCCAGCCACATTTAGGAATCCCCAAGACCGAGAGAAGACCGTTAACGATATGCTCCTTATAAATATCCAGACAAAATGGATATTCATATTCAGATTTTATACATGATATATTAGATCATTGAATAAGGTGCAAGAATACAACATCAGATATTAGATCATTGAATAAGGTGCAAGAATACAACATCAGATATTAGATCATTGAATATGGTGCAAGAATACAACATCAGATATTAGATCATTGAATAAGGTGCAAGAATACAACATCAGATATTAGATCATTGAATAAGGTGCAAGAATACAACATCAGATATTAGATCATTGAATAAGGTGCAAGAATACAACATCAGATATTAAATCATTGAATAAGGTGCAAGAATACAACATGTATGACAAACAGAAGAAATTATATCACAGAGAATTATAGCCCATGATATCAAATATGACAAACCGTGTGCGACATCTATGACATGATGAAGGAAATACTGCACAATAGAAATAAGTATAAAGATTGTTTTTTTCCTACTTTTGATTTATTCTCTTTAAAAATATGTTTGATCCTCACTTTACTTTTGTGTGTTATAAAGCAAATAGTTCTATAATTTTTGCAAACTTCCAAAATTCATTTTCTGAGAATGTGTATTATTATTGATCATGTCAACTAAGCGTGACAATGTTTTGTATTCCACAAGTTTTATAGCAGACATGTTTGGATTGGACATTTAACGAGACTCGAGTTACTTTCACGCATCAATTGTTTTGCAATGAACAGTCGAGGGTGGAAGGAGAACAGGTGTGAACAGAAAATCCTATATTGATAACATGAAGGAATAGTCGTGGCGTGATTTCTCTACACTCCGTCGAATGGCTAAGGATGGAGTTATTTATTTTGTGCTGATGTCTCCTTCCAGAGTTACAGCTTTACACTGACAAGTTATGGGACTTATTATTATTATTATTATTATTATTATTATTATTATTATTATTATTATTATTATTATTATTATTATGGCAAATGTTAGTCATAATATATACAAATATTTGCAACGTTATGGCAAGACTTGCTCAGCTTCCCACTGACCCCCCGACATGCTCAGAGTTCTGTAGAAATGTCCAGGCAAACATAGGGCTCATTAGTCACAGTCGGACATACCGCGTACACAATCATCATCATCATCAAAACATTGGAGCTGTATGGATATGGTTGACTACGTCAGACGAACAACAGTTAGTACATTCATAATTCAAGAGCTGTCACTTATCATCTCCGTGTCAGATATATCCATTACTTATCATCTCCGTGTCAGATATATCCATTACTTATCATCTCCGTGTCAGATATATCCATTACTTATCATCTCCGTGTCAGATATATCCATTACTTATCATCTCCGTGTCAGATATATCCATTACTTTCACATAATGTTCGTAGTCAATACAGAATGAAAAAAAAACAATTGTCAACGAATAACATGGATATGAAAAAATCCACATGACATTATGACATAGTTAAATCACATCACAAGATCAAAGATGATACACAGCGGGAAATGTGACATTGTGATGACAACATGACACAGGCAATAAGAGAGTCACTGAGAAATACTATACAGTGCTATAAAATAAATAATTCACACCGGAAAGGGAATAGTGAACGGGAATGTGAACACGGGAACAGGATAGAGAACATGTCAATAGAAAAGTAAAATAGCAACGGGAAAGTTAACAGAGCAACTGGAAAGTGAACATAGCAGGGAGAACGTGAACGTAGCAATTAGAAAGTTAATATTGCAATGAGAAATTTAACATAGCAACGGAAAAGTGAACATAACAATAAGGGAAGTGCGCATTGCAACGGGAAAGTCAACATAGCAACTGGAAAGTGAACATAGCAAGGGAAAAATGAACATAACAATAAGGGAAGTGCGCATTGCAACGGGAAAGTCAACATAGCAACTGGAAAGTGAACATAGCAAGGGAAAAATGAACATAACAATAAGGGAAGTGCGCATTGCAACGGGAAAGTCAACATAGCAACGGGAATGTGAACATAGTAACGGGAATGTGAACATAGCAACATGAAATTTAAAACGGAAATATCTACTCTAGACATCGATGGCAAGGAATATTATAATGTAATATGGAAACCGTAACACAGTTCAGAAAAGTTGCAATACCCAAAGGTATATCAACAAAGCTTAGGAAAGTCACATGTCGGGTAGGTTAATTTCCCATCGTGATATTTAGAATATCGGAGCAATTTAACAGGAAATGGAAAGTATTTCCACAACGAAAATGTTCTTACTGTGGTAAAAAAGTTATTTTCTCTGAGACTTTGCATCTTACATGTTACTGTCATTCTGCTTACCTGTTACTGTTATTCTTCTTACCGGTAAGATAACGTTACTTTTGCATATTGGTGCAGTTCTTTCATACCTGTAAGATTACTTTCTCTAATCTGTTGTAATTCGTCGTATCTGCATGATAACGTTACTCGAATCTGTTGATATAGTTTTTCTTACCTGTTGATAGTTTTTCTTGCCTGTTGATATAGTTTTTCTTACCTGTTGATATAGTTCTTCTTACCTGTTGATATAGTTCTTACCTGTTGCTGTAGTGAACTGTGGTGCCACGATAGGATATCGTGTACCATCGATAGTGACTTCATATCTGAAATAGAATTTCATGAAATCAATCCTCTTTTGAGATTAGCTCTGTCTCTTGTAAACACACACACTAATACTCAACCACATACATACGCATGTACACTCACACACAATTGTTCAAACACACACACACGAATGATAAAAACAGTACACCAGACATAGACGCGCATAAAGATATAATCATCATCAGGTACCGTGCCGACTGACGTAATGAATCACAGATCTGCACAGCTCTCTATTACCAGTATCATTTATCGGCGTCGATGTGTGTGGGACTCCTTGCCATGCCACGCTGTCAGAATGATACTGTCTCACGCTATCGTCGTGTCCTCGATCTCTCATAGTCTTCTATCTTACCTGTTATCGTCGTGTCCTCGATCCTTCATGCCTTCTATCTTCATCACCATCAGGTAACATATTCTTTCCAGAACGTTGTTCTTCCTATAGATCTCATGAATTCTCCGCGGTCTTGATCAAGCTGTCCATAGTAGCATCAGCATTCTTATATATAATCACATTGTTGCCTCACTATCCTGTTTATTTATTGTCCACGATTAGCATATATATGTTAGAATCGGTGTTAGGCAGCTCCTCCTCGCCTGTATTAAAAGGCATGCAGACCTAAATTATAATAAAACTTACAAACACACACAGCTATCACGCAAACACAAACATAACTACATACATACAACACACACACGCACAATACAAAGAAAAACATACGCGCAAACATACATACCAGCAATGAAACACGGACACATTAATTCTCGATTGTGTCTACGTAAGCCGGATACTTCTATCTATACTGGACACACTTATGATATTTTTACGTTTCAGAAGAAATAAGATACACTCTCATATGCATGATATACTCAAGTGAGTAAGTAAAAGTAAACTTTTCTCTCTATATCATCTCTCTCTCTTTCTCTCTCTCTCTCTCTCTCTCTCTCTCTGGCAATACTACATGAGGACACTCACGCATCTTCTGGTGTGGTGACTTGATCAATAATCTCCTTGCAGTTAAATGTAGTTAACAAAAGCGGCTTGGTAACTCCGTCGTGAGTAGCTATGGTGAAGGCGGCGTTACAGCTGGAATATTCTCCATTCAAGAAAGTGATATTGTGAACATCAGAGCTGGGACAGTCACTGGTTGGTTTATCACCGAACAGAATACGGTAGCTCGGGCTGCGACACACTGGCAACAAGAAACATTGAAAATATTACGGTAACCTGTGCAGCGACACACTGGCAACGAGAAACAATTACTTTCATGTTATTTAGGGACACATCGGACTTAAGGGAATATTTGCCTATTGTCTATCCCCAAGTGGTGATGTTGTATCTTTCACACTTGCATGGTTGAGCGTAGGGGTTTGTGAAGGACATGTAGTCTGCGTTCCATAGCCAGGTGTATTGCTCTGGTTGAGCTGTAGTCATGTTTGTTCAAGATGGTTTTGATGTTGTCCACTTTTTCCTAGGCCTGTCCTTGGCTCTGAATCCTGATTCCATCTAGTTATAAGCTCTTATGGAAAGTTGATATGTCATCCTCCTAAGATGCAAGATCCTCCTGCTGTTTCTCGATATATTCGATGCATGATGTGATACGTATTTTCTTTCTGATGTTCCCACTGCGCATTTTGTCGAGTCTGGTAACTTCAATAGCCTTCCTCAGATATTTCATGTTTCAGGTTTCAGTCGTTCTCTTATGTGTAGATGTCATTTGTCAAGTCTGGCATTGGTAGCATAGTGTTGGTATAAATATGCTCTTAATAATTTGTTTCTTTACTTCCATGTTGATTTTTTGATGCAATATTAAAAGGAGACAGTTGGTATATCACAGCAGTTGCCTTTTGACATCTTGTTTCTATCTGTCTATCGAGTAGACCGTCTTCTGTGGAGATACTTCCTAGGTACTTGAATTCTTTGATTTGTTTTATTTTTGTCTTGTCTTTTTGGATGTTTAAATGATCTGCTGATCTCGTTATTTGTTGTTTTCTGTCTTTTGCGTGTTGATCCGTATATTATTTTTATTGCATATTCTTGATAGTCAGTTGATGTGAGTTTGCAGTTTTTCTTCGTCATAACATGAAACGTTGATAGTCAGCGAAACGCAGTTCATTGAATTTGTTGTTAAATTGTTCCTTATCTGTTGTTTCGTTATATATCTTACTTTGTGTTTCTTTTTTAATTCTATGTAGACGTTGAATATAATAGGCGACAGCACCCCCCCCCCCGTCTAACTCCTATTTTTGTTTTGTTTTATTGTGTGTTTGTTTGTGAATTGTTCTAATACTCCATTTGTTCTCACCTTGCTTTGCCTGTTTTTTTATAATGCTTGGATGCTGTGTAGTAATTGTCCCTTAATTCCGTATATTTCTAGCGTTTCCCATAGTGTAATAGAATCACAGTATATCACATAGACAAATTACTGAGACAATGAGAAAATTAAACTACTCGAACAAAAGAACATAACTGAGAGAACTCGAATTGGCGATAGTAAGGAAAGAGTAACATGTCCATAGTTACTATATATAAGAGTGTAGTAAACACGGGTGAAGGGTAGATAGCACAAAAACTTAACGCCAGAATACAAATTGAACTTTCTCATGTTTGCTGAGTACATTGGCAAGCAAAAGAACTTTGAGACGAAAATAGAATCAATGTTATGTTTAAGGTGACAATTTAAATATAAGAACACTAGTTTGTCTACTAAGTAAAACTGGAACAATGTGATCAAAAGTAAGCAAGTTTGGTGAAAAAAACACAAGAATTTATGAACATCCTCGAAAAAGCCTTGGAAATGATTTCGGAGCCCGGAAATTAGCACAGAGCAGTGTTCAAACGGAAAACATTGAAAATAATAGAATGAATTAAATTAAATTCAGTCTATAAGAAACACTTGTAGGATAAAGTCGCACAGACTCATCTAGAAATACAGCATTCAAAATAATCATTGCCGTCGGAACCTTCCATTTGACAGAGTGGAAGCGATGTGAATTGTCAAGAGAAACTTGTATTGTTCAAAATTCATGGATTTTATTATGTGAAGTTGAGTGTATTATCATCTAGAGCCATTTGTTATATTTATTGTGATTTAGTCGTCGATGGATTTGTAATTTACTGTCGGATGAATCTAAGAAATTGTCATCTTCAAAGTGTTTTGCAACTTATTGTAAGCTAGCACGAAGGTGTGATATTATACTTATGTAAGTTGGAATATTTAAAATGCACAGAAATCATTTTTTATTAAATTCAGGAACATGAATTGAGATAACTAAGCCTTCACAACTAATGATATTATTTTATGAGAGGGATGAATGTCTGAATTGATAGACGTATTTGTATTACTGCTGAGCTAAATAGAAAAGCATGGATTTGCTTGACACTATTTTCAACGTGATGAACTCAGACCCATTGAGAGACACCGAGATTTGAAGTTAATTGTCGTTGGACGACTAGAGAAATTGGGAGTTTATAACAGATGCGGAGACACAGTTATTGTGGAAATCTATGACAGAGACGGTGACACAATTATTGTGGGAATCTATGACAGAGGCGGTGACACAATTATTGTGGAAATCTATGACAGAGGCGGTGACACAATTATTGTGGAAATCTATGACAGAGACGGTGACACAATTATTGTGGAAATCTATGACAGAGGCGGTGACACAATTATTGTGGAAATCTATGACAGAGGCGGTGACACAATTATTGTGGGAATAAATCCAAAAACATTCTTCGAAACTTCCAAAGACGTGTAGAGAAATAGAAACATCAACAAATAAGCCTTCCACTTGAACTATATGTTGGTTATAATAATTGTAACTGTGACTTACTTAGAAGTTAGAGATAGAGCGAAACAAACTTTGTTTAAAGTTATGACTTACAAATGTGGAGTGACTTTCAAATATTATTGATATGTTATCAAAGAAACTTAACCAATCACAAACCTGGTTAGTACAATATGAAATTTTTGGAATGAACCTTTCATCGTTACTTTTACAAGCTGTGAAGTTAGCCGAACCAATGAAAAGGTATGGTTCGAGGTCGTTAAACCCACCAATTTTTTGAATGACCAATGAGATCAATATTGACCAAATTAATAGTCTCCTGTCCTATGAAAGAGGAGTGGCTAAAGATAAATTTCCATATATCATCATAGAACGTCAACACACTTATTTTATGATTTGGCATCTTGACTTTTGACAACCATACTTTATTTTATGATTTGGCATCTTGACTTTTGACAACCATACTTTATTTTATGATTTGGCATCTTGACTTTTGACAACCATACTTTATTTTATGATTTGGCATCTTGACTTTTGACAACCATACTTTATTTTATGATTTGGCATCTTGACTTTTGACAACCATACTTTATTTTATGATTTGGCATCTTGACTTTTGACAACCATACTTTATTTTATGATTTGGCATCTTGACTTTTGACAACCATACTTTATTTTATGATTTGGCATCTTGACTTTTGACAACCATACTTTATTTTATGATTTGGCATCTTGACTTTTGACAACCATACTTTATTTTATGATTTGGCATCTTGACTTTTGACAACCATACTTTATTTTATGATTTGGCATCTTGACTTTTGACAACCATACTTTATTTTATGATTTGGCATCTTGACTTTTGACAACCATACTTTATTTTATGATTTGGCATCTTGACTTTTGACAACCATACTTTATTTTATGATTTGGCATCTTGACTTTTGACAACCATACTTTATTTTATGATTTGGCATCTTGACTTTTGACAACCATACTTTATTTTATGCTGAGCTTGTCATCGTAGAACATCAAAACACTTTGTCTTGGGAGGTAGACATCTGTAACCATCTGGAATGGTATTTAACTATTGCAGCTGTATACATCTCGTTAGAATCCTCATACGTCCAGAAATTCAGTACACACAGGGATTCGTCCTATTCAATGAGTATCGAAATTAATTATCGTAAAACTCGTTCCTATTGAGAGAACTTTTATAAATAGATTGTCAATCAAGGTAGACATTTTGAAACCCAATGAACTAGCAGGAAATAATCATTGACTAGAGACTAGTTCTCATACTATATAACAGCAAACATGAGATCTCATAGAATATAGAGACAAACATGAGATCTCATAGAATATAGAGACAAACATTGAGTCTCATTATATCTAACTACAAACATTGATTCTCATTATATCTAGCATGTATCTATTTCATAGTAGGCCTACATACAAGTTCTTGTCAGCGTGTCCAAGTTGTACCCTGTCAATACATACAAGTTCCTGTACGTATGTCCAAGTTCTACTTACCTGTCAGTACATACAAGTTCTTGCTTGTCAGTGTGTCCAAATTGTATTTACCTGGCAGTACCCACGAGACCATGTCTATTTGTCCAAGTTGTACTTACATATCAGTAAATACGAGTTGTTGTCAGTGTGTTCAAGTTGTACTTACCTGTTTTGTTTTTGTCAGTGTGTTCATTCTAAGTAACTAAGTAACCACAAGCTTACCCTACTACCCTTCTTTGTCACTCGTTTGTTAGAATTTCGCACTTATGTTCTCATAAAATTCTTGTAATTTTATTGAAAGTCTTTTCATTCTCGATTCACTATCTACAGTACGTATATTTGAGTACTTATACTCGATTCACTATATAGAGTACTTACATTTTCTGAAAGTAGTAGTTGTAGGTCTGGTTGTTGTAGCCGTTGTTGGTCTAGTTGTTGTAGAGGTTGTTGTTGTAGGGGTTGTTGTTGTGGTACTAGCTGTAGTTGTTGTAGGGGTTGTTGTTGTGGTACTAGCCGTGGTTGTTGTAGGGGTTGTTGTTGTGGTACTAGCCGTGGTTGTTGACCTGGTTGTTGATACAGTTGTTGGTTTGGTTGTTTTTACTGTTGTTGATCTGGTTGTTGCTACTGTTGTTGGTTTTGCTGTTGCTAAGGTTGTTGGTTTAGTTGTTACGATTGTTGTAGGAGTGGTTGTTGGAGTGGTCGTTGTAACAGTAGTTGGAGTCGTTGTTGTAGTAGTTGGAGTCGTTGTTGTAGTTGTTGAAGTGGTCGTTGTAACAGTAGTTGGAGTCGTTGTTGTAGTTGTTGGAGTGGTCGTTGTTGTAGTTGTTGGAGTGGTCGTTGTAACAGTAGTTGGAGTCGTTGTTGTAGTTGTTGGAGTGGTCGTTGTTGTAGTTGTTGGAGTGGTCGTTGTAACAGTAGTTGGAGTCGTTGTTGTAGTTGTTGTTTGCGCTTGGGTGGTTGTTGAAATGGTTGTTGGAGTCGTTGTTTGTACTGTGGTAGTTGTTGTTGCAACACCACACGTAATACTTGGCTCACATCTACATCCCATGTATGCACCATTTTTGGCTGAAGAAATAATGTAACGACAACATTATGTATACCTTCATAATAACATACAGCAACATTATGAATACCTTCATGATGACACGCAGAAACATTATGAATACCTTCATGATGACACGCAGAAACATTATATATAGATTAAAAATACATCTCTATGTTAACATTAGATGTCTCACTTTGCACAAACACAATAGCAGTCTAATATTGTAGCACAATGGATGTACCCAGAGTGGAATGATGTCAATACATAACTAATATTGTAGCACAATGGATGTACCCAGAGTGGAATAATGTCAATACATAAAGTAAAAAAAGTAAAGTAACCCATAGCATTTATTAATGCCGTAGGGGTGTGAGATGTTAGCGATCTCCAATTTCACAGGTTCTGCAAATGAGGGCGGTAGCCATCTCCTCTCCCTCGCAGTCTTTACTTCCCGGATTAATCCGGTACCCATTTAAGGCTGGGTCGACCTGGGAGCCGTTGCGATCTGAAAACATTTCCGCCTCAACTGGGGAATGAACCCAGGACCACTCATATGCGAAGCCAGTGCTCTAACCACTGCGCTAACGCGGCTCGTCAATACATAACAAATATTTAATACTAGATTCGTTCGGATCACTTCCGGACGAAATTTGTAGGGTTGTTTACCCTGATATACCTCACATTTCCAATGTGCTTGCCAACCCGGCTCACCGAATGGGAACAAAAGCGAGTATGACATCATGCACTATTTTATGAATGAATAAATGCGATTCTCGCGGTTAAAAGGTGATTCTTCATCTTCGTTTGTGAAAATCGTTACAACCTCGTTAGATGGTTCATTATAGCGACGTTGATGAGATTGACGATCGCGCTTGAAGACCATGTTTGCTATTGGGAATTCTCTTCCAGTTTGAGGAGCATTCTGAATCTTTCTTGTTTCGATATCACGCATTAACTGATATTAAGGGAGCCGCGTTAGCGCAGTGGTTAGCGCACTGACTTCGCATATGAGTGGTCCTGGGTTCATTCCCCAGTTGAGGCGGAAATGTTTTCAGATCGCAACGGCTCCCATGTCGACCCAGCCTTAAATGGGTACCGGATTAATCCAGGAAGTAAAGACTGCGAGGGAGAGGAGATGGCTACCGCCCTCCTTTGCAGAGCCTGTGAAATGTGAGATCGCTAACATCTCACACCCCTACGGCATTAATGAATGCTATGGGTTACTTTACTATTAACTGATATTATTGTGCTAGTGCTGACGAAAAAAACCAACAATTTTATCAAGAATTTCTCTTTCGCATGTAGCATTTGCTGCTGTGCTTGTCGAACGCCTGTTGCTTGAGTACTATCCAAAACATACAACTGATCGAACCGTGAAACTTTGTTGTATGGCGGTTGTATATGAGAAGTTCGATGAAAATGTTGTCCTTGAACTTTTAAAACTTATGAACCTCGAACTTAACAATCCGTATTTTTTGCTCTCATTACATACGCCGATGTAAATAGCATCTTTGACAAGGTGCGTTTATCTTTGTTTAAGGGTTTCTGGATCAACTATTAGCATCTCACAGTTATTGTACACATCACATTTATCACTATAATAGCACACTCCACTCATCTCACAGTTTTCCCACACATTACTTTTATCATGAATATCGCCCGTGTTTACCAGGGCCCAAAAGTGGAGCAAAGAATAGCAACACTGTTTACCTTCCACGCATGTTGTAAAAGGCGACTAAGGAGGTTATGGGATCGAGTTGGCTGTCCCATCCCATATAGGGTCAGTGACCCAAAGCCATGCCAAAGTCGGATGTGTCAGGCCGAAAGGCGCAGATATCGCAAAATTGTTGTAAACTATGACACAAGTTCTCCGGACTAAATCCTGCTAATCTGCATGAGTTTGAGAACGAACGCAGAAGAAGAAGAGATCATGAAGATAGCACATGGGATGAAACACTGTAGATGGTTTTTTCATGTATATATATATGTGTGTGTGTGTGTGTGTGCCTTTCTAGATACTCTCAGCTGTTGAACTTCTGCATTTGTCCTCTTTATCACAAAGTGTTGCAACTTTTTTGACCGTAGAGCGCCATGTAGATCTATTTTGTGCAAGATCCTCCCATAATATCTTAACCAATTTCAAAAACTTTTAGTGATATCTTTAACGAGATCATGTAGAAGATCGTTTGCCAAATCGAGAATGTATGCCCTTCTGCAACTCACCATAGACAACTATCTTTGGTAGGTGATCATCTGATATGCGTACCACATAACGTGCCCAACCCATCTGTCTATGCATCAGAATAGTGTCAATGCTAGGGATACTAGATATGTCAAAGACCGTGGTATCCGGCATCGTATATTGCCATCTGATGTTCATTATTTTTTTCTGAGATGTTCGATGAAAGAAATTATATTAAACAAGTTATATATTCCTTACAAATATCTACCACAACTAATAAATAGACGATGACATTGAGGAGAGGTATTTGTAAAACATGTTCACCTGTTTAATATAATAACATTGTTACTCGTGTGACTGCGGCACATACCTAGTTCATGGATCTGTTCTGGAGTTTTGGTAGAATTTGTGTGAGAGTGATTGAGTTTCCTCACATGACGTCTATACACAGTCCTTGTTTCACCAGCGTATAACAGCACTAGAAGTACCACTGCTCTGTAAACTCATTTAGTCTGCAGGTTAATGTCATTTCTATGGTATCCGTACACTTATATAATGATATCATGTCTACATATTCCACCCCTGTCTCCATGACAGTATAATCTTGTGATGTTATCATGATTGTATGTTTCACTTCTGTCCCCGTGACATATTGTCATTGTTGTCGATATCTAAATGCTGATAAGTAATTCGTGTCAGTACAATGCCATTCTTAAAAAAGTGCTGGTTTTCCGAAGTTGACTTAGTGATACATACAGTGGGATATTGATTGTTAAAGGAGTCTGTACAAGTTTTTCCTGGCTGTTGGAAGGTAATGGCAGTCAATAAGGAGATGTTTTACTGTTTCTTTGGGAATAGAGCAGTGTCTGCGAGTGGGTAGTTGCTGGGGTTTACTTGCCTGTTTTGTTTGCCTGCTATGTTTACTTGTAGGATGTTTAGGCTCCCCTCGCTGATTTTTCGCAACGATCAAAGAGCGATCTTTCTTGCGCGGGACTTGGTAACCGAGGCGACACCCGAGCTCGTATTGTAGATTTTGTTTGACTGGCATTGTGGATTTGGTTGTTTACTGCTGACATCTCCATCCCAAAGAATGGCATGCAAGTGCCTTCCTCTATCTGAAACTGTGATTGTGTGCTCAATTGTCCTCATGATGTCTCTATGGAAACTCTTTGTTTGTGGGGATTCAGGTGAACTTTACAGAGATACATTCTCCGCTGTGCAAAAGCACTCGAGAGGCAGGCCTTGTTCCTTCATTCTGTGACGGAATATTTGCTGTGACCGTGTCACGCCATGCATCCTATGCCATCACGATTCTCCCCAGCATCGAGTTTCCAGAATCCCCACGAATTTTCTTTAACCTGCGTCCAATATCTCAAGATTAGGACATGTTCTTACTGTGGGTGCAATGTCAGTTTGCAAGGCACTCGCGCTACAGCTGAACATTAGGCAGGGCCGGGATCCACACAAGGTAGAAATCTATCTCCTCACCATTCAGGATCCTTAGTGAGGGCGTCGAGATTAGACAAGAAAGTATGGTAGACACGAAAAGAAAAAGAAGGAGAGACCTGGGTATAACATCTACCACTCGGTCGCTCCCATAGCAAGCTTTGTTTGAAACAGGAGTACCTCGTGAAGGTGTTGCTATGATCGCGTTTGTTTATTATGCATTGGATGCAAGAAGCTTAGTATCAGCCGGGTAATAGTTTCCGCAGCAGTCAGCTGCACCTGGACTGTGATATGATGTTGTGGAGAGCCTCATGAAGTCATTGACTGTAAGCGGGACGTCCAGCCCAGACGCTGCATGTTCATCTCCATCCTCGTGATATAAGAACCATTGTTTGTTCAATTTTTCATTGCCTATATTAGACTTCCATTAATATGGTGCAGGATGGCAGTTGTTTTGTTTCTGCTTTCCGATAAGGGACGTTTTAGATAGTGGATTGGGGTCACCAAGAAAAACTAAGTCCATTGAAAATCTACAATTGGAAACAATGTTAGGAATACAAAGTACAAATGGGGAAATTATGTCATAATTGCAATAAAGAAATCCAATCGACCAAGGTGGCAACCGAAAATCTGCTGAAAATCAATCTTGGTTCACAGCCTGTAGTTTCCTGACAGATGAAAGATCAACACTGCAAGCGCTCCAATCAAGAAAACTACCAGAACTGCAAATACTATTGACTGAACTAAACAATCAGTATAAAGTAGCTATGCAGTGGATGCCATTGTATGGTAGGAATATCTGGAAGCAAGAAAGCAGATCGCCAAGAAGAGAGCTGCTGATGGTCAACTAGGATGTGCCAATAACCTACCCTAAAGAAAACATCATCAAAACAATTAGGAAACAAGATGACCACCATATTATGGACAGACCAGACCAAGTCATTATTCTGCGTCTCCGAACAGGACAACCGATTGCGCAGACACATGTATACAAAGTTCAAGATTGGCAACACGGACATGTGTACATGGGAATATGAAATACTGAGGCAAATACGCTGGCCCAGAGAAACAACCCTCGGAAAAAAACTTGACGGACCTCCGGTTGAGTTGCAAAATACAATCAAGTTTATAGAAGAGACTAAATCAGGTATAGGAATATTCCTAGGAAGCCACAGAAGAAGACATTGTAGCGTGAATATAATATGCATCTCTACTATAAATTATTATTAATAAAAGCATTTGTGTTATATTATATTTAGTGAAACAATAGTGCATTAGACAATAAGCCAATGTGTCTGGATAAAATTTGGAGGTTTTTTTTAAACTAGTCAGCGGATTCAAAGATAGCACCAAAGTGAATGTACCACTGAAGAAAACACCAAAAAGTGAATGTACCACTGAAGAAAACACCAAAAAGTGAATGTACTACTCAAGATTAGAAGTCTTTATTTGGATGCGTACGATGTTAAAGTTTGTGACCTAGTTAACTGTCAGTGCGAAGTTAAAACATGATGTGTCAACATCTGTAAAGTGCAATGAAGACCGCGAGAGAAAGCACATCTATATAACCACATTGTAAGGACAGTTGGAGAGGAGATGGGCACCACCGGCTAAGCCTTTCATCTACAGAAATGCTACGACCAACATCATGATGAATGGATATAAGCTGGAGGAGGTGAATACTTTCAAATACCTCGGATCCAGCATATGCAGCGATGAAAAATGTAAAGCAGAATTAAAAATAACTCTGGAGATGGCTTTAGCGTCTATGTCAAGGCTAACGGTGATTTGTAAAAGCAACATCAGTGTTGGAGTGAAAGTCAAACTGTAAAAGTCATTAGTACTTTCTGATGTGCTGTATGGTTTTGAGAGTTGGACATTCACTGCGGACATGGAGAGATGATTGCAAGCTTTTGAATGCAAATGCTACTGACGAATTATACAAATTTCCTATAGGGAACATATAATTTTTTTTATTAAGAAAAATAAATAGAAATGTATGTAGGTGTACAACCATTGTTTTCAATGGTGAAAAGACGAAAGCTAGTATGGTTTGGACATGTATGCAGATATGATTACTTGTCAAAAATAATACTGCAGGAAACCGTGGAAGATTGGAGAAGTTGTTAGTTATTCCTATAAGGCCAAATACGGCACATAGGGCGGATGTCTGTTTTAGGTCTTCATTTTGGAGAAGTAGAGGAGGGCAAATAAAGACATGGACAGACAACATCAAGGAATGAACATGGCAGGATTTTTCCTTATCCGCATCATTGAAGATATAAATCGATGGAGGACTGTGTGCTGAAGTTTCCATTGTGGTACCCCTACTACCCTGAAGGGTTACGGATGTATAGAAGGAATAGATCATATGAATCGTGAATGTGTATACTGTATCTCCAACGTGGCCCCCACCCTATACTAGACTGTATAATAATAACAGTAATATGTTGTTGTTGTTTATTATTTATTATTATGTATTTTTGTAATGAGGATCTTTCTAGATAACTACATTGTTTGGCTGTATCCAAAGACACGATTGCCTGGAACAGAACATAAAGGAGGAAATGATGAAATGAAAATAGATAAACCACGAAGAAGATGGACGGAAAATATCAAACACTACCTTAACATGACACAATGACAGAAGCAGAAAGATTGGCTGAAGATTGGCAGGAGATTTAATAGGCTGTGATGATTACTACGTCCTGTCCAGGATATGCTACCTGATGATGATGATTTCTATTTACTAATGATATATTTTAAAATATATATTATACATTCATACCTACTTTTGTTAAAACTTACATTTGTTCATAGCTACATTTGTTCCAGCCTACATTTGTTCATACCTACTTTTGTTCATACCTACATTTGTTCCAGCCTACATTCGTTCATACCAACTTAAATTTGTCGCATATCACAATCAGGATGTAGCTATCAATTTTAGTTCTTTCTCTGCATTATTTACGTTGAGTAGTTTGCCTTTTGTGTCTGAGCCACCCGGATTCGCACTTATATGTGGCGAGATTCGAATCCTGTACCACACCAACGCAGAGCCGAATACCTACATGATTACTGAATATTAATATTTTTAATCATACAAATACAATCTCGCACAAAGTTTGACACACAATCATACAAATAGTCTCTAATAATCTCACACAAAATTTGACATACAATCATACAAATAGTCTCCAAAAATCTCACATCAAGTTTGACTTACAATCAACGCAGCATTGGTTCCTGGAGTCCGCCAAGTAGCAACAGTTTTTATCTGATCTAGTGGTATACGATGTTCTGTCTTTGTTGTAGACAGATGCCAAATACAAGCTCCTGTTGTCAAAGTGTATAATTGATTCTATCTTTATTTCTGTCTATATATCATTCCATAGATACATCTGTCTAATCAGTTTGTCTGTCTATCCATTTTTTTAATCATGTATCTATCTGACTGTCCATCATTCCATCTATCCATTGTCTAACCGTTTCTCCTTCTCTGTCATATTAACTTGTTAATCTATATATTTATCTGTCGGTCCATCTACCTACCCGTGTGAGTCCGTCTGTCTATCCTTTTATTAATCTATGTATCCATGTATATACCAGTCTTCATTTATTAATATAATTATACATGTATTTATACCCCTTTATCTGAGCAGAGATGTAGATACGAGTACGATGTTGTAGATTTAACACCCCTCTAAATGGTAATAACATTCATATTTTTTAAAAATCACAAATGTGCTTACAATTCCCTCGCCATCTTTTGTGAACGTATCACTTCTTAAATATAGCTACCAAGAAACGTGCCCCAAAACCCACGACTTTTTACTAGTAAATTCATGTAGGAAGCATGAGGATAAATGAAAATAATTCTTACAGCTGGCGGGATTTGAAGCAGGTCCGTTCTGTCGGCACCAAATCGTCTTGCAACTCAAGTAAAATGTTTTTCCGTACTTGACAAACAACTTGGTCTAGTACCTAAAACCTGTTTATTTGAGTTACAAGGCGATTCGGTGCCGCCAGAACATACCTCATTCAATTCCCGTCAGCTGTAAGACTTTTCACTGAGAACTCTCAAACCTTTTTGCAGTAATATCTACAGTTCAATTTGTCAGTTTCCATATCTACTTGTCTACCTATGTCTAAAGTTTAATCTATCAATGTCCATAATTGCTTTTCTGTTATGTCTACAACTCAATCTATCAATTTCCTCATCAGCTTATCTTAGTATTTAGCTTACAAAATATGAAAACACAATAAGGTAATATTGCTAGTAATGTGTATGAAAATGTAGAGCTCGCGTGGGAAGCAGGTCATGAAGTTTTACTGAACGACGACTAACACACTATCACTGTCGAATGCTTACGTGAATGAATACAACAACAAATCACAGGGTATAATCAAATAACAATACACAGGACATAATCGACGTTTCGAAATAAAAAAGGTCTTTATCAAGATACGCACAAAACATAAAAAGATGACGAGTAGAAATGACTACATCACAACAAACGTGTTCGAGAGAAATATGGAAGTGAGATGCCGAAAGGATAAGAACACGAAGTACATAAAAACGTAAATATAGATGGAACCGAAACGAGCTAAAAAGATGACGTAAATGACGGAACAAAATGAATAAAGACAAAGACCACACCGACTGAGAACTAGACAAAAGAATGAACGGAATTGAGTCCAAATGTCTTAAGGGTCATCATCATCAGGTGCCATGCCGGGTGGCGTAGGCGGTCATGGCTCTCCACAGCTCTCTGTCCACAGTATTATGTATCAAAGATCGTTGTTGTTTCCTTGCCGTGCCAGGTTGTCAAACTGTCTAATATTTTCTCACGTTGTCGCCCTCTTTTTCTGGTGCCTTCAATCTTGCCTGTTGTGATTATGTTCTCTAAACCTGCCTGTCTCATGAAGTGTCCAAAAAAAAGAAGATTGCCTTTTTATTATATTGTTGATTGTCCGTTTCGCATTTAAATCATTCAACACCTCTACATTAGTTTTTCTGGCAGTCCGTAGTATTCTCAGCATTCTTCTGTAGAACCACATCTCTGTTGCCTCCAATCTCCCACTTTCCAGTTTGTTTATTGTCCAAGATTCGCACCCATATGTTAGTATATGGGTTATATAACACTGCAGAACTCTCTTTCTCACCTCTAATGACAAGGTCTTGAGGGTACCAACTCAGAAATAAGACAATTTTCTAGAACGTACTTAGATCTCTCATCGGTGGTGCAGGATCTGATGGCAGTGACCTTAATATCAAAGACACCATGGTGGCTATCGCTGTTGAAGTGTGTGGCCACAGGAGTTGGTGTTCTATGCTTGATGACATGAAGATGGTTAAAGAAACGGTCGCTCAATCTTAAGCCAGTTTCACCAATATATTGCTTGCCACATCATTTACATGTGATCACGTAAATGACATTACGGGATTCACATGTAACTGCCTCATCGATGGAGAAAGTGGCCTTGGTAATTATGTATTATTATGTAATAATGTATTATTTGTATTGTTATTTATATGATTATATCCTGTGTTTTGTTGTGTGTATTATTTCACGTAAGCATCCGACAGTGATAGTGTGTTAGTCGTTGTTCAGTAAAACTTTATTACCTGTTTCCCACGTGATTACTATATTAAAATATGAAAACAGTGGGTCTTTCAGTGGCAGCTGAACCTTTTTGTATCGACTTAAAATGTTAAATTATTTAAGAACTATATAATAATAGAATAGTTATCGAGCAATACATTTAAATATGAAAACATTACTTGTAATCGCAGTAGAGGGGGTCCTTATAGTAGGAACGACCATCATCAGATACGAACGTGTTGATGTAGGGGTTTCCAATAGCCAGCGCAGTGCTCACCAACGACATCACCACCAGTCCCACAGCGATGATAACCATGATAAGAAAATGGAAATTAGGGAGTTGCAGTCAGAAAGTTGCAGTCAGAATCTGAAAAATATGTCAAACATAAGTTATCTATTTGTGTTAGTTAGTCAGTCTTTCAGTCAACTAAGTAGCTTGATCGGCTGGTTGGTTGGCTGGTTGACCGCAATATCATGATCATTACAGATTATGTCATATCCATAGGTACCATATCATGGTGATTTTTGTTGTAACAAAACTACTCTGCTGATAGGTGATTTTCGTTGCAAAAATGTCCATTACTTTTCGAAATGCTTTGAATTGTTCAACACAATAAAACTAAAACTATATGGCACACAGTGGGTTTCACACAATAAAACTAAAACTATATGGCACACAGTGGGTTTCACACAATAACTCTCAAGAACCACTGTTACAACACGTATGTGACCAACATAAACGCTCTAGAATCCAATGATGTTACAACATATCTATGTCCAAGAATCAATAATTTTGGCAAAATTCACTAAAATTTCCACTTTGACATTTAGGAGACTGTGCTCAGTCGTCCGGTTCTGGTCCAAGAGGAAATAGAATATTTCTAAAAGGGTGAACAGCATTTGTTATACCTGTTATGACCAGGGTGAAAGTTCGGGTAATTAGCCACATACAGTTGGACACCCGATACTCTCTACATCATCACAACGAAAGATTTTCAATAACCTTGAGTAACCATGAGTTGGGCAGTAACCATGAGTTGGGCAGTAACCTTGAGTTGGGCAGTAACCTTGAGTTGGACAGTAACCTTGAGTTGGACAGTAACCTTGAGTTGGGCAGTAACCTTGAGTTGGGCAGTAACCATGAGTTGGGCAGTAACCTTGAGTTGGGCAGTAACCTTGAGTTGGGCAGTAACCTTGAGTTGGGCATTGAAGATTCTCAACAAACATGGATGCGGTTTTTTTTACATTGAAGTTATTTTCAGTTCAATTTAAGGTAGAAAAAATAATAATAGAATGATTGAAGGAAGAAGATATAATGCTATAATTATTGCAGGGAGAAAATATGATAGAAGGATTGAAGAGCATATGAGAAAATGAATGAAGGATGACAGTGTAATAGAATGATTGAAGGCAAAAAAGTGTAATAGAATGATTGAAGGTAAAAAAGTGTAATATAATGATTGAAGAAAGAAAATATAATAGAATGTGTGAATTAAAATATATTGATAGTATATTTAATGATTATAAATATAATGATTCAAGAAAGAGAATACCTCAAAATAAATATTGAATGTATAATTATTTACAGACATATTGATTGAAGGAGAAATTCAAATAATATTATAAGTAAAGGGAGAAGTATGACAAGATTAGAAAATGGAGAAAGTCGACCAACATAAGTATTACTAGGAGAAAGTCGACCAACAGAAACATTACAAGAAGACAGTCGACCAACATAAGTATTACTAGGAGAAAGTCGACCACCAGACGGATGCCAAGAAGTCGACCAACAGAAGGATTGCCATGAGTCGGTCGACCAACAAAAGTATTATCAGAAAGTCTATAAATATTCTTCACGCTGAACAACAATTGTCAAATAATGTTTCTTGTTTGATGCGTATGCATTTATCATAATCTACATTTTACAATTTGTTTTTTGTGTCCACAAAATCTTTGCAATAGTTATTGTAAAATAATAAATCTTTCTAATATTAATTGTAAAACATAATCTTTCTAATTTTGAACGTTAAACAATATCGTTCTAATATTGATTGTTAAAAATAGTCGTTGTGAACATATAATTTCAATAAATCAGTCAAACGTTAATATTAGAAGATTTCCACATTTCTGTGGGAGATATAATCACAGGATACAATGTGGTTACCCGTCACCTGATGAAACTAACTCTAGTATGTCTATGAAATGCGGAATATATCAAGGTTAGCCTATTATGCACACCTTGTTGCTTTACCTGATGTGAGTACAAACAAGTTGCTGTCCTCTGTGTCCAGAAATATGAGTGAGAGCTTATCTAAGTGTGATGTCTGCGTCAGATGGTGTCCCAAACTGTGCACAGGGTCTCTATTAGTACAGACAAATTGAACACGTGTAGGTTAACGACAGTCAACTGAACACTCCCTGTGAAAAAATATTTCATATAAAGGCATTAAATTTAGTTCATAAAATTTTTCAAAGTACCACAGCCCCACACAAATAAAATATTTCAAAACACCTGCGAATCTTAACTACTGTTTATATTTCCCAGAAATGTCATCCACAAGCGGGTCTAAGGTGCGAGCTGAAAGTGTGGCATATATGTTTGTTAGGATATAAATCAAGCGACAATCATCTTTCAATGAGACTAGTCTAGAATACGTTAGATTAAATATGCTTAGAGTGGAGACATGACGCAGGAAGTATGAGAGTAGCATTTAGGGAAGGGTGAAAATACACATTGAAATACAAGAGTAGATTGTGAGGAAGGGAAGTTTTAGCTATTGCACTGAGCAAGTGTAGCTCTTATTGACGGGAAACTAAGCTATAGAACGTCCGTGTCATACAGAACCGACATTTCATTCACAGAAATAACTGCATGAAAAATATCACAGAAGTAGTTGCATGAAGGATATAGTTGCATGAAGGATATAGTTGCATGAAGGATATTATAGAAGTAGTTGCATGAAGGATATCACAGACAAACAGACAGTAACACAACATACGATGTGATATGTGATGGTCGCATGTATGGACTCGTGGATGGTTGTGTCCATGGATGTGGGCATTGATGTGAACCCAGGGTCGTTGATAAATCTTCAAAAAGGAGGGGGGTGGAGGGTATTTACATTTAAAAAAAAATCATTATGTGCCATTTTCATACGTAATAATATCTTATTCTTGAGAAATGTCATTAGCATTATATATCGTCAGGTTAGGGGATTGGGGGGGGGGTTGAAAAATGTCATAGTGAAGAGGATTATGGACATCTATTGTTAGTGTTTCATTTGTAAAACAAATGATGAAGTTTGGACACAGTTTATGATGAGATATTAAGACGAGTTAATGGCGAATATAAGACGGTATGATTGTTTGTGTTAGAAGAAGAGTGTGAATATTTGTTAGTGAGTTGTCACGGGGATTCAGGGGACAGTGTATGTTAGTGAGTAGTCACGGGGATTCAGGGGACAGTGTGTGTTAGTGAGTAGTCACGGGGATTCAGGGGACAGTGTGTGTTAGTGAGTTGTCACGGGGATTCAGGGGACAGTGTGTGTTAGTGAGTAGTCACGGGGATTCAGGGGACAGTGTGTGTTAGTGAGTAGTCACGGGGATTCAGGGGACAGTGTGTGTTAGTGAGTAGTCACGGGGATTCAGGGGACAGTGTGTGTTAGTGAGTAGTCACGGGGATTCAGGGGACAGTGTGTGTTAGTGAGTAGTCACGGGGATTCAGGGGACAGTGTGTGTTAGTGAGTAGTCACGGGGATTCAGGGGACAGTGTGTGTTAGTGAGTAGTCACGGGGATTCAGGGGACAGTGTGTGTTAGTGAGTAGTCACGGGGATTCAGGGGACAGTGTATGTTAGTGAGTAGTCACGGGGATTCAGGGGACAGTGTATGTTAGTGAGTTGTCACGGGGATTCAGGGGACAGTGTGTGTTAGTGAGTAGTCACGGGGATTCAGGGGACAGTGTGTGTTAGTGAGTAGTCACGGGGATTCAGGGGACAGTGTGTGTTAGTGAGTAGTCACGGGGATTCAGGGGACAGTGTGTGTTAGTGAGTAGTCACGGGGATTCAGGGGACAGTGTGTGTTAGTGAGTAGTCACGGGGATTCAGGGGACAGTGTGTGTTAGTGAGTAGTCACGGGGATTCAGGGGACAGTGTGTGTTAGTGAGTAGTCACGGGGATTCAGGGGACAGTGTGTGTTAGTGAGTAGTCACGGGGATTCAGGGGACAGTGTGTGTTAGTGAGTAGTCACGGGGATTCAGGGGACAGTGTGTGTTAGTGAGTAGTCACGGGGATTCAGGGGACAGTGTGTGTTAGTGAGTAGTCACGGGGATTCAGGGGACAGTGTATGTTAGTGAGTAGTCACGGGGATTCAGGGGACAGTGTATGTTAGTGAGTTGTCACGGGGATTCAGGGGACAGTGTGTGTTAGTGAGTAGTCACGGGGATTCAGGGGACAGTGTGTGTTAGTGAGTAGTCACGGGGATTCAGGGGACAGTGTGTGTTAGTGAGTTGTCACGGGGATTCAGGGGACAGTGTGTGTTAGTGAGTAGTCACGGGGATTCAGGGGACAGTGTGTGTTAGTGAGTAGTCACGGGGATTCAGGACACAGTGTGTGTTAGTGAGTTGTCACGGGGATTCAGGAGACTGTGTTAGTGAGTTGTCACGGGGATTCAGGAGACAGTGTGTGTTAGTGAATTGTCACGGGGATTCAGGAGACAGTGTGTGTTAGTGAGTTGTCACGGGGATTCAGGAGACAGTGCGTGTTAGTGAGTAGTCACGGGGATTCAGGGGACAGTGTGTGTTAGTGAGTAGTCACGGGGATTCAGGACACAGTGTGTGTTAGTGAGTTGTCACGGGGATTCAGGAGACTGTGTTAGTGAGTTGTCACGGGGATTCAGGAGACAGTGTGTGTTAGTGAATTGTCACGGGGATTCAGGAGACAGTGTGTGTTAGTGAGTAGTCACGGGGATTCAGGACACAGTGTGTGTTAGTGAGTTGTCACGGGGATTCAGGAGACTGTGTTAGTGAGTTGTCACGGGGATTCAGGAGACAGTGTGTGTTAGTGAGTTGTCACGGGGATTCAGGAGACAGTGTGTGTTAGTGAGTTGTCACGGGGATTCAGGGGACAGTGTGTGTTAGTGAGTAGTCACGGGTATTCAGGGGACAGTGTGTGTTAGTGAGTAGTCACGGGGGATTCAGGACACAGTGTGTGTTAGTGAGTTGTCACGGGGATTCAGGAGACTGTGTTAGTGAGTTGTCACGGGGATTCAGGAGACAGTGTGTGTTAGTGAATTGTCACGGGGATTCAGGAGACAGTGTGTGTTAGTGAGTAGTCATGGGGATTCAGGACACAGTGTGTGTTAGTGAGTTGTCACGGGGATTCAGGAGACTGTGTTAGTGAGTTGTCACGGGGATTCAGGAGACAGTGTGTGTTAGTGAGTTGTCACGAGGATTCAGGTGACAGTGTGTGTTAGTGAATAGTCACGGGGATTCAGAGGACAGTGTGTGTTAGTGAGTTGTCACCGATTATTCTTCAAATGTCGACTTGGAGAGGAAAGTCGTGGATGTGGCGCGCAGAGGATATTATACAGAGTGTATGCCGATTGGAGGATGTACTACCTGGTGCGGAATGGAGTCGTGCGCCATTAGACTGCCACATATACTTCTCACATGTACTGTCACATATACTTCTTACATGTACTGTAACAGGTACTGTCACATATACTTCTCACATGTACTGTCACATATACTTCTCACATGTACTGTCACATATACTTCTCGCATGTACTGTCACATATACTTCTCACATGTACTGTCACATATACTTCTCACATGTACTGTCACATGTACTGTCACATGTACTGTCACATGTACTGTCACATATACTTCTCACATGTACTGTCACATGTACTGTCACATGTACTGTCACATGTACTGTCACATAAACTTCTCACATGTACTGTCACATAAACTTCTCAAACGTACTGTCACATGTAATGTCACATGAACATTTCACATGTACTGTCACATGTACGGTCACGTGTAGTGTCACATAAACTTCTTACATGTACTATCACATGTACTGTCACCTGTACTGTCACATGTACTGTCACATGTATTGTCACGTGTACTGTCACATGTTATGACACATGTACTGTCACATAAACTTCTCACATGTACTGTCACATAAACTTCTCACATGTACTGTCACATAAACTTCTCACATGTACTGTCACATGTACTGTCACATAAACTTCTCACATGTACTGTCACATGTACTGTCACATAAACTTCTCACATGTACTGTCACATATACTGTCACGTGTACTGTCACATAAACTTTCACATGTACTATCACATGTACTGTCACATGTACTGTCACCTGTACTGTCACATGTACTGTCACATGTATTGTCACGTGTACTGTCACGTGTAATGTCACATGTACTGTCACATAAACTACTCACATGTACTGTCACATGTACTGTCACATGTACTGTCACATGTAGTGTCACATGTACTGTCACATGCACTGTCAAGTGTACTGTCACAAAACTTCTCATATGTACTGTCACATGTACTGTCACATGTACTGTCACATGTACTGTCACATGTACTGTCACATAAACTACTCACATGTACTGTCACATAAACTACTCACATGTACTGTCACATGTACTGTCACGTGTACTGTCACATAAACTTCTCACATATACTGTCACGTGTACTGTCACATAAAATTCTCACATGTACTGTCACATGTACTGTTACATAAACTTATCACATGTACTGTCACATGTACTGTCACATGTACTGTCACGTGTGCTTTAACATAAACTTCTCACATGTACTGTCACATGTACTGTCACATGTACTGTCACATAAACTTCTCACATGTACTGTCACATAAACTTCTCACATGTACTGTCACATAAACTTCTCACATTTACTGTCACATAAACTTCTCACATGTACTGTCACATAAACTTCTCACATGTACTGTCACATGTACTGTCACGTGTACTGTCACATAAACTTCTCACATGTACTGTCACATGTACTGTCACGTGTACTGTCACCTGTACTGTCACGTGTACTTTAACATAAACTTCTCACATGTACTGTCCCATAAACTTCTCACATTTACTGTCACATAAACTTCTCACATGTACTGTCACATGTACTGTCACGTGTACTGTCACCTGTACTGTCACGTGTACTTTAACATAACATTCTTACATGTACTGTCCAAAAAACTGCTCACATGTACTGTCACATGTGCTTTCACGTGTACTGTCACATGTACTGTCACATAAACTTCTCACATGTACTGTCACATGTACTGTCGCATGTACTTTAATATAAACTTCTCACATGTACTGTCACATAAACTTCTCACATGTACTGTCACATAAACTTCTCACATGTACTGTCACATAAACTTCTCACATGTACTGTCACATAAACTTCTCACATGTACTGTCACATAAACTTCTCACATGTACTGTCACGTAAACTTCTTACATGTACTGTCACATGTACTGTCACATAAACTTCTCACATGTACTGTCACATAAACTTCTCACATGTACTGTCACATAAACTTCTCACATGTACTGTCACGTAAACTTCTTACATGTACTGTCACATGTACTGTCACATAAACTTCTCACATGTACTGTCACATGTACTGTTACATAAACTTATCACATGTACTGTCACATGTACTGTCACATGTACTGTCACGTGTACTTTAACATAAACTTCTCACATGTACTGTCACATGTACTGTCACATGTACTGTCACATAAACTTCTCACATGTACTGTCACATAAACTTCTCACATGTACTGTCACATAAACTTCTCACATGTACTGTCACATAAACTTCTCACATGTACTGTCACATAAACTTCTCACATGTAGTGTCACATGTACTGTCACATGTACTGTCACGTGTACTGTCACATGTACTGTCACGTGTACTTTAACATAAACTTCTCACATGTACTGTCACATGTACTGTCACATGTAGTGTCACATAAACTTCTCACATGTACTGTCACATAAACTTCTCACATGTACTGTCACATAAACTTCTCACATTTACTGTCACATAAACTTCTCACATGTACTGTCACATAAACTTCTCACATGTACTGTCACATGTACTGTCACGTGTACTGTCACATAAACTTCTCACATGTACTGTCACATGTACTGTCACGTGTACTGTCACCTGTACTGTCACGTGTACTTTAACATAAACTTCTCACATGTACTGTCCCATAAACTTCTCACATTTACTGTCACATAAACTTCTCACATGTACTGTCACATGTACTGTCACGTGTACTGTCACCTGTACTGTCACGTGTACTTTAACATAAAATTCGTACATGTACTGTCCCATAAACTGCTCACATGTACTGTCACATGTGCTTTCAAGTGTACTGTCACATGTACTGTCACATAAACTTCTCACATGTTCTGTCACATAAACTTCTCACATGTACTGTCACATAAACTTCTCACATGTACTGTCACATAAACTTCTCACATGTACTGTCACATAAACTTCTCACATGTACTGTCACATAAACTTCTCACATGTACTGTCACATAAACTTCTCACATGTACTGTCACGTAAACTTCTTACATGTACTGTCACATGTACTGTCACATAAACTTCTCACATGTACTGTCACATAAACTTCTCACATGTACTGTCACATAAACGTCTCACATGTACTGTCACATGTACTGTCACATGTACTGTCACATAAACTTCTCACATGTACTGTCACATGTACTGTCACATGTACTGTCACATAAACTTCTCACATGTACTGTCACATGTACTGTCACGTGTACTGTCACCTGTACTGTCACGTGCACTTTAACATAAAATTCTTACATGTACTGTCCCATAAACTGCTCACATGTACTATCACATGTGCTTTCACGTGTACTGTCACATGTACTGTCACATAAACTTCTCACATGTACTGTCACATATACTTCTCACATAAACGTCTCACATGTACTGTCACATAAACTTCTCACATGTACTGTCACATAAACGTCTCACATGTACTGTCACATAAACGTCTCACATGTACTGTCACATGTACTGTCACATGTACTGTCGCATGTACTTTAACATAAACTTCTCACATGTACTGTCACATAAACTTCTCACATGTACTGTCACATAAACTTCTCACATGTACTGTCTCATATACTTCTCACATGTACTGTCACATGTACTGTCACATAAACTTCTCACATGTACTGTCACATAAACTTCTCACATGTACTGTCACGTAAACTTCTTACATGTACTGTCACATGTACTGTCACATAAACTTCTCACATGTACTGTCACATGTACTGTCACATAAACTTCTCACATGTACTGTCACATGTACTGTCACATGTACTGTCACATAAACTTCTCACATGTACTGTCACATGTACTGTCACATAAACTTCTCACATGTACTGTCACATAAACTTCTCACATGTACTGTCACATATACTTCTCACATGTACTGTCACATGTACTGTCACATAAACCTCTCACATGTACTGTCACATGTACTGTCACATGTACTGTCACATAAACTTCTCACATGTACTGTCACATGTACTGTCACATAAACTTCTCACATGTACTGTCACATGTACTGTCACATAAACGTCTCACATGTACTGTCACATGTACTGTCACATAAACTTCTCACATGTACTGTCACATGTACTGTCACATAAACTTCTCACATGTACTGGCACATGTACTGTCACATAAACTTCTCACATGTACTGTCACATGTACTGTCACATAAACTTCTCACATGTACTGTCACATGTACTGTCACATAAACTTCTCACATGTACTGTCACATGTACTGTCACATAAACTTCTCACATGTACTGTCACATATACTTCTCACATGTACTGTCACATGTACTGTCACATACACTTCTCACATGTACTGTCACATGTACTGTCACATGTACTGTCACATAAAATTCTCACATGTACTGTCACATGTACTGTCACATAAACTTCTCACATGTACTGTCACATGTACTGTCACATAAACTTCTCACATGTACTGTCACATGTACTGTCACATGTACTGTCACATAAACTTCTCACATGTACTGTCACATGTACTGTCACATAAACTTCTCACATGTACTGTCACATGTACTGTCACATAAACTTCTCACATGTACTGTCACATGTACTGTCACATAAACGTCTCACATGTACTGTCACATGTACTGTCACATGTACTGTCGCATGTACTTTAATATAAACTTCTCACATGTACTGTCACATAAACTTCTCACATGTACTGTCACATAAACTTCTCACATGTACTGTCACATAAACTTCTCACATGTACTGTCACATAAACTTCTCACATGTACTGTCACATGTACTGTCACATGTACTGTCACATAAACTTCTCACACGTACTGTCACATGTACTGTCACATAAACTTCTCACATGTACTGTCACATGTACTGTCACATAAACTTCTCACATGTTCTGTCACATAAACTTCTCACATGTACTGTCACATGTACTGTCACATGTACTGTCGCATGTACTTTAACATAAACTTCTCACATGTACTGTCACATAAACTTCTCACATGTACTGTCACATAAACTTCTCATATGTACTGTCACATGTACTGTCACATGTACTGTCATATGTACTGTCACATGTACTGTCACATAAACTTCTCACATGTACTGTCACATAAACTTCTCACATGTACTGTCACATAAACTTCTCACATGTACTGTCACATAAACTTCTCACATGTACTGTCACATGTACTGTCACATAAACTTCTCACATGTACTGTCACATGTACTGTCACATGTACTGTCACATAAACTTCTCACATGTACTGTCACATAAACTTCTCACATGTACTGTCACATAAACTTCTCACATGTACTGTCACATAAACTTCTCACATGTACTGTCACATAAACTTCTCACATGTACTGTCACATGTACTGTCACATGTACTGTCACATGTACTGTCACATAAACTTCTCACATGTACTGTCACATAAACTTCTCACATGTACTGTCACATAAACTTCTCACATGTACTGTCACATTTACTGTCACATAAACTTCTCACATGTACTGTCACATGTACTGTCACATGTACTGTCACATAAACTTCTCACATGTACTGTCACATGTACTGTCACATAAACTTCTCACATGCACTGTCACATGTACTGTCACATAAACTTCTCACATGTACTGTCACATAAACTTCTCATATGTACTGTCACATGTACTGTCACATGTACTGTGTCATGCACTGTCACAATTACCGTCACATGTACTGTCACATGTATTGTGGAAAGTCTGCATCTGTCCTTACCTAATAAACCCTCATTCAACGATGGTATTAACTTGACATTTCACTCAAGCATGAATATTCATAGAGTAATATCTATATTAAAGCGACACGATAGTATAGAAAGGCTGTTTCTAGAGGGCAGATTTCCCAGTCAGGAGAAGAAGAGGAAGACCAAGAAGACGATGGACTATCGACATCGAAGAATATATGCACATGTCTCTGGAAAATGCAGGCTTGTTTGCGTGGAACAGAGAGGCGCTCAAAGTATCCACGACGAAGACACCGTTCTGGAAAGAATATGTCACTTGATATATATAATCTCTCTATTGATGGTATTAACCTGACATTTCTTTCAAGTACGAATATTCATCTAGTAATCGCTGTATTGAATTAAGCTCATGAAAAGGGAGGTGCCATTTCACTTTAAATGTAATTGGGAGTTCATTAAGTTTCTCGATACACTATCTTAAGTCGGCACACACACCTACTAGCTTTTGGGAAGATTTCCTATATGAGAATATTAAGAGATTTATGATTTTTGTTCAAATATCTCCTGTATAACGGACACTTGTCACTGTTGTGTGCTTTATTTTGTGACGCTTTGAAACAAGATTTAAAAAGTATTCTAGAATAATACATCAGTGCATTCCACAGGGCACCTCCGCCCTCTAGATGTCCTAGTACACCAAGATCAACTCATTCCTTTCACCTGGCACTTCGGTACGTCAAATGCAATGCTATTGACTATCTGTGTAACTAGATTACTGTGTATATTTGTTTAATGTTTTTAGTTTCACGATGCAGCTGTCTGACCAGTTACTGTTCAATAATTTTAGGAAAACTGTATATATATATGATATAGTATACTTTTGAGTATTTCTGGTGACTGTTGAGTTTTTTTTTAGAAAATCTTGCGGGGATAAGAAGAGGTGTTAATCGTCCTTTGGCTTAATTCCTAATACTAAATATTACGTTCTGATTCTAGTCACGGAGATGCGGGATTAGTTATGATTCCTGTCACGGAGATGGAGGCTTAGTTATGATTCCTGTCACGGAGATGGATGCTTAGTTATGATTCCTGTCACGGAGATGGAGGCTTAGCTATGATTCCTGTCAAGGAGATGGAGGCTTTGTTATGATTCCTGTCACGAAGATAGGGGCTTAGTTATAATTCTTGCCACGGATATGGGGGCTTTGTTGTGATTGTTGTCACGGAGATGGGTGCTTTGTTATGATTCCTGTCACGGAGATGCGGTCTTAGTTCAGATTTTTGTCACGGAGATGCGGTCTTAGTTCTGATTTTTGTCACGGAAATGGAAGCTTACTTATGAGTTTTGTCACGGAGATGGGGGCTTAGTTATGATTCTTGTCACGGAGATGGGAGCTTTGTTATGATTTTTGTCACGGAGATGGAACTTTAGAGACTAAGAAAAGTAAGACTTGGCAGAGCCTCCTAGATAATAATCCTAGCTTAATTTTAATTATTGCAATGGGTTTTTTTCAAGACTCTAAGTTTTCTATGAAAATGGAAGCAACTATGTTGCTTGGACATTTTGTCTGTAGTAAAATTTTACAATTTATTCTTTAGCAACTTAGTTTCCAGTTGAAATATTGTCCCTGCTATATTGCCCCTACTAAATTGTCGGTACTATATTGTCCCTACTATAGTATCCCTATTATATTGTCCCTACTATAGTATCCCTATTATATTGTTCCTACTATAGTATCCCTGCTATACAGTCCCCACCATATGGTCCCTCTATAAGTATTGCCTTACCATATTATCCCTACTATAATTATTGTCCCTACTATAATTATTGTCCCTACTATATTGTTCCTACTATATTGTCCTATTATATTGTCCTATTATATTGTCCCTACTATATTATCCCTACTATAATTATTGTCCCAACTATAATCGTTAAGGCTGATTCTGGCGGGCAGAGTTTCAATAAGGAGAAGAAGAGGAAGACCAAGAAAACGATGAACGAGCGACATCGAAGAATGTATGCACATGTCTCTGGCCAATGCAGTCCGTTTGCCCGGGACAGAGATGTGTTCAGAGTATCCATAGTGAAGACAACATTCTCGAAAGAATATGTCACTTGATTTACTATAATCGTGTGATTTTTGTAACCATGAAAGCATATCCATTTTGTTTGCTACAGTTTGGATCACTATCACAACAAATACTCGACATTGACATTACGAGAAAGGGGTAGTCGGATACCTGATTTAAACAAGTACTTTTCATTCTATATTTTTGTTGTTGTTGTTGGTGTTCGTCCATCACAAGTGATGATGACCATTTGTTACATCCACTTTTGAAAATTCAATTTTAGTTATGTCCTTGATTATGAGTTCGTAGATGGCTAACAGTGGCGTATACTAAGCATAAGCAAGGCAAGCATTGCATGCCTTCAAGAGTTGCGAAAATGATAAACCAGTCAGTGATCTATCCCCCATCCAAACTTAGCCCTTGCAGCATTGCTCAAAAATATATTTTAAAATATTTTTCTCACAAATCTGAATTTTTCCGAAAATTAGTGCTGGCAACACATATGAAAGTTGAAGTGGCCGCACTGAAGCAATTTTGAAGTTGCTTTCGTTAAAATAGTCCCTTTACATATAAGCGCAGTGATATACTGTGTGTTTTTTAAATCCTTGTCTCCAGAGTAAGCTTGCGATGAAAAAAAAATTAATACATTTTATGATTCAATCACTATTATAACAATTTAGCACTGTCAAATAATAAATTGATTGATGAACATTTATTTACTGGCGTGAAACAGTGCAATTTCTATGTTCTAGTACTTTTATTTGAATGTTAAACTAATGATAACAATGCAAGCAATTATAATCTTGATTGCATACACACACACTTGTTTAGTAAGCCATTTCTGGTCACTTTTGGTACACGTCACGTGATCTTACTCAACACACACGCACATTTACACAGCGATGTGGTTTCGATTTCAAAACCTTAAGAATTCAAAACTTCAAACGTGATTTTAATCAGCTGATATTTAATATTTTGTGTTTGTACAGAAACATGTGTATTGCTATTGTTAATGACTAAACTTAGTATATTTGTTTACTGTGGTGGTTATTATGGCTGATTCTATTAATGATGTTGTTGTAGATTTATTTGAGCGACCGTTTCAATCGCGAACATTTAATGAAAAATTGGACTTGGTAAAAATGGGCAGACCGATTCCTGCGTTAAGCAGTTTGAAACGAGAAGGAACAAAATGTGTCCGTTCATTTAACAATGATTTATATAAGAAAGTCGTTTGGCTTTGTGGTTCGGAATCATTATGTAAGTTATTTTGCTGGCCATGTATATTGTTTGTAAATGACACTTAAAACGCATTAAAAATGTCATAAGGAACTCGCAGGGGCAATGTCGTCTTTCTGCTCTATCAATGATGTCAATTGAAAAAGACCTTCTTGTAGAGATGAAAGGCAATGATGACTTTTATAACAAAGTAACAGAGGACTTTAGCAGAAAGAGCCGCAGAATAGAACTGAACTTCAAATAACTGGGTGAGTAGAAAATTATCATTTTTTAAAAGTTGCATGCTCTCTTTCAGACCCCAGGATACGCCACTGATGGCTAATGACCCCTATTCGAGCTGTAAATGTCCTTGGACAGTTCGGACATGGAATAACGACTGTAGGCGGATCTTGGTTTATCCGTGACTTTCTAGCTGCTCTCTGCTGTTGAGCTGCTGTATTTCTCTTCTTTTCACAAGATGATGCGCTCTTTTTTATTTTAGAACGCCATGTAGATCTATTTTGTGCAAGTTCTTCCCATGTATCGTGGTCTATTTCAAAGGCTTTCAGTGAGTCCTTTAACGAGTCCTTGTAGCGCTTCCTTTGGCCACCTTGAGATCGTATACCCTTCTCTAGCTCACCATAGAGAAGTATCTTTGGCAGACGATGGCATACGCACCAAATGACCTGCCCAACGAATCTGTGTCTGCATCAGGATTGTGTCAATGCTTGTGATACCAGCTGTATCAAGGACAGTGGTATCTGGAATCTTGTCTTGCCATCTGATATTCATAACTTTTCTGAGACAATTTGCATAAAACTGATTGAGTTTTTTCACATGACGTCTATACACAGTCCATGTTTCACTAGCGTAAAGCAGCACTGGAAGTACCACTGATCTGTAAACTTTCAGCTTAGTCTGTAGGTTAATGCCATTTCGCGCCAAACATTTGCGTACAATCTGCCGAAAGTACTGCTTGCTTTGGCGATCCTTGTATACACTTCATCATCAACGATGGCATTTTGTGATAACGTACTGCCTAGATATGTGAATCTATTCACAACTTTCAGTGCTACACAATTTACCTTTATGCAGGGATCGAGATAGCTTTTGCCAAGTGCTGGTTGTAACATGACTTCTGTTTTCTCTGTGTTAATGGTAAGCCCAAAGTTGGTACAGGCTTTGGAGAATCTGTCTATAATACATTGTAGATCAGCCTCAGAGTTGGCATTTAGGGCACAGTCATCAGCAAATAGAAGATCCCTGATTGTGTGTGATTTAACTTTGGTTTTTGCTCGAAGCCGCCGAAGGTTGAACAATTTTCCGTCTATGCGATAGGTGATGTTTACTCCCAGGTCATTCCATATTTACACAAGTATACAATACATAGCAAGATCGTAGATGTAATTTTGTTACACATGAATAGAATATAGGCCCCTATAGCATGTTCGTAACTTTATTAAGGTTGAGTATAGGCCTACTTTAAAAATACTATTTTCCAGAGATGATGGCCGGTTTGAGCACTGCGTCCAAAAACACATATGTCTCGATAGACAGTGTTTAGAATTCAGTTAATATTTACACAAAAATAAAACCGGGCAACAAATTTACTTTAGCTAAATTTAAACCCGAAAAATTTGTAGATTTGATATATTCTCAAACAAGGCCAAATAAATGCAAAAATCATGAAAATTACGAAATTTAAAAAAATCGCATGGCACCTTTAAAACTGACCAAAATTGCCGAACCTGGACATAAAATGGCGAATATGTCCTTCCCCTGATGAAGAGGAAAGACGTAGCGGAGTACACATTAACGAAAGATCAATTCATCCACTTCACCCCTACATAATTATTCTAGAGACAGCATTTCGTCCTGTAGTTGTTGGGTTAACAATTCTTCCTGTAGTCATTGAGTTAACATTTTTGTCATGTGGTCCACGAGTTAGCATTGCATCCTTTAGTCCTCGAGTTAACATTGCGTCCTTTAGTCGTCGACTTAACATTGCGTCATGTTGTCCTCGAGTTAGCATTGCATCCTTTAGTCCTCGAGTTAACATTGCGTCATGTTGTCCTCGAGTTAACATTATGGTCTACGAGTTAACAGTGTGCCATGTTATCGATAAGTTTACTCCGTATCCCTCGAGTTAACATTACTTCGTATAGTTCTCATGTTAACATTCTATCCTATAGCCCTTAAGTTAACTCTGATGAGTAAATAAGTTGAATGATGTATGTATTATGTGATTATAAAACACATAAAATCTCGATACTAGTCAAATATCCTGTTTTTTTACATATCTATGCTCTATGTACTTTTTAGCCACTATGTATCGATGAGCTAATATGCTATGTATATATGAGCCATTGTTCTATGTATCGATGAGCCAATGTTTTATGTATCTGTGAGCTAATATGCTATGAATCTATGAACCAATGTTCTATGTATATCTGCGCCAGTGTTTTATATATCGATGAGCCAATGTTCTATGTATCTGTGAGCCAATGTTCTATGTATTTACGAGCCAATGTTCTATGTATCTATGACCCAATTTTTCTATGTATCTATGAGCCAATGTTCTATGTATTTACGAGCCAATGTTCTATGTATCTATGAGCCAATGTTCTATGTATTTACGAGCCAATGTTCTATGTATCTATGAGCCAATGATCATATCAATATTCTGTGTTATCTGTACACTTCTTATTCTTCCTCCCCCCTCCCCCCTCGTACTCCTGTTGAAATCATGACATTGATATGGATTTCATCAATAAACTGTACTATGGTCACCGGTCACGAGACATAATCGTAGAAGATGTCCATCAGAGCTGTTTCAGATGTTCATAGTTTTCTTATTGTGGTGTTGTAGGCCTATAGTCCTACCACCACATTAATCTATCCTCCACAAGCTGCATTTAAACTATCCGTATATATCACAGAAAATTGCTGTATTTATACTATCTATATCTATGCGCCAAATTCTGTATTTATGCTATATCTATAAACCAATAGCTGTATTTATACTATCTATTTCTATAAACCAATAGCTGTATTTATACTATCTATATCTATAAACCAATAGCTGTATTTATACTATCTATTTCTATGAGCCAATTGCTGTATTTATATTATCTGTATCTATCTGTCAATAGATGCATTTAAATTCAATATCATCGATCCTTGCATAGAGTCATTTATATTCTCTGTAACTATCAGCCAATAGGATCTACTAATATTTATATTCCGTTATATATCAGCCAAGAGCTATATGGCTAATTCTCTGTTTTTCTAATTTATATTCCGTTATATATCAGCCAAGAGCTATATGGCTAATTCTCTATTTTTCTAATTTATATTCCGTTATATATCAGCCAAGAGCTATATGGGTAATTCTCTGTTTTTCTAATTTAGCAGACTTTATTCAATTACTTTGCTCTATTTCACAGAATAACCGTTCACGTGTTCTCAATTTTTCTGGCATTCTGTCAAATGTAGAGATCTCAGAACTAGAAGGGAGTGGAGTGATTGTGTGTACACGCTGGTGTCGGATATAAATAACGCCAGCACCAGCTTCACCAATTATGTAATTGAAAGAAAACTTGATGATGCTTACAGGTACGACTGCATTTCGCTAGGTAGCTCCGTGTGGCGCCTTCTCCTTCCAGGTGCTTGTGACATCTGGTAAACTTCATTACGGGACACAGAAGTGAGTTATAGACTATTCTTCTCATAATTTTCTAACATTGAATATGTTTTCATGTTAATATAACACTATATTTTCATGTTAATATAACACTGAATTTTCATGTTAATATAAAACTATATTTTCATGTTAATATATACAAATGAAAAAACAGGGTCTCTTTTCCTAAATAATGACAATAATTAATTCTGGACGGATATTGGAATATGGGTCAGGGTTGCATACTTTCCCTAATAATATTGAACATAAAGGCATCTTGAATATATAGACTTAATGCAGGAGGCTGTACACGATCATCAGACATCAATAACTATTGGCGGTAGACCACTTGGTAACCAGATCATCAGACATCAATAACTATTGGCGGTAAACCACTTTGTAACCAGATTACCAGACATCAATAACTATTGGCGGTAGACCACTTTGTAACCAGATCACCAGACATCAATAACTATAGCTATTGGCGGTAGACCACTTTGTAACCAGATCACCAGACATCAATAACTATTGGCGGTAGACCACTTTGTAACCAGATCACCAGACATCAATAACTATTGGTGGTAGACCACTTTGTAACCAGATCACCAGACATTAATAACTATTGGCGGTAGACCACTTTGTAACCAGATCACCAGACATCAATAACTATTGGCGGTAGACCACTTTGTAACCAGATCACCAGACATCAATAACTATTGGCGGTAGACCACTTTGTAACCAGATCATCAGACATCAATAACTATTGGCGGTAGACCACTTTGTAACCAGATCATCAGACATCAATAACTATTGGTGGTAGACCACTTTGTAACCAGATCACCAGACATCAATAACTATTGGTGGTAGACCACTTTGTAACCAGATCATCAGACATCAATAACTATTGGTGGTAGACCACTTTGTAACCAGATCATCAGACATCAATAACTATTGTTGGTAGACCACTTTGTAACCAGATCATCAGACATCAATAACTATTGGCGGTAGACCACTTTGTAACCAGATCATCAGACATCAATAACTATTGGTGGTAGACTACGATTAACATCGTCATGTTAATATAGCACTATATCGTCATGTTAATATAGCACTATATCGTCATGTTAATATAGCACTATGTGCTAATGTAGTAACATATGTTCCTTCAGAATCGAATATGGTACATATGGCAGAAACCAGAGCTCTCCAGTTCGAGCGATGAGATGCCACCTTGTATAATTCTTGCTTGTTGTTGAGACCCATAGTCATACACTCTTTGAGGGCTGTTCTACGAAGAGTCTCTCTTGGTTTTCTTTTTTTCTTTTTCCATCTGGTACCCATTGTTTAATGCTTGTAGTTGCAGTCTGTTTTCATTAATTCCTTTAATATCCCAAGTATGTGTCCCAATACGTCCATTATTTTCTTCTTATTGTTGTAGAAACATATTGCTGTTTGGTGTCTTCTCTTACTAGCATGTTTGACTTGGATTCTTCCCAACCATTATTTATGAGTTTTCTAAGACAATTATTTTCAAATGTATTTAGTGTTTTCTACATTACTTTTGTTATTTTCTATCTTTCTCAACCATAGGTTCATACGAATATTACATTGGAGTTTAACAGTCATAATTTAGTATATTTACTTCTTGTTGTTGATTACCAGATGTTTAACATAATAATAGAACATGGTAATATTAACACCGTGTACTTTTATTTTACATAGATCAACCTGGTAGTATTGTGTATTTGCATAGATCAACCTGGTAGTATTGTGTATTTGCATATATTAACCTGGTAGTATTGTGTATTTGCATATATCAACCTGGTAGTATTGTGTATTTGCATAGATCAACCTGGTAGTATTGTGTATTTGCATATATCAACCTGGTAGTATTGTGTATTTGCATAGATCAACCTGGTAGTATTGTGTATTTGCATAGATCAACCTGGTAGTATTGTGTAAGAATACATAGAAATAAGAAGAGGGGTAAGACAAGGATGCATTTTATCACCAAGCCTATTTAATATCTACACAGAGAATATCTTTAAAAATATAGAAGAAATACCAGGACTCAAGATCAATGGGAAAATAATAAACAACATTAGATATGCAGATGACACTGTTCTTTTAGCAGAAAGTGAACATGAACTACAAAGACTAATAGATCAAGTCAATAAATCAAGTAATGAATATGGACTGGATATAAACATTCAAAAGACAAAAACCACGATAATCAGCAAAGACACAGAAGAACAGGAGGTAAACATAAACATACAGGGAGAGAAACTACAACAAGTAAAACAGTATCAATATCTTGGACACATAGTCACAAATGATGGCAGATGTGAAACAGAAGTTAAAAGGAGAATAGGAATGGCTAAAAGTACCTTCAATGACATGAGGAAATTATTAATATCTAAACAAATTACAAACAAGTTAAAAATGAGAATTATAAAATGCTACATCTATTCCATATTAATGTATGGCTCAGAAACATGGACACTAAATAAACAATTAGAAGACAAAATTGATGCCTTTGAAATGTGGGTATATAGAAGAATAGGGAGAACATCATGGAAAGAGAAGAAAACAAATAAAGAGGTGCTAAAGACACTTAATATGAAGAAAGAACTACTAAGAGAAATAAAGATCAGGCAAATAAAATACTTTGGACACATTAAAAGACATGACACCCTATTGAAGACCTTACTTGAGGGTAAAGTCAAAGGGAAGCGAGCAAGAGGTAGGCAGAGATACAAGTGGGAGAGTAACATTACACGATGGACAGGTCACAGTCTAGCAGAGTGCACCACCAAGACAAGAGACAGGAGATGTTGGAGATACGTTGCAGCCAACCTTCGTTGCGGAGACGGCACTTGATGATGATGAGTATTGTGTATTTGCATAGATCAACCTGGTAGTATTGTGTATTTGCATATATCAACCTGGTAGTGTTGTGTATTTGCATAGATCAACCTGGTAGTATTGTGTATTTGCATATATCAACCTGGTAGTATTGTGCATTTGCATATATCAACCTGGTAGTGTTGTGTATTTGCATAGATCAACCTGGTAGTGTTGTGTATTTGCATAGATCAACCTGGTAGTATTGTGTATTTGCATATATCAACCTGGTAGTGTTGTGTATTTGCATAGATCAACCTGGTAGTATTGTGTATTTGCATAGAACATCCTTGTAGTAGAGTAGTAATAGAGTAATAAGCTTGTAGTAATAGAGCATCATAATAGGGAATGTCCATTCCTAGACAAAAAAAATATGTGACGGCGCACGAGGCGGAGGAATCCAAATGGATCAACGGCTCAAACGGCGAAACAGCCAAGTATGTGGCGCACAAGAGGCAAGTTCTGGGTATAAGAATAAATATTGGCTGGCCACCGTGGAAAATACTGGGACCTTACCACATACACCCGAAAGCGAAACAACGGATCAACAACATCTAAAGTTTAGGAAACAACATATTAGAATAGGAACATGGAATGTTAGAACACTACACCAGTCAGGAAAGCTAGAAAATTTAATATTGGAGGCAGAATCATTAGATGTAGATATTCTAGGAATAGCAGAGACAAGATGGAAAGATGCTGGATACACAAGAAAGGAAAATTTTAGTTATATACATTCAGGAGGAGATTACCATGAATGAGGAGTAGGAATACTGATCAGGAAAGAAATAGAAAAATATATCAGCGTGTACTGGACATATGACAGAATGATGTTGCTAAAAATCAAAGCAAGACCATTTGATCTAGCCATTATACAAACATACGCACCAAATACAGATTACATTGAAGAAGAAATAGAACATTACTACGAAGACCAACAATAACTACTCAAACCAGTAAAATCAACAGACATTTTAATAGTCATGGGAGACATGGATGCAAAAATAGGAAAAGGAATACATAAGAACATTATAGGGCAATTCGGACTAGGGACAAGAAATGACAGAGGAGAAAGACTTATACAGTTCTGTGAGGAGAACATCATGATCATATGTAATATATTCTTTGACCATGAGAATAGAAGATTATATACATGGAAAAGTCCTGGAGACAGAATGATGATGATGATGTTCGTCCGTCGTGATCGACGATGACCAAAAACTCAACCATAATAATAATAATAACAATAAATAATAAAATAATAAAGTTAATAGTGCGTTTTTAAATGACTAGCAAGTCCAATGCGCGCACAAAATGTTCTTTTACAGAATTGACAACAATAGAAGGTATCTGTGTGAGGTTGAGATGTTTTTTCTTTTCTACGTGTCCGCTTCTGTCTTGCAGTTTCTTGTCTGAATTCTTCTGCCGCTAGTGCTCCCGTTCTAATGCTGTAACGCCATGCTGTTCTATCCTGAGCGAGGCTCTCCCAAGCGCCTACGTCAATGTTAAGATGTTTCAAGGATGACTTGAGCGTGTCTTTGAAACGCTTTTTCTGTCCACCAGCTTTTCGAAATCCTGCCTTGAGTTCTCCATAATATATTTGTTTTGGCAAACGCGAGTTCTCCATACGCACAAGATGGCCTGCCCAGCGTTCCTGCGCCTTCATAAGTATTGTGTGGATGCTTATTGAGGTTGATTTTTCCAAGACCTCGTAGTCTGGTACTTTGTCCCACCAATGGATGTTTAGTAATTTACGTAGGCAGGTAAGATGGAAATGATTTAACTTTCTTGCATGTCTAGCATACACTGTCCACGTTTCGCAGGCGTATAGTAAGGTTGGTATAACAGCAGCATGATATACTTGTAGTTTGGTGGTTGTTCTTATACCTCTTCTGTCCCATACATTTTTGCGTAATCTGCCAAATACAGCACTAGCTTTTGCCAGTCTATTGTTAATTTCCACATCAATGTTGACATCGCGAGAGAGAGTGCTTCCAAGGTAAGTAAAATTGTCGACTACCTGCAGTTTTTCCTGATTGACGATGATGGAAGTAGCAGTATGTTGGCTATTTGATGTTGCTTGGTGCATGACTTCTGTTTTTTTTTGGAGTTAATAGTGAGACCAAATTTGTTGCAGGCCTTTGAGAAGCGGTCTATGGTGCTCTGCATGTTTACGACAGAGTCAGCATACAATGGAACCAAAATAGACTATATTATGATCAACAACAGATTTAGAAATAGTGTCAAAACACTAAAACATATCCAGGTGCAGATTTCAACTCTGACCATAATCCAGTGCTGTGCAAAATGAACTATCTTTTTAAGTTTAACATAGTTCATAGAAGAGCTCAAGAACCATAGATAGACGCATCAGCACTAAAACAACTAGACATACACCAACGGTACCTTGTAGATGTAAGGAATAGATATGAACATCTAATGATAGAATACATGGAATAATACAGAAGGGAAAATCCAGAAGAGAAAATAGACAATAAATGGGATAGCCTAAGAAAAAGTATTCACACATCAAATGAAAATTTACCAATAAGAAAAACCACAAACAAACATGGATGACAGATGAAATATTAGAGAAAATGTCAGAAAGAAAGAAAGCTAAAAATACGCCAAAATACTCAATTATAGACAAGGAGATACGTAACATGTGCAGAACAGCAAAAACAACAATGGCTAGAAACAAAATGCAGTGAAAAAAGAGGAGATGTCCATACAACAGAAGACAAAATTAATGCATAAGGAGATAAGGCTGATCACAAATAAGAAAAATCCTATAAATGGGGGTGGCTGCATTAAAGACAAAATGGAAAAATAATATTTGTTAAAATAGAAGTACTTACAAGATGGGCAGATTATGTGACAGAACTGTTTGACAACCAATGGAACAAAAAACCAACAATACACAACAACGATGGCCCAGCAATACTGAAATCAGAAGCAGAACATGCAATAAAATCAATAAAATATGGAAAGGCTGCAGGCTCCGACAACATAACAGCAGACATAAAAACTCCAAATGAGTTTGGTGTGGATACCATCACAGAACTTAGCAATGACATATACGAAACAGGCCATATACCTAAAGACCTAACATCATCAATATTCATAAAAATATTGTGGACCCATTAAAAGACATGACACCTTATTGAAGACCTTACTTGAGGGTAAAGTCAAAGGGAAGCCAGCAAGAGGTAGGCAGAGATAAGAATGGGAGAGTAACATCACACGATAGACAGGTTACAGTCTAGCAGAGTGCACCACCAAGACAAGAGACAGGGGATGTTGGAGATACGTTGCAGCCAACCTTCGTTGCGGAGACGTAACTTAATGATGATGATCCTTGTAGTGATGTTTATTTGCATAGAGCATCCATTTAGTTAGGTGTTTGGATTGTGCAGTTCATGGAAGTACTATTTCCATCTAGTCAACTCTGTTGTGGTGTTTGGATTGTGCAGTTCATGGAAGTACTATTTCCATCTAGTCAACTCTGTTGTGGTGTTTGGATTGTGCAGTTCATGGAAGTACTATTTCCATCTAGTCAACTCTGTTGTGGTGTTTGGATTGTGCAGTTCATGGAAGTACTATTTCCATCTAGTCAACTCTGTTGTGGTGTTTGGATTGTGCAGTTCATGGAAGTACTATTTCCATCTAGTCAACTCTGTTGTGGTGTTTGGATTGTGCAGTTCATGGAAGTACTATTTCCATCTAGTCAACTCTGTTGTGGTGTTTGGATTGTGCAGTTCATGGAAGTACTATTTCCATCTAGTCAACTCTGTTGTGGTGTTTGGATTGTGCAGTTCATGGAAGTACTATTTCCATCTAGTCAACTCTGTTGTGGTGTTTGGATTGTGCAGTTCATGGAAGTACTATTTCCATCTAGTCAACTCTGTTGTGGTGTTTGGATTGTGCAGTTCATGGAAGTACTATTTCCATCTAGTCAACTCTGTTGTGGTGTTTGGATTGTGCAGTTCATGGAAGTACTATTTCCATCTAGTCAACTCTGTTGTGGTGTTTGGATTGTGCAGTTCATGGAAGTACTATTTCCATCTAGTCAACTCTGTTGTGGTGTTTGGATTGTGAGTTCATGGAAGTACTATTTCCATCTAGTCAACTCTGTTGTGGTGTTTGGATTGTGCAGTTCATGGAAGTACTATTTCCATCTAGTCAACTCTGTTGTGGTGTTTGGATTGTGCAGTTCATGGAAGTACTATTTCCATCTAGTCAACTCTGTTGTGGTGTTTGGATTGTGCAGTTCATGGAAGTACTATTTCCATCTAGTCAACTCTGTTGTGGTGTTTGGATTGTGCAGTTCATGGAAGTACTATTTCCATCTAGTCAACTCTGTTGTGGTGTTTGGATTGTGCAGTTCATGGAAGTACTATTTCCATCTAGTCAACTCTGTTGTGGTGTTTGGATTGTGCAGTTCATGGAAGTACTATTTCCATCTAGTCAACTCTGTTGTGGTGTTTGGATTGTGCAGTTCATGGAAGTACTATTTCCATCTAGTCAACTCTGTTGTGGTGTTTGGATTGTGCAGTTCATGGAAGTATTCTTTCCATCTATCCTATCTTGCTGTTTTATTTACTAGCACGTGTCCATTGCCGTCGCTAAGAATTGTTATAGGACTGTAGGTCTCTTCTCTCACTCTTATTACTTTAATACTTTTAGATAACTCCCTTGGGTTTGTCTTAGATATGTCAGATAGATGTTTACTGTAGTTGTTAAAATTTTTTTTAATTTATTGCACGTTTGGTCTCATTTCTAGCTGAACGATATTTTAGATAGTCTTTTGTCGTTTGGATTTTAGTCAGTCCTAGAAATACTAATTTTTTTACGTTTAATGGCTTCCTGTGTCTCAACATTCCACCATGCTGTTTTCTTGTCAGTCTCTTGTATTCTTGCGCCGAATATAATTTGAAGTTCCTTCGTCATTTCAATTTAGAAAAGGTCCCATTCAGCTTGGATATTTGCTCTTTCCTTTGGTAAGCTTTGAAAATAAGAGTAGGAAATCAGTTTGGCCTATTTCAACAAATAAAACAAGGAGTTAGGCAGGGATGTGTATTTTTACCAGACCTGTTCTCTTCATACAGTGAAAACATAATGCGTGCAATTGTTAATATTCCAGAAATATCGGTGGGAGGACATAACATAAATTATTTGAGATATGCGGATGACACTGTTCTGATTGCTAAAAGTGAGGAAGACCGTCAAGATTTAATTAATGTAGTAGTCACAGAAATTAAAGAGAAAGACCTCTTCCTAAATATCAAGAAAACAGAAGTAATTGTTATTTCAAATAAACAACATTCAAAAACTTGAAAGATTAAAGTAAACAGCATAGTATTAAAACAGGTCCACCAATTCAAATATTTAGGTACAACGATTACAGCAGATGGAAGAAGTTCAACAGAAATAAGAAGTAGAATAGGACAGGCAAAAAATGCATTCTGAATAAATGACAATTATATTTGGAAATTATGATCCTAGCATTAGAGGTGAGAAATAGAGCACTGCAGTGCTACATTACTCATGTACTAATATATCGAAGCGAGTCATGGACAATGAGCAAACAGAAAAGTGGTAAATTAGAGGCAGTAGCGATGTGGTTCAACAGAAGTATGCTGAGAATACCATGGACTGCCAGGAAAACTAATGTGTAGGTGTTGAAAGAGTCAAATGCGGGAGGGAGCTTAATCAATAATATAATAAAAAGACAATCATTATTTTTTGACCACGTTATAAGAAAGGGAGGTTCGGTAAGCATAGTTACAACAGGAAAGATTGAGAAAGACAGAGGGCGACAACATGAGAAAATATTGGATAGTTTAATAACCTGGCATGGCATAGAGTCAACAACGAGCCTAGATAGAGAGCTATGGAGATCCATGATCGTTTACTCCAGCCGGCACGGCACCAGATGATGATATCTGTATAGAAATCAACATAGTTTTATATTTATATTTAGCTCTGCCATGTAAAGAACAATGGCGCCGTTCTTACTATTCGATTTCTTTTGCGAATGTGTTCTTGATAAATGCTTTTTGATCGAAACGTCGATTTGTGCATGTTATTATGTGTGCTTCCAGTGACTAGCAAAACTTTATTACCTTGTTCAAATTTCGCATGTTACGGATTTTAATTTCTCACTTGCCTGAAATTGTTCAACATCTTGTAGGTGATGATTTCTCAAGTGTATGAAAACAGACAAGTTATTGAAGAGTACATGAGTCCAGTCAACCTACCCACAATCAAACTCGTGCAGTCAGCCTAGCACAATCAACCTCGCTCAATCAGCCTCGTCCCGAAATAATAATGCACGATGTCAAAAGTTCCATTCCAGGTAAACATTATATAAGCAACCATCTTGATATGTTTTGTTTGTTTGTTTGTTTGTTTTGCGTTCGCTCCATTGTAACCATCACGGATATCCGTGCGATTTCCGCCGGGAGCGTGATTACGTTGTGCCACCGTTATGCGCCTTGTAGGCCTAGCACATCCGATTTCGGCATGCCTTGACAATTCGGGTGGGCTACCCTTAGCCTGTGACAGCCTCTATATCTGTCTCCAGGCACGCGTAGTGGCGACTCTTCGCCCAGACGATTTTTGCTCTCGTCACGAGGTGTTCCACTGTCTATGAACTCGCCTCGTGTAATTGGACGTGCTGTGCCTGTGCCCATTGGGTACTGAACCGTTTCTCATCCGTGAGCCTGGTTCCTTAGGGGGAAGAACTCAACAGAGGAGTTGGACCCTGGCTCTTTCGCCCTCTTAGCCGAGGTGTCATTCACCGACATCGTGTACCCCTTGTCCAAGTTCGAGTCTCACACCACGCGTTTGAGAGCAAGGCGTTCTTGAGCTGAGCTTCCTTGTCCCAATAGCGCCTGAGCCCATCAGGTACTGAACCATTTCTCTCTTCAAGTGTATTTCCGGTGTAGGAAAACCTGACAGTAGAGTTGGGCCAGGGCTAAATCGTTGTCCCTTTTGTGCCTGAGCCCATCGGTTACGGAACCCTTTCTCTTTGCAAGCGTACTTCCGGTATAGGAAACCTTGACAGTAGAATTGGGCCAGGACTACCATCGTTGTCCCTTTCTTGCCTAAGCCCATCGGGTACAGAACCCTTTCTCTTCGCGAGCATATTTCCGGTTTAGGAAGGCTCGACATTAGAGTTGGATTAGGTCTTCTTTCTTTACCAAACGCCAATGAATAGGTCTGGATTTCTGCCTGTAAGGAACACAGGTAACTAGAAGCTCGTCTCGAGCTGACGAACTTGTAGTTCCCCTTTCCAAGGGACTTTTCACTTTCTATTTGCAGTTCGCGCTGCCCTCTAGCGATGTTCTGCCCTTTCATTGTTTCATTGTACTCTGTATGAAATCTATTTGTCTCTCGCCATGCATCGACCTTTACGTGCATTTTAAATTGGCCGCCCCTCCAATGTTCGGACTGGACTGACTAGCTTCACTGTATGTCGACAGTATCGCTATATGTGATGATGCTGGTGGTGTCGGAGATATTGTCTGTCTCTTGTGCAGTCAAATCTCTTTCCATCTGCTACCTCCACATTCTCGGACATGATCCCCAAATGATTTGGCCAGAATCAGCTCGAGCTGCTGTATTTCTGTTTCCAGGGTGCACCGCGTGGAGGTACATTTGGGATCTTGGTTATCTGCTAACCCTGGGTCCGCCTAGAGCAATGCGTTCCCTCTGCACCCCTGTCTTGTTGTGTATGTATTATGTCTAATATATGAATCCATCTTGCTATGTTTTTCTTGTGTGTATTTATGATGTGTCTTGTATAAGCATGCATCATGGTATGTCTGTCTTATATTTATTTATTTTTTGATGTGTCTTATGTGTGATGTTCCCTCTGTTACTTTTGTGAGTAGTAATTTTGTTGTAGTCAAGAGCATATTACAATTCCACGTCCCAGAACAACACACAACCGACTACACAGTCACATATATACACAATTATACGCCTGGACACGACCGACTTCGCAGTCACATTTACACACAATTCATGACTGGCAACACAGACAGGTTACATGTGGATAGACAACACAGACAGGTTACATGTGGATAGACAACACAGACAGGTTACATGTGGATAGACAACACAGACAGGTTACATGTGGATAGACAACACAGACAGGTTACATGTGGATAGACAACACAGACAGGTTACATGTGGATAGACAACACAGACAGGTTACATGTGGATAGACAACACAGACAGGTTACATGTGGATAGACAACACAGACAGGTTACATGTGGATAGACAACACAGACAGGATTACATGTGGATAGACAACACAGACAGGTTACATCTGGATAGACAACACAACCAACAGAACATGTACCCATACCTCAAGAATGTTCTGAGTATTCGATGATGAGGCAGACATACTGGTCGAAAGAAACTAAACTCCAGGGAAAATGAAAGTTATATACACCCACGTATGCGCCGCAAAATATGGTCAAGTTTGTTGAGGAGACAAAATTACATATAGGCCTATATACAGATATTTTAAGCGAACGAAAGATGACAAAGTAGAGATAGGATTTTAATGGGGTGCTATTATCCCTTTGTTGTGTATTTACATTAGCTTCAGCATCTTGTCCTCTCGTGGATTGGTATGCTACATCTATTGTCTTTCCCCAGGTAAATGATTGTTGATCGCATTCACACTTGCCGTTATGCGTAGGGGTGGGAGCTTAAGCTGTCGTTACAAGGCCAGATGTGTCGCCGTGGTTGCATTAGTTCTTGTTTGTTCAATGCTATCTTGATGTTTTCTATCCACCGTTTTCTTGGTCTACCTTTGGCCTTACGCCTGGATATTCTTGTATTATATGCTCTTACTAGTATTTGGTTTGGCTCCATTCTCATAAGGTGACCGAACAATTTTACTTGATGTCTCTCAATACGTTCGATACATAATATTATACCAACTCTTTTCCTAATTTCTTCATTTCTTATTTTATCTAGTTTGGTAACCATTGCAGCTTTTCTCAGACACTTTATTTCACATGTGAAGATTTTTCTTTGCTGCGAACCTGTTAAAGACCATGTTTGACATTGGTAGCACAGTGCTACCATAGATGTAGCAAACTGTCGTTGAGAGGTAGCCATGCAGTAGGTACAGATGTAGAAGTTTGTTGTTAGAATGCAACAACACAATAGAAATAAATCAAGCGTTTTGTTTGGTATGCAACCATACCATAGAGATAAATCTAGCGGTCTGTTGTTGAGATGCAACCATACCATAGAGATAAATCTAGCGGTCTGTTGTTGAGATGCAACCATACCATAGAGATAAATCTAGCGGTCTGTTGTTGAGATGCAACCATACCATAGAGATAAATCTAGCGGTCTGTTGTTGAGATGCAACCATACCATAGAGATAAATCTAGCGGTCTGTTGTTGAGATGCAATCATACCATAGAGATAAATCTAGCGGTCTGTTGTTGAGATGCAACCATACCATAGAGATAAATCTAGCGGTCTGTTGTTGAGATGCAACCATACCATAGAGATAAATCTAGCGGTCTGTTGTTGAGATGCAACCATACCATAGAGATAAATCTAGCGGTCTGTTGTTGAGATGCAACCATACCATAGAGATAAATCTAGCGGTCTGTTGCTGAGATGCAACCATACAATTTGTGGAATGTTCACTTACATAACTAACAACAAAAATAAACGTGTTAAGTGTACACAGTGTGTTCCTATGACACCCTGATCTAAGACTGCCAGCAAATGAAAACTCACCTGTACAAGAGAAACCTACATTTTACCTTTGTGATTTGAACATCACCACACAGATTATCTACCTTGCTAAGAAAAACCTATAAACCTAGATCGTCTGCTTTCTATATCCTAACTCTGGTTTCTATGTTTAAATTCTCTCTCTCTTTCTCTCTTTCTCTCTCTCTCTTTCTCTCTCTATCTCTCCATATTTTAACTTACTGTAGAACAAATTATTATAAAGATGTATTCCTTGCTCTTCTCAGAATAGAATATTGTCAGATTGAAGCCAACATTTGCAAACGGGACAAATATTTTGATGGCTAGATACAGCATTCTAACAAGCATCAGGTAGCGTACATTGGACAGAGCTTTCATCTCTGTATCATCAGATATCGTACACTGGACAGAGCTTTCATCTCTATCAGCAGGTAACGTACACTGGACAGAGCCTTCATCATTGTGGCATCATGTAGCGTACACTGACAGAGCCTTTATCTCTGTGGCATCAGGTAGAGTACCTTGGACAGAGTCTTTATCTCATCTTCATTGGAACCTGATTCCACAAATTGGCAACATTCCTGGAGTTATTGGAGTATTTTTTTTTCTAAAATGACATGCGTTTTTTAGTTGATCAAATTATTATTATCTTTTATTGTATTAGACTCTCACCTTTCTTTTACACTCTTCTCTTTATCTCTCACTCTTCCCCCCCCTCTCTCTCTCATTGACACCATTGATAATTGTTGTTTGGTCCATTGTGTATTGAGGATTTTGTTCGAAAGAGTGTTATTTCAATTTGCACTCTAATGATTGTCCACGTTTTACATTTATATGTTGCTACAGATCATATGCAGGCCATGAGATAAAATAATTTAATTCTCCCATAGCAGTCCGGGAGGGATGCAAAAAAGCATGACTGACTCTCTCTTTCGCTCTCCCATAGCAGTCCTGGTGTGCTGTAATAAACGTGTGGCTGACTCTCTGCCAGCAGATAAATAGGGCTGACTCTCTGTCAGCAGTCCAGGGTATGGGTAGACTTCACCACAGCGGAGATCATGGGATAAATTATTCAACCAAACACCCAATCTCCTTAGTCGATCTTACAACATTAATGGCAAGCGAGGTTATAATATTATATGCTCCCTTATCTCGTCCCTGTAACACATGGAAGCCATGTAGTATTGTGGAGTCTGTAGAACTGACGCATAATGTCACGGAAAAATCATATAATTTTTTTAGGGGATTGAGAACTGGCATATAATTTTACGAAAAGATTGATTTTTAGATATTCTAGATAGCCAACGTATAGTGTTACGAGAAGATTATATATGTTCCCATGTGTCTGAGTTCTTCTAACGTATATAAATGTAATTGGTTCGAAAAGGGACGAACATTCCAAGTCTTGGAAACTTTGAAACATACAAGGTCTGTTCAAATATATCTTATCCCTTCTTGAAATCTGTGACAGTGTTGCCATAATGGTTCTGTTCTGGTTAGGCTGAATTTCTGGTATTTTCTAGCAAATTTTAATGATGTATATTCAACAAATCTGCTTGAATCAAATGATGCCTAATTTTTATTTATTTTTTGATAGAGCAAGTTTTTTTTCCCTCTTGATTATTTTATTTATGCAGTTACTATGTTGAGATAAAAAAAAATATCATTTGTGTTTCTGATATGCTTTGATCTTGTCTAACGAGACCGGCTATTTTTAGCTTAGCCACTCCAGAATTTCATGAAGCTGATCTACGTGCCTATTTGTGAATTCTATTTATAGATTCGTGTGCGATTCTATTTCGGTGAAAATGTACATGTTTATAAATTTCTATTTATAATAAATGTATTTCTTTTAGCCAATCTACATGTAAACGTATCTATATCTAGGCATAGACACACATTGTTCTCCTAAATATTAACCTGGATGTTCTCGTATTCTATTTCACGTTTTGTCTATCCATTTGTATGTGTCTATGTCTGTGTCTGTCTATACGTACGTATGTTTATTTATATGCATGTCTGCCTTTTTTAGGTGTAGGCTCTATGCATGTGTGTGTGTGTATATATATATATATATATGTATACATGTCTGCGTATATATGTGTCTCTATATTTGTCTATATATGTGTCTATGTATAAGTCTGTTTAACTATATCCGTTTACTTATTGGCACCTCTCGATTGATATTTCTGCCCAAATATGTCTGTATATATGTCTATATTATATGTGTATATATGAATGTGTATTTCTCTATATGTATGTCTATGTGTAGGCCTATGTTTGTATGTGTATATATATTTATGTCTGTGTGTCTCTGTGCACATTTTCGATATATATATATATATGCCTGTGTCTATTTGTATGTATATGCGTCTACATATATGTCTATGTGTCTATATTATGTATATATATATATATATATATATATATATATGTAAGTGTATTTCTCTATATGTATGTCTGTGTGTATGTATGTATGTGTGTGTCTATATTTATGTCTATGTAATATTTTATATATATATATATGCCTATGTGTCTATATGTATGTCTGTGCGTCCATATGTATGTCTATGTGTCTATATTATGTGTGTGTATATATGTAGGCCTATGTCTATTTCTCTATGTGTATGTCTATGTGTATGTATGTGTCTATATGAATGTCTTTGTGTCTATATGTATGTTTGTGTGTATGTCTATATGTATGTCTGTGTGTATGTCTATGTGTATGTCTGTATGTATGTTTGTATCTATATGTATGTCTGTGTGTCTATATGTTTACCTGGGTATCTATATGTATATTATATATATATATGTGTGTGTGTGTATGTGTTTGATTGTATATCTATATGTATTTATGTGTGTCTATATGTATGTCTGTGTATATATGTATGTCTGTGTGTCTATATATGTGTCTATATGTTTGCCCTGTGTCTATACGTACTTCTGTTTATCTTTAGGCATATCCGTTTACTTATTGGTATGTCTGTCAACAAGCATGTATATTTGTCTATATCAACGGTGAAAAAGAAATATGACCGGAGGGCTAAGTCTGGCAAAACAAGCTATTCTATTGGCCTTCAAAACTGAAACATGCCATTCTGTTGGTCCTCCAAATTCAAGCAAGCTATTCTATTTGTTCTTCCAACTGATACAAGCCATTCTATTTTCCTCCAAACTGCAACAATTGGTTCTATAAAAAATGAAACAAGTCATTTTTATTGGTTCTCCAAACTGAAACGAGATTATATTGGTCCTCCAAACTTCAACAAGTCATTCTATTGTCCTCCAAACTGATCTAAAAGTAACTACAGTATTCATAACGTAGAAATTCCTGACGTTGCCCCAGGGCTGAGAAAACGCTATAAGAAGCTCCAAACGAGCTAAGCAACTAAGCTGCTTGTCTGTATTTATATAGAAAAGAAGACAGACGTGGTGAGATAAAGAGGGGAAAGCAAAAGTAAAAGTGAAAGAACAGGAACAGGTGGAGTGAAAAAGTGAAATACAAGTAAATTTTAAGTAGGAAGCCAGAGGACAATTTTTAAAAATTCTTGAGACTAACGTGTCTTGAGACTATTCTTGAGACACCAAATCGCCTAGCAACAATTGCACACGCGTTTTTCAGTACTTGACTAACCGCATCTCCAAAAAAAGATGCGATTTCATCAAGCCATTCAAATCGTGCACACAAAGTCACCCGAACGGACCAATCGAGACAAGGACTATTACAACAACAACAAACATCCCGTACAGGTATTGAAATATCCTCAGTAACAACAAACACATAACATAATATCCGTATTAGTTACTTGTATAAACAATTATTTGAAGCAAAATTGTATTGTCTATATATGTTATCCATGTTTACAAGAAGACCTATCGGCCCTTGTATAACTAATACGGATATTATGTTATGTGTTTGTTGTTACTGAGGATATTTCAATACCTGTACGGGATGTTTGTTGTTGTTGTAATAGTCCTTGTCTCGATTGGTCCGTTCGGGTGACTTTGTGTGCACGATTTGAATGGCTTGATGAAATCGCATCTTTTTTTGGAGATGCGGTTAGTCAAGTACTGAAAAACGTGTGTGCAATTGTTGCTAGGCGATTTGGTGCCGTAGAACGGACTGGTTCAATTCCCGTTAGTCTCAAGAATTTTTGAAAAAGTGAAAGAACAGGTGGAGTGAAAAAGTGAAAGAACAGGATGGAGTGAAAGAACAGGTGTAGTGAAAAAGTGAAAGAACAGGGTGCAGTGAAAAGTGAAAGAACGGGTGGAGTGAAAAAGATAGAATGATATGGAATGTAAATCAAGTTAACGTAAATAAAAATAGAAATGTATATAACTCAGATCACTAGAGTGGAGTCGTGTCTTGTCCAAAATGGGAGAATGTAAGGGCTTGAGACAAGAAAGCACAGGCGAATCGTTGACGAAGAATGTGGGTAAAGTTACGAAACAGAAATGTTGAACAAACGCGGCAAGCAGTGAACATTGTGTAAGGCAGCGGCGTAGTGTGCCTGTAGACGTTTGGAGAAAGTGAACGAGTGAATGAATGTAGAATATGGATGGATAGAGTCGTAAGATGCATATATCGCGATAACATGGCAGCAACCATGACTCGAAAAGAATGATGGCATACAATGACAGATATAAGAGAGAAAGTGGATGAATAGAAGCAGGGAGAACAAAGAGAAGGCAAGACAGAGGCGAGAAAGAAAAAAGGTACAGTCAGGATCCGAAGTAAACCTGTGTGAGCCCCCAAATATAACATAAATACGCCATAAAAGGTAGATAATCAGAGGTGGGGGCACGGGGGCGCAGTGATAACACAGCTGAAACGGAGGTAGCCGTAGTGGAACAGAGTGTCGTAGGAAGGTATCACTGTGTAAATAGCAAAGAGGCTGATATAGAAAGACAACGGATACGTGGACGAGGGAGCGTTGGAAGACAGTGCCGAAGACGGAAGTACCAGTGTAGATGGAGAACACAGGGACAAGAATCTTGTGCCATTGCTGAGAGAGGCAGACCCGGAACTACAACCGAGGCATGTGAAATGTATGAAATGTCTTGAATAGTGCAAGGGTGTGTGTAGGGTCGTCGTGGGTAGCTATTCAGTGTCATGAGAACTACATGTCGTGGTCAATGAAGTACTCGGTGTGGCAAAAGGATAAAATCGCAACGCAAAGTATCGTTTTTGCCCTGTGTTGAGAAATGTGACCGGTCGCATAATCAACAGATGATATAACAGGCATTAGCCGCACGTCGCAACCCCTTTGTAGGTATTGCTCGCACTTCACACTAGTTTATCTATAAGGAACAACGATCAACGGACAAAACCTCGAACTAATAATACACGATACCTTAATGTTGATCAAGTACTGTGGGGAGGAAAACGTCTGATGAACCACGGTCCATGTCTATGTGAGACTAACCGTACATCACAACCCGTTTGTAGGCATTGCTAGTACTGCAAGCTGGCTACGTAGAAAGATATATGTGTGACCACTGCCTTGGAGCCATACTGTCATCCGTGTGTAGCAGACCGTCTGTTGGCGCTGCAAACATAGCATGGTCGTAAATAGGGTGGGGGAGAAGTAAATCACAGTCGGCCATATAGCCTCCACATTATCGGTTGCTGTCATGGTAGCCAACCCAAATAGGCCAAGGAAATTCAGCCAGAAAATAGCCCGGAGTAATGGTAACGCCTAAAACTGATAGTGCGTGTACTGTGTGTGTGACAAGGTGGAAGATCGATGTAAAGCATAGATGGCGAGAACAGATAAAGTGAAGTAAAAAGAACCGGAAATCGTAAGGAGAAGAGATAGGGGAGGCGAGGCGTGGGTGAATCAACTCATAGGAAGAGAGTGTAAGAGGATGATGACAAGGGATACAGATGAATCATCCAAAGGACGCGCAAAACTACGACAGACCCACCCCGGATCTAGCCGCGCCCCGCAAGGCCCCCCTCCCCAGACATAACCACCAAACGACGCACCCACCCCAAGTCCCTTTATATTTCGGAGCCCACGACGGTTTGCCACTTCTGATCCTGACTGTACCTGTCTTTTTTCTCGTCTCTTTCTTGTCTTCTCTTTGCTCTCCCTCCATCTCCTGTCTCTTTTATATCTGTCATTGTGTGTCATTTTGTTAGAGTCATGGCTGCTGCCATGTTATCGCGATATCTGCACCTTATGGATCTATCCATCCATATCATATTCTCATCCACTCGGTCACTTTATCCAAGCGTCGACGAACACACTATGTCCCGGCCTTACGCAATGTTCACTCCCACAATGTTCACTCCCACAATGTTCACTCCCACAATGTTCACTCCCACAATGTTCACTCCATCAATGTTCACTCCCACAATGTTCACTCCCACAATGTTCACTCCTTGCCGCGTTCGTTCCACATCTCTGTTTCGTACTTTGCTCCACATTCTTTGTCTACGATCCGGCTGTGATCTGTTGTCTCAAGCCCATAGTGATTTGAGCTAAGTACATTTATTGCTATTTTTATTTAAGTTAACTTGATTTACATTCCATATCATTCTATCTTTTTCACTCTACCTGTTCTATACCTTTTTCACTCCACCCTTTCCCCTCCTTATCTCACCACGTCTGGCTCCTTTTCACCTGACATGCTGACATACCTTTGCTCCCCGTCTTCTCCTTTCCCTCATCCTATCACCTCTATACCATATGTTTGTCTATATGTAAGAGTTGTCTCTATTCTTTGTCCCGATGAAAGCTTTTTAGTCGAAACGTCATCTCACTGTGTCTCGTAGCTAAGTTGTTTTATTGACTTATTTTAGTAACACGTTTACCTATTTCTGTTCATCTTTATTTATGCCCTGTGTTACCCCAGCCACCCATTTCCAGTTTTGGTTTTTTTACCCGACACCGGAACAATTATCTCTATAAGTATGTCTGCATTATTGTTATATTTTTTTGTCTATCGGCGTTTATATTTGCCAAACTTATATGTACAAGTATGACAGGGGGTGTGCGTATGACAGGGGGGGGGGGGTGTGTGTAATGTTCAAATAACTTGTACGTTCGATCCTCTGTACTCCTTCTTATGACAAGACAAACGGTGATGAATGAACTGCTACTAGAACATACTCCAACGTGAAAACCATCACTTGTGTATTATATACGTACATATGTAACTTTATTACAGATTGATCAGTCCACAACATCTACACTCTGAGTATCAGTCCACAACATCTACACTCTGAGTACAACATCAAGCAATTATAATCATCACGTTCAATAATCAATATAAACTCCAATTCCACAAGACAATCTTGATTTCTCAAATTCAGCAAGATAATCTTTTGGTTAATGTAAGACAATCTTCCAGTTCAGCAGCGAAATCTTCCAGTTCCTCCTTAACCTGTGGACTTCTTGGATTTCAGAATCTTGTCCACCTAACTGTAATAAACTTCTCGACTTCTGACCTCTCGAAATCTGCTAGTCTCCGTCTGCAGTGGGCCCCCTTTCACTGCTGGGATCAGCAACCCCAGACCACCTAACTCTCAGAATATTCAAATAGGAACCCCGAAAAACTAGAGAACAGCCCTTTTTCTAGCTCAACATGTCCCTCCCCCGTTTTGTGTGTCGAAGCACTTCATTGGTCTTTTCGAGATAGTCTTCTCACACAAGCCAACAACTATTTTGTCTTCTGTCAATCTTACTTCTAAGACTTCCCTGTCTATACGTTAAACTCCTATCAGAGGTTCCCCATAATATTCCTAATTCCATTTCACTCCTACAATGTATCCCTGTATTTCCCATTTCACAAAACGACTAGCAACAACTAATTTCCATTTTAATTAATTCTTTCACCTTTATATTCTGGCGTCTTGTATTTCCACATACCTGCAAATTCTGCCATCCCGATAGGCTAGCTAATGGGATCTCAGTTGTGTTAATTTATGCGTTCCCATGAGATAGTCGAATCTGCATTTAACTTTCTCCTCCAAGTGTGTCCCGGGTCTGTCAGTTTTCTCGATGACACCCTAAAATGTATGTGAAAACTCTCTACTTGAAATGTGTATTTCTGACCGTTCAGCAACTCTCACATGGCTTATGTTTCCAGACACTCACATAGAGGTAGGGAATTCCGTAATGAGATCCTGATTTAATTAACTCGTACCTCCGGTATTTTTCAGTCCGCAGGAGCGTAATGTGACAAAGGGTAGATTTCTTCTAGAGCAGGAGTGTCGTTTTTATAGAAGGGGGTAGAGGATAGAAGTCTCCTATATGATACTATAACACAAGTATATACATATATACTGACATTTACAAGTACATACATACAAATATGTACACGTGCACATTTGTATGTACATACACATTTTCAGAAATGCACAATTTCACGTCTCTTTGTTTGATTACAAACGATAAAGCTCTTATTTTCTATAGTGTGAAGAAGCATTTCTCCAGAGTTTTGTTGTATACCAAGAAGACAAACTATCAACGACAGAGAATGTTCTGACAAGACGTCGTCTAGTGAGAGTGTCTGCAACCACGTGAACACTCAGACGTCCAGTATCGTGAACTCAGCAAATATTTGGTTGTATTTTACAACTGGAAAACATACATTAAAAGCTCAAACACCAATTAAACATCAACAAAACACCAATAAAACACCAATCTTCAATGGCTACCAGCCCATTGTGGTATCATTGAAATTTAAAGAGATGATGTCCTGGCAAACGCAGAAAGTAAAATGGAACAATGTACATATCCTCTGCCATACAATGAGTTAAACACTAATCCGCAACCATTATACACCAGTGGAAGAAAGATATGGATATTTATCAGAAACCAGACCTCATACAACAACTTCATATGCAACAGACCATTATCTTTCGACTTAGAACTAGCCACTGCAGGCTGCCGAATCTGTACCAGATCTAGCTGGCCTATACAAATGAATGTCCATGTGGAACAGGCATACATACCCCTGAACACAAACTACATGACTGTCCAGATTACAAAGAACTGCGATGCAAGGCTATGCCACACTGGGCTGAACTGAGGCAAAGAGGCAGCCTGGTGAAGAATGGAAATTTCGTCCTGGTCGTTAACCTGAAGATTTAGCAAGATTTTTTTAAAGACAGATAATTATCCTGAACGCTGAGGAATAAAAAGGTGTTATTAATGTTAGCCATTTTTGACGTCTTCAGCTTTCATTATCAAACTCCCGCTGGATCTCTCTGGTAGCAGGACAATTGTCCTACTAGATGTCTAGCAAAATGTACTGCAGAGAATGAAAATGCATTCTGTCGCTATTTTATTTTCGCCAATGGCCCGAAACACCAAACGTTGATGGAACAACACTACATATATGACTGCATAGCCACACACACACATACACTTACGTGCAGATTGTTAACAGTACCAGTTAGCCTTCATTGATACACACACGTACATTTATAATTTATTATTCAGTTAACTGTTACTTTGAACTGTAAGACTACATAAACTCTCTGTTTCAATTACCACCAATTCAATATTACATATATTTTTCTTCCAGATTTGCCAACAGGTCTGCAAATATTGTCCGGTAGCTAAACACCAATGACTTCCTACAGGAGATAGTCAAAGCTGACATGACCAGCTTTCAGAAAGAGGCTGCCAGCATTTTTTAGTTAGAGGTTTCAATCACTCTCAGAAGGAGGTTAGCAGCACTTTCAGAACGAGGTTAGCAGCACTTTCAGAACGAGGTTAACAGCACTTACAAATCGAGGCTTGTAGCACTTTCGGGTTAGCATAACTCTCAGATCGAGGGGTCAGTAACATTCTCAGATCGAGATTTTAAATTATGAAACGGCTGAACACTGATAACAATTTTCGCGAATTTTGATTTTCAAGAGTCTGATCAAATGGAACTATACGATGATACGCAGCGCTGGAAGAAAGTAGGCTTAAATATAAAATGCCCTTCGCTGATGAATGAAAAACTAGAATGGAAGTTCCAACCCTACGATGGAGGAGGATTTGGTAAAAAACAGCAATATTTTTCTGACTCCAGCAACAGCGACATACGAGAAACAGTACATCGTGTCCCATATGACTCTGATTCTAACAGCGATCCTCATAATTGGACTGAAAATCCTCCTACATTACGCAAGGCAAAACGATCAGATACGCAGAAACAGGTAGAGAAACATTTCAGCAGGATACAAGTTGCAGACTTATACACAGATAATGACAGTGAAAATGGCAATGTAGCACTTGCATCAGAAAGACGTCATGCCAAGTCTAAGGATGGCACTGGTCGCAGTCGAGGCAGTAGCAAGTATCACAAGTTGGAAGAAATGAGAAGTAAAAGGCTCAATTTATCAATCACCTCAGACGAAGAAGGTGTCACACAGGAGACAGAGACTGTCTCACGATCTGTGGGTCGTGTTGGAAATTCTCCAGCTACCTGTAAAGAGAAGGGAATTTCACGTTCACGAGAATCTCCGAAATCTCATAATGATTCAGAGATTTTCACAAAAATCAATCACCAAGAAAAAATATCTAAAACTAGCGATGGTCTGTCTCCATCTACTGCAATGACATGGTCTCCACTTTCTCGTTTCAACAATGGCATCCAACATCAGGCCCTGACTATTGAGTATTCAAGGAGACTCAGTCAACAAATACCAAACAACAGACCAGAGACAGTGAGTAAAGTGACACATCGGCAAGCTCTTGATAATCATCCACAGTTTCATAACTCGATTAAACCAGGTCTCATTCACGAACAAGTAGCTGTTTCAATATCACAACAGCCCCTTTCCTGCCAGACAACAGGAACGAGACTGTCACATACTAGTCAGACTGTACTTGATTGTCCACGAGAAAGCAATAACAACAGATTGACAACTCAAGCAGGTATTGATGTTGATGGTCGTGATCTGGATTCTGACGGAAATGTCAGATTTTCACAAAAGAAAATATTTGGCAATTCTCTGCAGTCTAGTCATGAAACTGAGACGAGCTTCAGGACAAAAACTGGCGTTCCCTTAAAATCTCGGCAGAACAGAACTAACTCGTTTATGCCACGCCCTGGTATATTTTCTCACAGTGATGATTCACTGGATGAGCTAGTCAAATCTAATATTCGATATTTGGATAATCATATGGATACAGTTCAAATCACTAGACAACCGACGGCAAGTAGTATAAGGATCCACAGCCTGGAAAATAACAGAAAAATAAATACAACTCAGTCAAATCTAGGTCAGCAAAGTCCACCATCAATTCCAGTTCGGGCAAATACAAGCATAGAACGTCACGTGTCTCTGCCGAAATCTCCGAAATCCATGCCACAAATTGCAGCGTCTGGAGAAAATAACGTATACAGGCTTCGTAAAGGCGATAATCCAGTAACGCCGCAGCCATTTGTATTACCCAGGAAGAACATGTTTAATGATTGCTCTATTCCTGAGAATGACCAAAATATTAAGAACAGCCTAAACAAGTTCAAAGTTCAGAAAATTGAGAGGGATCTTATACCACACAACGTTGAAGTAAACCTACAATCAGAACAGAGCAACGCAAAAAGTTTTGTTGTGGCTGAACTGCCAGGATCAACACAAGAGGATCGTATACATGTAGATAAGGGCATGTTTTCTGATGCAGAATACGAGATTGAAGTGTCAGAACGAGTAAGGAAATGGGAGAAACTAATGAAAATCCAAGGTCGTCAGTCTTCAGATATCAAGAACTTGATTACCATTGATGAGAATATGGAATCGGAAACTCTTGTAGCACCAAGCGTCGGAAATATTCAAGGAAAAGCGATTGTCTTTAGCCAAGATCGTGTTCTAGATTCTTCCCATCTACAGAAAACTGTCAATGTATCATCAATAGTTGGGTCTAGCCGACATGGATATGAAAGATCAATTAAGAGATTAGAGCATCTGGTATCACCAGGGGTGGGTTCTATAGCGCCAACCACAAACAAACGTGACAATGTCGTGCAAGATTCTGGACTTAAATTACAGCCCCAAAATGTCAGCAAGGAATTGTCACCATGGAACTCTTTACGGCATGAGGATGAATTGGCACGATTAGGCCAGTTTCCACCGAAAATGAATGAGCATGCATCTCCAGTTACGAGCGAGCACATCCAGGTCACATGTACGTCTATACAGTCACATGACTACGAAGGTCAGGTCTCAATACATAACAAGTCCTTGAGCCTCACTGGCGGACAAGAAACCGACAAGAGAGGTCCGTCATATACAGAAGAGTTACAGAACATTTCCGCTACAAAATCTGTCAGCAACCTTCGACGACACTTTGACCCTGGATCAACTACTGCTACATCTGAAGACGATCAAAGATCTGTATCCATTGCTCTGGCTAAACTATCACGTCCTCCTAAAAAATCTAAACTGCACGACAGCGATTCAATGGACTGGTCACTGATGTTTCCTGGATGCAACACCAAGATTCAAGACTCATATCTGTGGTCACCAAGTTTGGAGAGTACACAAGGAGTTACCGTTAGTATAGAACGTGTTGCTGCTCGCACTCTCCAAACCATACCTTTTTCTGAGGATCCATTCTGGAAGGAGATTGAACAAATGACTTCCTTTAGTCCCACTGACACATCCGAATATCTCAATTCAAGTGTTCCACAGAAGAGTGCATTAGAAGCTGAACGTATGCGATCAGATCACCACTTTCAGCTACTCTCTCCACAATGTTTCACGCTTCCGAATCAACCGAGGAACAGCATGACCGCCAAGGACAGGATTCCCAAATCCAAATCATTATACACTCCCAACATAAGACCTTCAAAGATTTGTCTAAGCATGTCAAATCACGACCACGAACAAGTCAAACAATCGAATCACGATTCTATTTCTGACGAAGTTCTAGCCGACAACAGCAGATGCTATAGAAATATAATAGAAGAGATCCCTCATAGAAAATTGCTGGACGAAGATTGCACGCCCGTACCGTTAGTTGCTTCTAATGTTTTACTAACAAACCAAACAGACAGGCATCAACCGTCATTCAGACTAGAACCTGGAATAATGACAAACCAAACAGACAGGCATCAACCTTCATTCAGACTAGAGCCTGGACTAATGACGATACCTACCCATAATATAGATAGATACTCAAATACATTATTCAAACGTGGCTATGTGTATGAACGTGGGTCAGAAACATCTCAGCTACCACAACCCACACAACTCCACCAACATAAACAACAACAGCTGCAGATTAACACTCAAACTGGACACCAAGCACAGCAGGGAAGTATGTCTAATTATCAGCTGGACCCATATCTGCTGTCACATAAGCTACTAACGACTGGTCTAGTAGAAGAGACAGACATAGAGGGATCAACTGATGACCGCCATGATAAAAGTGTATCAACAAAGACAGATATCGATAGAGAATCCAGATATGCGGCAACAATATTCTACCCCGAGTCCACATCCCACAAAGCTGCAACAACCGTATCCTACCCAGAACATTTTAATTACAATCTCAGTTCTCAACAGCAAATGACTTCGTGGCCGAAAATTTCAAACAAGCCTTCAGTTGCCACAACGAATAATGCAACTTCATCCTTAGTTTCGTCAACAAAACAGCCAGAACAGCGGACTGTTGGTGATACTTCTTCATTAAAAATGACGTCCTATCAGCCAGATGCTGCAACTCTGTACGGCACTTCAAGACTACAGTCCTTCATGAAACCAAGTCTAAATTTATCTCAAAGTGGGTCAGAGAAAACAAAAGATGGCGAGACAGATAGCCATAGCGACGGCTCATCTGGTCCCTCTTATGCTAGACTCGAAAATATTTATCAATCAATGAATAGTCTGACAAATTTGGCCCGCGACGTAGAACATAGAATAAATGTCATCAAATCAAGACTTGCAACATCTCATGAAAACAATTTAGACTCCATTATATCTTCTCTGAAACAATTGGCACCAGAGAATAAGCATAGAGAAACAGAACCAGCATCATTTGAAGATTTTTACATGACAAAGAAATCTAAATTATCTGATGCCTTGACCGAGTTGGACAGAATCTACAATAGTCTTGAACTGCATTCTTCAAATCTTGCATACCGACCAGAAAACCAGACGCATAATTCTAGTGAATCACGTTTATCAAGATCTTTCGTTGGCCCACAACCAAAGTCTGTACATCTACGACCAATGCAAACCAGAATATCATCTGTATTTATACGCGGCATAGACACAACCAGCTCTCAAAATGGTAACCAAGAAAATCAATCAGAATTTGATATCGTATCAAAATCTCTACAGAAAATCGTTGATGATGTGAACCAAACCACACACCTTTTGTCTCTAGCAGCTCAACGAAATCGCCATGAAAACATAGCACCGGAAACACACAAGTTTAAGGTGAAGGTAAAACCAAAGAACATGATGTTGATAGATGATGTATCACCTACAGTTAAAACGTTACAAGTGACCGCAGATTCTCAACCTCCTCGTAAACAAGAAAACACAGTTGTAGACATGTTCACATCTAAGTGTCAGGGAAATTTGGCAGTCAGTGAGAGTATCAATGACACTTCACAGTCCGTGTCACAGCTGGGGACAAAAACTGGGCATATCCCAATATCACAGCTGGAGACAAAAACTGGGCATACTCCAGTGTCACAGCTGGAGACAACAACTGGACATACTCCAGTGTCACAGCTGGAGACAAAAATTAGGCATATCCCAGTGGCACAGCTGGAGACAAAAACTGGGCGTATCCCAGTGTCACAGCTGGAGACAAAAACTGGGCATATCCCAGTATCACAACTGGAGACAAAACCTGGACATACTCCAGTGTCACAGCTGGAGACAACAACTGGACATACTCCAGTGTCACGGTTGGAGACAAAAACTGGATATACTCCAGTGTCACAGCTGGAGACAAAAACTGGACATACTCCAGTGTCACAGCTGGAGACAAAAACTGGACATGACACTTTGTCACATCTGGAGACAAAAACTGGACATACTCCAATGTCACAGTTGGAGACAAAAACTGGACATACTCCAATGTCACAGCTGGAGACAAAAACTGGACATACTCCAATGTCACAGTTGGAGACAAAAACTGGACATACTCCAATGTCACAGTTGGAGACAAAAACTGGACATGATTCTATGCCACAGTTGGACACAAGTGATGGACATGACTCTGTGCCACAGCTAGAAGCAATTACTGATGGGTTGGTTATGAAATCCTGGAATGCTGACTCTAAAAGTGATCCAGTTCTGCAAACAATGAAGGCAAACACCACCAACATGACAACTAGTGTACTGATCTTTCCGATTGCATCAGTATCTGCAGAAAAGCAGCATCGATTACCAGGTGTAAGTGAACAATACAATATTACAAATCACGGAACATCGCAAGAGCAAAGTAAAAAACTATTCATAACAACGATACCATCCCAACAGCATTCAACAAAAATAGCAAGTAGTAGCAATCAGCAAGAATTATTCCAGGTGGTTACAGATAAAACATTCACAGCATCTAAGATAGATCAGCATAAATCTAATGTATTGAAATCTGGGACAGTAAACCAAGAATCGAGTGTATTGAAATCAGAAACAGTAAGCCAAGAATTGAGTGTATTGAAATCTGGGACAGTAAGCAAAGAATTAAGTGTATCAAAATCTGGGACAGCAAATCAAGAATCAAGTGTACTGAAATCTGGGACAGCAAATCAAGAATCGAGTGTATTGAAATCTGGGACAGTAAATCAAGAATCGAATGTATTGAAATCTGGAACAGTAAATCAAGAATCGAATGTATTGAAATCTGAAACAGTAAATCAAGAATCGAATGTATTGAAATCTGAAACAGTAAATCAAGAATCGAATGTATTGAAATCTGAAACAGTAAATCAAGAATCGAATGTATTGAAATCCGACATGGCTCAGAAAACTATCGGTAGTGTGTCTGATCAAGTGGCTAGAGTAGTCAACTCCAGAATGACTCTGCCAAACTTCAATGTGAAGAAAGAGGATAACAACAATGTAGAACAAACCAGCAAATCTGCCTCGTCTTCATCGCTCCCATCGAATAATACAGCCTCGTCTTCATCGCTCCCATCGAATAATACAGCCAAGTCTTCATCACTCACATCGCATAATACAGCTAAGTCTTCTGTACATAAGGATCCTTCTGTAACATCAAGTAGCATATATCCTTCAAAAGCTGGTACTTCTTTATTACCACCACCTTCAGCTTCATCACTAAACACAAACATTACACCTTCAGCTTCATCACTAAACACCAACATTACACCTTCAGCTTCATCACTAAACACCAACATTACACCTTCAGCTTCATCACTAAACACCAACATTACACCTTCAGCTTCATCACTAAACACCAACATTACACCTTCAGCTTCATCACTAAACACCAACATTACACCATCAGCTTCATCACTAAACACCAACATTACACCTTCAGCTTCATCACTAAACACCAACATTACACCTTCAGCTTCATCACTAAACACAAACATTACACCTTCAGCTTCATCACTAAACACCAACATTACACCTTCAGCTTCATCACTAAACACCAACATTACACCTTCAGCTTCATCACTAAACACCAACATTACACCTTCAGCTTCATCACTAAACACAAACATTACACCTTCAGCTTCATCACTAAACACCAACATTACACCTTCAGCTTCATCAAAAAGCACGATCATGGGGTCGTCAGTATCAGAAAGTGACCAACTCATGCCAGCATTGACTGATTTTAAACTGGATGAGTCAGACAGTTTTTCAAAAACTGAACACAAGACAAAGCGACGGCTAGGAATTGGGGTAGCCATGTTACTAGACAGATTTCGTCCAGATAGGAACAATGTTGGTACATTCAAGACAGCCACAAGTGGAAGGCAGGCATATAATCTCAGTGGGTCAATCCCAGTTGACAGTGATGATATTCCACTTGTTGAGACAAAACACACAGAAGCTATCACAAATAATCCACAACTGAAATGTCATGTCTTGTCTTCAATAGACATAGTTCCCATTCTGTCCTCATGTGAGAAAATATCTGTGATTTCCTTGGATAAGAAACCAATTTCACAAGAAGCTGATGTTCTTAATTCTGGATCATGCTCTTCACAGAGCTCCTTACCAGTCAACAAGCCACCACAGAGTTCCTGGAAGAAGCAGACTCCTGATACAGAAAGACAAAATGTTCAAGAGATTAGTAGTAAATATGGATCCTCTAAGACAATCTCAAAGGTACCTCAGCCAGCATCATCCAATGACTCTAGCGCTTCTGAAGGATACTTTACTCCTTCAGAGATGGGATCTCCTTGAGAGGGATGAGTGTAGTTGAATGTTCCTGAGAGCTGACGAGTAATAAAGTCAGGCCCTCAGCAAGAACAGATGTACACAATATCAGACCTCAATGCTTACATGTATTAATTACCTGATTTCAAATAAAAATGCAAACATATTTTCAGAACAAACAAACATTTCGAAAGTGTGCTTCAGCAGATGAGGTCACCAAACTGTACAGATTAGAAAAATTGCCTAAATGATATCATGTTGCCAACTAACATTTACATTGTGATCTGATATCATACAGGCAGCTTAAAGTAGGTCAAAATACATACTGGTACATCATATAATGTTGTTGGCTGAGAGATGGTTGGAATATATACTGATGTTTTACCTGGTCAGAGAAGCCATGTGGGTTAATTAGTTTCATATTGTCATTTCAAGTCGAAATTTATATAAACATTCTCATTAACTTGCTAATTATTTTTTGTCCCCTTAAATTTTGGTTCTAGTTTTTGACATAACTGTGTATTCTGTATTTAAAAGGTCAGTTCATGTGATAATAAAATCTTATATTCGCCCCCTTCCCCCCCCCCACACCCCCCCCCCCCGTTAGGTGGTGACTTATGCTATCTTGTGTGTCAGTATTTGTATATGTTCATGTGGATATATCTGCAAGAATCATTTACCTTTTAGGGCTATTTGTAATAATAATTTGTAACTTTAAGCTTTTTGTAACAATAATAATTTATCTTAACACGAAAACTATCTGTAACAGTAATAATATATCTTAGCATGAAGCTATCTATAACAATAATTTATCATACCAATGTTATTTGTACAAATAATGTATAACTTTTAGTGGTATGTGTAACAGAAATGTTGATGTGGGCATGAGAGAAAAAAAGAATAGCATACATCAAAGTGTCAGGTACAACTAGTGTAAGGGGTAATTGGTCAAGCCTGACTATCTCAATGTGTCATGGACAACTAGTGTAAGAGGCAATTGGTCAGGCCTGGCTATTTATGACAATTATAGAGTAATGTAAAATGCTGCTATTAAAGTGATCAATCAAAAGAGGATTCCAGAATTGATTTGTCCTGGTATCCTTGTCATACTGCAAGAACATGAATGTGATGCTACTGGTTGCTGGCTACAACTGGAGCACTCAGTTTCTGGCTACAATTGGAGCACTCAGTTTCTGGCTACAACTGGAACATTCAGTTGCCAGATGTTGGAGTGTGTGTAACACAAGGTTGTTACAGTCACCAGGTAGAGCTAAAGTAGATGATCTTCCAGCACGGGAATATTAAATCTGATTGGCTGGAAATGCCCAATTGTATCTAGGAGACACCATAAAATATTTCCAGATGTTGTACTGACGAGTGTACATGTTAACTCAAACATTTCCAGATGTTGTACTGACGAGTGTACATGTTAACTCAAACATTTCCAGATGTTGTACTGATGAGTGTACATGTTAACTCAAACATTTCGAGATGTTGTACTGATGAGTGTACATGTTAACTCAAACATTTCCAGATGTTGTACTGACGAGTGTACATGTTAACTCAAACATTTCCAGATGTTGTACTGACGAGTGTACATGTTAACTCAAACATTTCCAGATGTTGTACTGACGAGTATACATGTTAACTCAAACATTTCGAGATGTTGTACTGACGAGTGTACATGTTAACTCAAACATTTCGAGATGTTGTACTGACGAGTGTACATGTTAACTCAAACATTTTGAGATGTTGTACTGACGAGTGTACATGTTAACTCAAACATTTCGAGATGTTGTACTGATGAGTGTACATGTTAACTCAAACATTTCCAGATGTTGTACTGACGAGTGTACATGTTAACTCAAACATTTCGAGATGTTGTACTGACGAGTGTACATGTTAACTCAAACATTTCCAGATGTTGTACTGACGAGTGTACATGTTAACTCAAACATTTCGAGATGTTGTACTGACGAGTGTACATGTTAACTCAAACAAAGCAAGTATGATTTGCTGTTCATTCTATAACTTGATAGTACTGGTTAATACACAGAACACAACTTATAATGGTCAGGACATTGGGCTGGCTGAAATATTTGCAGGACATTGGGTGAAATGACAGGCTGAAATATTTGCAGGACATTATAAGATATGACAGGCTGAAATATTTGAGTGGTTGTGACCTATTATATATGTTGAGAGAGAAGTAGACACTGCCGAACAGCTTTCAAAATAATGGTTACGGCTGCATTTCTTGAACAACTGCTGCATGTCATCCTCTTTAACCCGATTGGTTCTTTAAGTGGTTGATTATAGTTTGGAACTGCTAAAACTATCAACACTCAATATCAACAGTTGGAGAGTATGAAGTCGTGAGATGTCCTTATTTTAGTAAAAGGACACATAAAAGTTGTTAGCTTAATCTACCCCTGATGTCACCATTGACACATAATGTTGGCTGTAATGACACTACTTTATATTCAATATGTTGCCATTGCTTTCTGAATAATTCAGATGCAAAATTGTCTTAGAAGAATTTGAACATGATAACTTGGCTGTAACTCTACACTACAAAACCAGACAGTAAGATATCCTCAAATGTTGCCATATAACCCAGGTCACATTTAGACGCACCATGAGAAGAGGAAAGTTGGAACACATTGTAACAACAGGCAAGTTCATGAGCATGAGAGGTAGGGAAAGACCAAGAGAGAGCTGCTTGACAACCTAGAATTGTGGCATAAGAGAATATTGGTATTAGAAATGATTAACAGCACACAAAATAGAAGACTGTGGAAAGACATGTTAATCAAAACCACACAACATGGACTATAGCTATTGGACTAAGAAGAAACCCAGGTCAAAACCAACATGCAAGCTGTCTGTGACAAAAAGTACTCACTTCAGCTGAACATTAATTATGTCAAAGTTTCCAGACTTAAGGAGGAAACTGTTATGGGTGACATTAAATGAAAAGTAATTTTTTTGGAAGGTTCCGAAGATTACGCAATCAACACCTGACCGGGACTCTGAGTCTACATACACTGGGATGGCTGCTGGAACGGACAGCAGAGCACTTATGAAAATACCCCACGTGCTGTGAAGCCAGTTTTTATTCAAAAATCAAGATTAACTGAAATAACTACAGTCAAATCCCATTATAACAACATGGTTCAGACAAATGAAATATGTATGTAACAAGAGAAATTTGCTATATACAGTATACACAATAAAGATGAAGTATAATTTGCAATTGTGTCAAGTGTTATTGAATAGGGAAGAAAAGTTATCAACAGATTTGCTATTGAGGGATTCCATTGTATTGAACTTGTGTTGACAACTGATCCTGTAGTGAGAAGGACAACTGATCCTGTAGTGAGAAGGACAACTGATCCTGTAGTGAGGACAACTGATTCTGTAGTGAGAAGGACAACTGATCCTGTAGTGAGAAGAAAAGTGAATAAATGCTGAATTGGGCATGCAAAACTATATGCAGGTAACTGTTAACCAGACAAGCAGTGAAGAACATGATGCACTGGGGAAGTGCAGCTTGTGATACAATAATTAGTTAGTTAGTTAGTTAGTCATCGGATCATCATCACTGCAAACTGGACACGCCCATAGTCTTCTTGAGTGTATCTGCCATTACACTCCTGCTGACAGTACCGGTCCTATGCTGGTTGACCATCATTCTTCTGCGCCCTTCAAAATGTTCACTTCTAGCAACACCGCATTTCAATCCCTGATCTTTAATCCTAGCCATTGAAAATGAATCATCATCCACATTAGTCTCACTCTCGCATGTTATATCTCTTAAGGAGTTCAAAATATCAGTGCGATCCATTGTCCCATCTCCCTGTGCCACAATCACGCATGATGCCAGTTGATCCACTCTTTCATTGCCTCGAACACCTACATGTTCCGGCATGAAAATAAATTTAACCACTTTCAGCCTCCCTTTCTCAAGGCCTCAATCCATGTTCGTGAACGAGACCCACTTGTACCTTCTTAATCATACTCAGAGTCACTCAAGATGCAGACCTGCGTTACCTTCTGTGTACATACCCACTCAAATGCCCTGGTCACCACCATAGTCATACTACTCATAGTTACCGCAAAGGCACCACTCTCCTGCCTGATCATTTTACCTGCACACTGAGCTGAGAAGGCCCAAACACTGCGAACATGTCTAATCACAGATCCATCAGTGTATATAATCACATCCCCCTCTTTGGTATTCTCACTGACCACAGCCTACACTTCTTTCTCCACAGCTGTGGGACACCATTCTCTGCATTCCCTGCTAAGTAATACTCTCAAACAAGTTTTGAAATCTGTGGGTAGACTTATCTATTCCGCACCTGCTGCCACATCCGGCAATCTGCACACACTTTTTATGACATCCTCAGCACGTCCCATCCATGACCTCCCTCTCTTAAGTCTGCTGCCTTTAACTTTATATATTTCTATAAGCAACAGGTGTTCCTTATCTCCATGTATTTGAAGGTACACCCATGCATGGCAATAGTGTGATACAATAATTGTTCGGTGATAATACTATGACAGTGATATAATATACAATTCATGGTTCTGTGATGCCTGGTAAGAAGTCAGGATAGACCAGAGCTACTGGGTCATGAAGTTGACCAGAACCATGCTCACATGGCAAATACCTTTGATAGAAAGGAGATTGAGTCAGTTAAAGTCATATTAATGTATTCAATGATAATAGGAGCAGTAAAGTGGTGGCAGACTCTCAGTCCATGCTTAGAAAACTCACATGTATAAATAATAAGCAAACTGTCAGAGGATATATCAGACAATGTGGAGAGTGCAGCAGTAACAACAATAAGAAGTAATAACATCAATCATAATGTATTCTTGTCACTGATGACTACTACAACTGCTATAAATATTTTTTTTAAATCAATAAATAACAAAAATACCTAATGTACAGTAATGTCAATGAACAATAACAAAATAATAAACACTTTTTCCACATTATTATCTAGTAGCGACTTTTATCAGGAAGCACCCAAAAAACTGGAAATAAAACCAATCAATACAATGGGATGGTCTCACCCCTTAGCATAGCTTTATTATTATTTATTATAATGTCACACTTTATCTTCTTCAAATACAATGGGATGTAGCAGTAAGACCATCTCATTATATTGATTGTATTGTTTGTGTTTATTTCTAGTTTGTGGTTGCTTCTTAATAAAAAGTCCCTATTGATCTGTCATGTGGAAAAAGTAATTGTTCCTTTTCTTCTGTAATTGTTCATTGACATTACATTTGGTATTTTTGCAATTGAGTAGCTATAGTAGTAATCTGTGACAATAATACATTATCATCAGTGTTATAACTAGAAATTTCATAAACATGTGGCTCAGATATGAATGAGTAGCTCAGATATGAATGAGTGGCTCAAATATGAATGGGTGGCTCATATATGAATGGGTGGCTCAGATATAAATATGTGGCTCAGACACTGATGGGTGGTTCAGACACTTGTGGGTGGAGTATATTTCTTCAAATTTATGGAGATTTCTGAACATTTCTTGTGCTGGACATTTGTGACAATGAAAGATCAGACTTGTTGGCTTCAACACTTGGGAATTAATAATAGAGAAAAATGAAGAAAAAATGAGTAAAAAAAAAAAATGAAGAAAAAAAAGAGAAAAATGAAGAAAAAACACGGCCAAGAAAAAATATAACCATGCGACTAAATGAATTTGGAATTGCCCCAAGATTGAGCAGAATGGCACTTGAGGAGCTCGAGCAACCAGAAAAAGCATCATCATGGACACTCTTGATTGTGTGCCGGGAGAGACTCAGCTCTCATATGGGTTTATCCAGAGTGTGTCAATGACACATGAAATAAACTAAAGTAGGACAGTTCATTTATCCAACTGCACATCCAGTTAGGACCACTTATACTTGAGTACAGGGTGACCACCGGTATACATAATACACATCCAGTTAGGACCACTTATACTTGAGTACAGGGTGACCACCGGTATACATAATACACATCGAGTTACGACCACTGCTACTTGAGTACAGGGTGTCTATACATAATATACATCTAATTAGGACCCCACTGCTACTTGAGTACAGGGTGACTATACATAATACACATCCAGTTAGGACCACTTATACTTGAGTACAGGGTGACCACCGGTATACATAATACACATTGAGTTAAGACCACTGCTACTTGAGTACAGGGTGCCTATACATAATACACATCCAGTTAGGACCCCACTGCTACTTGAGTACAGGGTGCCTATACATAATACACATCCAGTTAGGACCCCACTGATACTTGAGTACAGGGTGCCTATACATAATACACAGAAATATCTTATCTTATCTTGTGTTGGATCTTCCCATCACCAAGCATCAGCTCTTGATAACTTCAATACCAGATTGTGGAATACACAGACATGTCTTGTCTTGGATCTACCCATCAAAGCTGATCGATGACACCAACTTGACCATGGATGAAGAAATGTTCTTCTACCAAATGTGACATATGAGTACATGGATGAATCCATGAATGAGGAAATGATCCAGTGATCGTAAGATTTTGGAATTAATTGTCACAAGAAATAGGCAGTGACTGTTGCAACTAATCGCACATCATGTTATGTGTGTGTGTGGGCAGTGACTGTTGCAACTAATCGCATCATGAATTTGGCAGAAGCATTAGAGTAGAGAACAGAATTAACAAATGTGACATTAGTAACTAGGGTACTAAAATAAATATAAATGGATTAAATATCAGTTTCTAAAGATAATTACAAAAGAGCAACGATTCAACCAAAAGGTCTTAATCAATATAGCAGGCAACATACACAGAATGGAAACATAAACTCAGAGAGTACATTCTTTTATGTTACATTACATTCTTTTATGTTACATTACATTCTTTTATGTTACATTACATTCTTTTATGTTACATTACATTCTTTTATGTTACATTACATTCTTTTATGTTACATTACATACTTTTTTTAAATTTGTGGTTCCATTCTATAGGTTTGTTTGTCTATATCTTAAAAAAAAGACCTTTTGATCAAAACATCCATCCTGTATATTATTCAATGTAAAACTTCTACTTTAATCCTTTTATTTCAATATTGACTTACCATTCGTGCACACAGTGTTACTGAAGTTTTCAAATAGGACATGAAGACCAAACAATGTGCAAAAAAAACTTGACTGAAATATGTACAGGACAGAATAGATGATTGTACAGTAGGAATGATTGAAATATGTACAGGATAGAATAGATGATTGTATGGTAGGAATGACTGAAATATGTACAGGACAGAATAGATGATTGTACAGTAGGAATGATTGAAATATGTACAGGATAGAATAGATGATTGTATGGTAGGAATGACTGAAATATGTACAGGACAGAATAGATGATTTTACAGTAGGAATTATTGATATGTACAGGACAGAATAGATGATTGTATGGTAGGAATGACTGAAATATGTACAGGATAGAATAGATGATTGTATGGTAGGAATGACTGAAATATGTACAGGATAGAATAGATGATTGTATGGTAGGAATGACTGAAATATGTACAGGATAGAATAGATGATTGTATGGTAGGAATGACTGAAATATGTACAGGATAGAATAGATGATTGTATGGTAGGAATGACTGAAATATGTACAGGATAGAATAGATGATTGTATGGTAGGAATGACTGAAATATGTACAGGATAGAATAGATGATTGTATGGTAGGAATGACTGAAATATGTACAGGATAGAATTAGACAATTGAATGATGCATAAGATTAAAAAAGATGCTCGATGTACAAAATAAGAGTTGATGGTTAGATTAAATGATGTACAAGATACAAATACATTTGATGTGTGTACAAGTCTCAACATAACACATCTTGACATCCTGTTGCCACGATGTCTATTGACACGACATCTAATGAAAGATAATTTACACAAATGAGAACCTGGAAGCTCCGCGCTATTGTTGTGTTTACTTCAAATCTGCATGTGAAAAATGATGGTTTTAATTGTTGATCATGTTAGTAGCTATAATCACAGGTGTGAACATAGTTCTTCTTGGAGACATCTTCAAATCTTGTGTTTGTTATTTTTATTTCTGTATTACAGTAATAACATAATAAATGATGCACAACTAAATCACTCATATATACTCAACATTCTTTCACACTGTCTTCACCTCACAAACACACACATATTTATAAACTCACAGAAATACTCACAACACACATGTAACACCCACATTTAAACTCACAAGCAGACTCATTCAAAATCTCTACATATGCCTACATGCATGTATGTATCACAGTGATTAGCACACACATACACATAGTTCATATTGCTGATGCAGATGCACACACTTGCAAGCACAAGCAATTCTATTCACAAACTCATACGTCTGATCCACCTCTGTGGTTTTATGATGCCAGAATTTGAACTAAGTAGAAAAGACTGTTACAAGCTGTCAACTTCAGTATATGTGTCGCAAGAGATGACTGATGTCTCAGAAACATGGAGGAAAACAATAAACACGTAAACTTTCTATTGGAAAAGATATTGACACACCTCATAGAAAGTTATCTGTGATATTGTCACATCTTATAGAATGTTATCAGTGATATTGTCACATCCTATAGAAAGTTATCTGTGATATTGTCACATCTTATAGAAAGTTATCAGTGATATTGTTACATCTTATAGAAAGTTATCTGTGATATTGTCACATCCTATAGAAAGTTATCAGTGATATTGTCACATCCTATAGAAAGTTATCAGTTATATTGTCACATCCTATAGAAAGTTATCAGTTATATTGTCACATCCTATAGAAAGTTATCAGTTATATTGTCACATCCTATAGAAAGTTATCAGTTATATTGTCACATCCTATAGAAAGTTATCAGTTATATTGTCACATCTTATAGAAAGTTCTGGACTTCCAGTAAAATGGTGTGAAGTGACCGCTGTGTCATTTCTTGTTACCACAAATGGTAAATAGTTCCAGTTCAATATTTCAGGAATATTCACATGGAATATGTGGTTTATTTCTGTATGTGTTAGCTAGAGATCACGGTGTAGCCATGTGCATTTCCTGATACAACACTGAGACAAGATTAGCAAACCGTCAGTGAGAACACAATGACTCGCAGTAAAATGGAGAGTTTTCTGAATTACTATTTGCAGACGACCAAGCATTAGTAGCATCATTAGAAGAGCAAATACAAAGACAAATAGACAGATTACATTGAACATGCCATACCTTTAACATGAAGATAAATATAGAAATTACCGAAGTAATGAAGATAGGAAGAACAGAAAGAAATGTATATATATATATATATATATATATATATATATATATATATATATATATATATATATATATATATATATATATATATATATATATATATATATATATTGGAGACAAGAGACTTAAACAAGTGACAGAATTCACATACATAGGAAGCAATATAACAAATAACAACAGACGGCAAGAGCAGCCAAGAAATACACAATAGATGTAGTAAAGCATACCAAACCCTAGGACAAATGACACCAATCTTCAGAAACAAAAATGTAGATTTAAGCAACAAAATAACACTATTTAAAACAATTATTATGCCAATGCTGTGCTACCAATGCCAAATATGGACAAAAACAGCACAAGACAAATGTAAACTAGTAACAGCTGACATGACATGCTTACGCAGAATCCTAGGAATATCGTTAAGAGACAAGAGTGTGGAATGAGGACATTACACAAAAAACTGGCATCATCCCAGTCAACACATCACACAGAAAGGTATCAGTGATATTGACACATGAAAGAGAAAGTTCTGGAAAGATAATTTAATGGCTGGGTAGACTAGAAAGAACTCTTCTGTGGCATATGCTATGAGAACCAGAGGCTTCATTGATTTAATGATAATTCACAAAGAGCGTGATATCTTGAAATAGATGATAATTTATAGATGACTGATGTTTTCAAAATGGCTGAAACTTCACAAATAACTGATGTTTGGCTTCAGAAATGATGTTAGTTTTGACAAATGAAGGTATATATCACATGTAAATAATAATGTTGACCACATATTCATCATCAACTAATTATGTTTGCTACAATGACATCTCTGACTTGTAATATGTTAGTTGAACAGTGGAGAGAACAGGTTTCACAAGTCAGCAGACAGTAACAGGTGATACATGAAACCATAGATGGATATGGATATAAATATATATATAAATATATATATATATATATATATATATATATATATATATATATATGAGAGAGAGATATGGTGGGGATGTGTGTTCCATGTTTTAATTGTGTGTCAGACTGCCAGATTTCCCAGTTTCTCATCATCATCATCATCATCATCCTCTTCCTCCTCATCCTCATCTGCTTCATCCTCCTTGTCCTCTGACATTGAAATTCTGTAAACCTTTGCATCTGCATCAATTATGCAAGCTGTATCATCATCATCATGCATACATTCATCATCATCATCTTCTTCTTCTACTGCATGAGACTCAAGTTCCAAACCTGAAATCAAAGTCAAGACTCAATCTTTAGCAACATATCCACATAAGATCATGTCACATATCAACATCATCCACATGTCAACATAACATTATCCACTTGCCAACATTATCCACATCTACATAACATACACTTTAACTCTCCACTACACAGCCAGACATATTGCAAATATTTGACAGATGAGGAACATATAAAAGATGGCATGTGTGGCAAGCAACTAGATCCTGGATGCCCATGTGGCAAGTTGAGCTTGTAATTCTAGTAGATAACTAAGGAAAGTCGGAAGATATGCTGACAACCTGTCACCTGTGAAAAACTACTTCATTGTCACTGCATGTCGTCTAAATTTCTTACTTTTGTCTTCTGTCACATGGCTCCAATGTCTTGTCTAAATATCTTACTTTTGTCTTCTGTCACATGGATGACAAAGAGATGCAGGCCAGGGGGACATTGCACTTTTGTGAGGTGGCAGAGAATGCTAGGTGTACCATTAATGCAGCAGCATGGATTACCATACCTGACAGATGGATCACCGAACCTGACAGATGGATCCCTGAACCTGACAGATGGATCACCGAACCTGACAGATGGATCAACAAATTGACAACAGAATAATGATGATCCTGGGATACTGCCATCTTTCTGAGACTAAACATACACATTCATATATGCCTCCTTATCACAACTATTCCCCTTTGAAACAACAATCCTGTATATAAGTTTGTATGTCACAGAAATTACTCAACTAAGGAGCACCTGCATGCTTTTGTCAGAAGGACTATGACATGTCAAGAGCTACCTGCTGACAGCTAAAGGGATTATTTCATTATTATCAATATTGTAAAGAATGTTCTAAGAGATGACTAAGAAATTAATCAAGTGCCATGTGCAGAGAGTGGCATATGTGATCATGTTTCTCAACCTCTGTCTCTTGTAATAAATTCAGTTGATGACATTATCTTGTGTTGTTAATAAGTTCAGTTGGTGACACATCTTGTGCCACAATGACAACCCATCCATCAACTTCTCTCTTTCTCTTCCTCTGACTCTTCTACCCTTGATTTTTCTGGTGGTTACTAAATGTTCAAGTTTTGCTCTTCTCATGACATTCCCTAAAAATCTGGATTGTCTGATTCTATTGTCTGTTATAAATTTTTTCTTTTTACTCCAGCATCTCTGAGAACTTGTACATTAGTTTTCTTTTTACTCCAGCATCTCTGAGAACTTGTACATTAGTTTTCTTTTTACTCCAGCATCTCTGAGAACTTGTACATTAGTTTTCTTAGCTGTCTATGATATTTTTACTCCAGCATCTCTGAGAACTTGTACATTAGTTTTCTTAGCTGTCTATGATATTTTTACTCCAGCATCTCTGAGAACTTGTACATTAGTTTTCTTAGCTGTCTATGATATTTTTACTCCAGCATCTCTGAGAACTTGTACATTAGTTTTCTTAGCTGTCTATGATATTTTTACTCCAGCATCTCTGAGAACTTGTACATTAGTTTTCTTAGCTGTCTATGATATTTTTACTCCAGCATCTCTGAGAACTTGTACATTAGTTTTCTTAGCTGTCTATGATATTTTTACTCCAGCATCTCTGAGAACTTGTACATTAGTTTTCTTAGCTGTCTATGATATTTTTACTCCAGCATCTCTGAGAACTTGTACATTAGTTTTCTTAGCTGTCTATGATATTTTTACTCCAGCATCTCTGAGAACTTGTACATTAGTTTTCTTAGCTGTCTATGATATTTTTACTCCAGCATCTCTGAGAACTTGTACATTAGTTTTCTTAGCTGTCTATGATATTTTTACTCCAGCATCTCTGAGAACTTGTACATTAGTTTTCTTAGCTGTCTATGATATTTTTACTCCAGCATCTCTGAGAACTTGTACATTAGTTTTCTTAGCTGTCTATGATATTTTTACTCCAGCATCTCTGAGAACTTGTACATTAGTTTTCTTAGCTGTCTATGATATTTTTACTCCAGCATCTCTGAGAACTTGTACATTAGTTTTCTTAGCTGTCTATGATATTTTTACTCCAGCATCTCTGAGAACTTGTACATTAGTTTTCTTAGCTGTCTATGATATTTTTACCATTCTTCTCAAAATCCTCATCTCTGTAGCCTCCACCTTACAATGTGAATTTTTGTTAATTGTCCTCCACAGAAGATGGATGTGTCGGGCCATTTGCGCAAATAAAATAGCAACACAACACATCTCCATTCTCTGGACTACATCCTGCTGGAAATCTAGTAGGATTATAGTCCTGCTACAAGGGAGATCCAGCAGAAGTTTGAGAATGAATGCTGAAAAAGAAGAAGTTTATTGTCCAAACTTCATATCCATACAAAAACATTTGACTAATGAAAGATAAAGGATAAGCTAGCTACCTGTTATCTGTTTAAAAAAAACCCATCTTAGAACCACTATAGTTACAGAAACATGAACAATCGAAAATTATTATTGCTTTTCCTCCAAAAGAAAAAAGGATTCTGACAGCAGAAAATATTCAATAGCTAAAGCCAACACAATGTTACAGACAGACATGGAACAGAAAAAAGAGGAATTCTGACAGCAGAGAATATGACATTCAACAGCTATATCCAACTGGATGCTATGAATCAACAAGGAACAGAAAAAGACATAAAAACTGGGATGACTAAAGCTAGAAAATCAGTTTTACTTTTAAAAAACATTTAGAGAGTGAAGCATATAAACCTGCAAACCAAACTTAGGACCTTTAATAAACATGTGAAGACAGTATGTACTGCTGTATGGCTAAAAAAACCTGAAAAATGACTCAAGCACTACAGCATAAACTACCTAAACTGTAAACTGGTGAGAATTTTCACAGAATACTCTACTGAGGTCAGTCACTACATTCTGAATGATTGAGCATTGTAGAAATTGAATTAAATTTGGTCATCACATGAACTTTAAATTATGAAGTGACAACACAGAACTCTCCACTTTTTCTCATATCCTCTGACTCTGTGGCTATTTTTTTTTTTAAATCACTATTTATAATTTTTAAAATTGACATTTTCATCTTATCTACAGTTACAAATAATTTCAGCCTTCTTTTCAAAGGGAACTAAACATGTCCGTCAGATATAATAGAACACTCAAACTTGTTGGCTACTTATAGTTTGTTCCAGCGACAATTAAGTAGTGAGATGAATGTTTGATGTAAGTAATGGCTGACCGATGACATTGAGTAATAAGGAAGAAATCGGGGCCTTGTCTGATGACAGGTCAAAGTATTTGATACATGAATCACAATTGGTCAAGGTGGTTCGTTAGCAAGAGTTAACTACCCAGTACTTACGAGAGAGAGAGAGAGAGGGGGGGGGGAGTTACCCCAGGAGACAGTCGGGAAGGTAGCGGCCCAAGTCAGACCAGAAGTGAGTTCGGAGTGGGTCTGGGCTATTGGTGAGTTGGATAAGTTCGGTGTTTCACGAAGAGAAGGTATACCGACATAGGATTTTGGGCTATTAGACAACTTGAGCATTGTCAGGAATTAGGTAGCAGCGAAGCATCTGGTTGAAAGACCAGTAATACGATCACAGAATAGCTAGACAGTTGGACAACTGTCGGAATGAGAACCTGAGGAATAATATCAAGCTGATTACTAAATTCGGGATGTGATCCCAAAGGCTTGGAGACAACGATTACGTAGCGTAAACTGCAAAGCAGAGCCTGTATATATATTCATGACATGCAGATGATGTTTTAGATGTTGTATTTTTACAACAAAATATTAAATGTTGTAACGGAGTCGATTTCATAGTAATAAACAGTCTTGTGTGATAGTTGCCTTCAAGAGTCAGTAGCAGAATGTTAGTCTGAGTGTGCTGGACCAGAGAATATATAATACCCAAATCTTCATTCTGTCACATACTGTTATGTGTATTTTTTCTTACCAAGACCCTGTAGTTCAATAATCTGTGCATTCATTGTACAACTCATCAAACTGCCCAAGGACCTATAGGTCCCCACAATAGGGCTTATCTCAGCCATCAACAAACGTATAGACAAGGTCGTACCTTTAACTGAATTTCATCAAGTGAATGTAACAAATGGTCATTATCTTCATGTGATGGGCGAAGAATACCGGACAAATATTGAGAAGAAATATTTCTATACACAATAAGACAATATACCCACCCTGTGTACTGGACACTGCATCACCTAACATCTGCCGCTTGGCATTGTGTGTCCTGATATGTTTGGTCAGGTGGTCACTTCTCATAAACCTCTTATTGCACTCTGGACACTGAAATTTCTTCTCACCTACATAAAGTTCACGAAAACAATCACTTTTAGAAATGACAGTCTTTTGACATCTTCAGTTAATATGTCACATGCGTACACATTCAGACAAAAACTGAAACAATTTGTCAAAATACCTGCAACAGTTAGTTTAATGTTACTGTTACTGCAACAGTTAGTTTAATGTTAATGATACCCACATAAAGCCTTTATCAGTCTAACTAAAACTGGTTAATGATTATGAACCAGCATCATTGCATTTCAGAAACCAAGGGGTGCTCATTGCCTCCCCTCAATTGGTTAACATTGTTCATTCTGCACCTCAGTGGTCCATTTGTACTCAAGCACATCAAACTAAATTCTTCCAATATTAACTTATATATACCACCGTATATACGCGCGACAAAAATCTGAAGGACATCTTGGTCCATAGCCACCTTAAGTCTTCTGTTACCGACCATTTTGGCCCTGTACGTTTTGGCTCACGTGGCCATTGCTATACATGTCCTTATGTGGTCCAGATGCACTCCATTTCATTTCTCAAGGCCACTTTCTCCATCGATGAGGCCTTTACATGTGAATCCTGTAATGTTATTTACGTGATCATATGTAAACACTGCGGCAAACAGTACATCGGGAAAACGGCTTAAGACTGAGCGATCGCTTTTGTAATCTTCTTCATGCCATCAAGCACAGAACACCCACTCCTGTGGCCACACACTTCAATGGAGATGGTCATCATGGTGCTCTTGATATTTAGGTCACTGCCATCATATCCTGCACCACCGATGATAGATCTAGGTATGCTCTAGAAAATCGTTTTATTTTGGAATTGGGTACCCTCAAGCCTTTTGGACTCAATTTCGACCACTCTTTTGTCTAGTACTAGGTTGATGCGGCCTTGGTCTTCATTCATTTTGTTTACGTTATCTTTTTGTTCGTTTCATTTCCACACATATTTACGTTTTTCCACGAATGTCAATATGTCCAGGGCAATAAATCCATGATTTAAAATATGAACATTACCATTAGGAAGAATTAGCACTGTGCTTATATACTCAAGAATTTTAGGGGCATGTGATGGGAAAAAAACAACTTTAACATTTAATAACTACTAGAAAGATGAAGGAGAGAAGAGACAGAGGAAGACAAAGAGAGAGATTTCTGGATGGGTTGTCACTATGTGGCACAAAAAATGACTATGTACTCATTCCCTGCACCATCAGATATTTCTTTTTCTGTAGATAGCATATCGTTTTTGATCAGAGTGATAATCCCTCATTTATCCTTCTGCTGACTGTCTTGGCTGTAGCTTTCATATCACCTCAAAAGAATTTGTGCTTGCTGTTGAGATGGGGTCTTGAATGCATTATTTTGTTTGCTTTATTTTGTTTGCTGAGAGGAAACTGGGGTTCAATGTGCTCTTATTATTGCGATTGTAAACAATGTGACATCATTTTGGGAAAGCCTGAAAATGTGAGTTAGCTAACATAAATAAAACAAACAAGGTTTCCTTAGGGTTACCGTTAGAGATAGTGACAATTAAATGTCTATGTGAACACATTTGTGTCAATTCATCACTTTATTTAGAAAATGTATGTGCTAAATCAAGATATATATTTCTTCTTCTTCAGCATTCATTCTCAAACTCCCACAGGATCTCTCTTGTAGCAGGACAATGGTCCAACTAGATTTCCAGCAGGATGTAGTCCAGAATATGGAAATGCGTTGTGTCACCGTTTTATTTGCGCCAATGGACCAACACATACATATTCGGCAGTAGATATATATTTAGCATAAGAGATCTGCAGCAATCAGAACAAAATGTACCACACTTGCAACTCTCTTGTTTCTTAGGTTGACCCCAATTAGCATTCAACTGCATTATTGTAAGATGGCTTTGTGGTGGTAGGGGTCAGTTTTGTGGTGGTAGGGGTCAGTTTTGTTGTTGTGAATTTAAGTGAGAAGCATGAGGATAAATGAAAATAATTCTTACAGCTGACGGGAATTGAACCAGGTCTGTACCAGCAGCACCGAATCGCTTTGCAACACAAGTAAACAGGTTTGTCGTACTTGATGAATATGTATGTTCTGTGTTTGTGTTCCTGAGGATACTTTAATACTTGTACGGGATGTTCATTGATGTTGCAATAGTCCTTGTTTCGATAGGTCTGTTCTCAGTGACTTGAGTACACAGGCTGAAAGTCTTGACCAGGCCACATCTTTTATTGGGGATGTGGTTGGTCGAGTACGGAAAACCTGTTTAGTTGTGTTGCAAAGCGATTCGGTGCTGCTGGTACAGACCTGGTTCAATTCCCATCAGCTGTAAGAATTATTTGTTATTGTGATCTGCCCCAACTCGGCCAGGTATGTGCTAGTAATTGATGTTCCTGTTTGATCCTTTGTGACACTGCGTTGTCTGGCCTTGCCCTTCCTGGCAGCGCCTTCAGTAGGCATAGTCATGCAGTAGTAAGTATTTGTGTGCTGGCACCCGATTCCTTTAGGTATAGTGCAGTGATGATTGTGTGTTTTTCCCCATTGGTATAATTAGTAGCAAGACTGGGTAGGTTGAATTACATTCTACATTTGTTCCTCTCTACAGATAAGGAATTGAACACTACGTGATGTTGATAGTAGTCACTTCACTGAATCTACTTGAGCAAACTATGTTGTTTAGTTTACTGTTTACTACATAGCTTCAGCTAGTTCATCATCAGTTATAATAACTTGAGGGGGCTCTAGTTTTATCATATATATATATACCCCTTTTCCCGCCGAAGACGGATGCGTCGGGTCATTGGCGTAAATAAAATGGTGACACAATGCATTTCCATTCTCTAGACAATATTCTGCTGAAAATCTAGTAGGGTCATTGTCCTGCTACAAGAGAAATCAAGTGGGAGTTTGAGAATGAACACTGAAGTAGAAGAAGATACCCCTTTCTGCATTGAAGCATCAGGAGTTAAAGAGTTCTCTGGGGATGGCCTTTCTGCATTGTAGCATCAGAAGTATAAGAGTTCTCTGGGGATGGCCTTTCTGCATTGTAGCATCAGAAGTATAAGAGTTCTCTGGGGATGGCCTTTCTGCATTGTAGCATCAGAAGTATAAGAGTTCTCTGGGGATGGCCTTTCTGCCTTGTAGCATCAGAAGTATAAGAGTTCTCTGGGGATGGCCTTTCTGCCTTGTAGCATCAGAAGTATAAGAGTTCTCTGGGGATGGCCTTTCTGCCTTGCAGCATTAGGGGTAGAAGAGTTCTCTGGAGATGACTTTTTGGTGTGTCACTACAATCACCACAAGGAAATTAGAATATATATGTGAATCTATATTGGATGATCCAAATAGCCTATGAAATATCACACAGAGAAGGGATCAAATTGTCACTACATCATCTATTGTGTCTCTACTTAAGCACTACCTGTATGTGTTCTCTTGTGTCTTTGCAGTTCATCTGATCTGGTAAAACGTTTCCCACAAAATAACCAGTTGCAAACAAATGGTCTGTCTCCAGAGTGCCACCTGCAGACACAACAACATACAAGAATGAGGAAATCATCACATATACTAAGTCTAATATGTTTTCTCATGTGTTTTTGGCTTATTATTTGACTTTTGGATGTACATATTAAGCCCCCAAGACAGTTTCATAGTAGCCAACTACATTTCATTCACATGCCCTGAATGTACCTCATGTGCACCATACATTTCAGCTTTGTTGTTTGAGCCATTGATCAACAGGAATTCATCAACCTTGTACATCATCAGACTTGTTGAATAGAGATGAACAATCCCTGCTGCTATCTCTTTTCTTTATGATGATATTCTATGCTGACAATTAGCCATTAGCTGAAATTTCAGTACAATCCCAAAATAAGGGTTTATATTTTTTCCAAAATGTGGAATGAAATACAGGTAAATTGGGAGGAAACAAGTCTGCACCTTTATTTCTTTTAATTATGGATTACTTCCCTTGACTTCCCTTTACCTTCCGGTGTCAACATGGCGCAAGTTTGAACGTTATTCGCTCAGTCGTCACTTGAGGATTATTTTGATTGTATTATGTGTTATTTTAAGTGAATGACTAATAACTGTAATGTGCAGAAAATTCCTTGTGTGTTTTCTAGTGTGGATAGTTGAATATTCCTGGAGGGATGTCTGGAGTTTAGTCGTTGATCGTGCCGTCATGATGTTCGCTAGGCGCGAACAAGGAAGCGACCGATAGCCACCGGTATAAGTGGTAGCTCTGCAACTGGGCAGGGAGGCACCCATTTGTCCCGACATAAAATATTGTCAAAGGGAGCGGATATAAATGGATATGGATGTGGAAAGCAACGGGAAACTACCACATTATTCTTCCAAGATGAAAGTCATGGAGACACACAGAAGTAGGCCTACAGTTAGTGTTAATATAGCAACATGGAACATCAGATCGTTAGCGCAGTGTGGTAAATTAGACAACATCAAGCAAGAAATGGAAAGAATGAACATAAATATCCTAGGAATGAGCGAAATGAGGTGGACTGGGGCAGGAGAGATACAGTCAGATAAATTTAAAGTCATATATTCAGGAGGATAAAAACACGAGAGGGGGGTAGGAGTATTATTAGACACAGAAACAGGAAAAACGGTGAAGGGTTTTATGGCAATATCAGATCGGGTAATACTAGTTAAACTAACAGGAAAACCGTTGGATATCAACATTGTGCAGGTATATGCACCTACATCAAGCAGTTCAGAGGAGGACATCGAAATTTTCTATGAAGATTTAGAAATCGCAATGAAACAGTGTAAAAATCATGAAGTAACTATAGTAATGGGGGACTTTAACGCAAAAGTAGGTGAAACAAATAAAAGATGTGACAGGAAGATTTGGTTTAGGAACTAAGAATGAAAGAGGTGATTTATTGATAGAGTGGGCACAGGCACATAATTTAATAATAGGGAATACATGGTTCAAGCAACATCCAAGAAGGCTGTGTACATGGATTAGCCCTGGTGATAATACTCAGAACCAAATTGATTACATTTTAGTCTCTAAAAGCCATAGAAACAGCATTAGATCTATGAAAACAAGGCCAGGTGCTGACTGCAACAGTGATCATATACTACTGGTAGCGAAATTGTGTATAAGATTAAAGATGATCAAGAGAGCACCAAGGAATATGAAATTAGATTTAGCTTTATTGAAATCAGATGCTGACATTAAAGAAAGATACAACATAATTGTACAAAATAGATACAATGCCATTGCAAAGATTCAGAGTATTGAAGATCAATGGAACATGCTAAAACATTCGATAAACCAAACATCTAAAGAGATAATACCAAAAGTAAAACATACATCAAATCAAAAATGGATGACAGAAGAAATATTAGAATTGATGAGCACCAGAAGGAAAAATAAACACAAGATAGTGGAATATCAGAAAATACATAAGGAGATACGAGAGAAATGCAAAATAGCAAAAGAAAGCTGGCTGAACAAGAAATGCACAGAAATAGAATTGCATTACAACCAAGATACAACATTACTATATAAGAAAATTGAGATGATAACAGGAAAGAGAACGCAAACAGTTACAGGGTTTCAAAAATCTAAGACAGGGCAGGTATTAATGGGAATAGATCACATAGTACAGAGATGGTCAGAATATATCAAAGAACTTTATGAGGACAATAGACCAGAAATAAACATACAAGATAACGGCGAGGGTCCATCAATACTCACAGCAGAAGTAAGGGAGGCACTAAGACACAAGAAATATGGCAAAGCCCCAGGTCCAGACAATATCACATTAGAAGAATTAGCAGCTTTAGATGACTTTGGAGTTGAAATAATCACAAAATTGCTGAATGACATATATAACAGCGGAAACATACCCGATGACTTAATGAGATCCATATTCATAGCATTACCTAAGAAACCAGGGACCACCGAATGTGAAGAACACTGTACAATCAGCCTCATGAGCCAAATAACCAAAATACTGCTCAGAATCATCATGAAGAGAGTGAGAAACAAAATAAAACCAGAAATAAGTCCAGAACAATGTGGATTTGTAGAAGGCAAAGGCACCAACAATGCTATTTATATATTGAGAACACTAATAGAGAGGTCTATAGAGGTAAAAACAGATCTGTACCTCTGTTTTATAGACTACACTAAAGCTTTTGACAAAGTTAAACATAGCGAAATTATACACATGCTAGAGAATCTGAACATTGACAGCAAGGATTTAAGAATAATCAAGAACATGTACTGGCAACAAACAGCAGCAATAAGAGTAGGAAAGCAATTTGGCCCTTTTCAACAAATAAAACAAGGAGTCAGACAGGGATGCGTGCTTTCACCAGACCTGTTCTCTCTATACAGTTAAAACATATTGCGTGCAATAGTAGATATCCCAGGAATATCAGTGAGAGGACATAACATAAATAATTTGAGATATGCGGATGACACTGTTCTGATTGCAAAAAGTGAGGAAGACCTTCAAAACTTAATTAAAGTAGTAGTCACAGAAAGCAAAGAGAAAGGCCTCTTCCTAAATATCAATAAAATAGAAGTAATGGTTATTTCAAAGAAAGAAAATAACACACCTTGCAAGATCATAGTGAATGATATAGTATTAAAACAGGTCCACCAATTCAAATATCTAGGTACAATTATAACAGTAGATGGAAGGAGTTCAACAGAAATAAGATGCAGAATAGGACAGGCAAAAACAACATTCAGAAAAATGAAAAATATACTGTGTAATATGACGTTGTCATTAGAGGTGAGAAAGAGAGTTCTGCAGTGCTATATAACCCCTATACTAACATATGGGTGCGAGTCTTGGACAATAAACAAACTGGAAAATGGGAGATTGGAGGCAACAGAGATGTGGTTCTACAGAAGAATGCTGAGAATACCATGGACTGCCAGAAAAACTAATGTAGAGGTGTTAAAAGAGTTAAATGCGAAACGGACCTTAATCAACAATATAAGAAAAAGGCAATCTTCTTTTTTTGGCCACTTCATGAGACAGGCAGGTTTAGAGAACATAATCACAACAGGCAAAATTGAAGGCACCAGAGACAGAGGGCGACAACGTGATAAAATATTAGACAGTTTGACAACCTGGCACGGCAAAGAAACAACAACGACTTTGATACATAATACTGTGGACAGAGAGCTGTGGAGAGCCATGACCGCCTACGCCACCCAGCATGGCACCTGATGATGATGATGAGCAAGAAAAGGGGGAAGATTTAGAGGGTTGTATAGGTGAGCCTCTAAGTCAGTAACGTGCACAAGGGTGGGAGGGGTGGTCTGAGTGGCTTATCCTTTATCATACAGCTACAAAATCCCTCCCTGCAACACCCTAATGAGAAATTTATTTGAGGTTGTTTTATTTTTACAGCAGTTCTCACGGCTGTAACATGCCTACTGCATCTTTATCTGTCGTAGGTGAACTCAGACAGCAGACCTGGCCAGAGGATATAGACTTGAGGCAAAAGCTGTGGGGCAGCCGCTATGACCTGGAGAAGACAGTGGACTTCGTCCTGATGACAGGCCTGATGGTATAGCATGACCACAGGTGCTGAATGCAGAAGAAGAAGAAGTGTGGTGGATGACAGTGTGGTGGATGATAATGTGGTAGATGATAGTGTGATGGACGACAGAAATCATGTTGACTGAAGTTTCGAAGTGAGTATGTGCAATCTTTGTGGACCTGGTTCAAATCCCGCTCGCTGCATTATGATTTTTCTCTAAGAAGAAGGCCTGTTGAAGGTTTAAAGTTTGTTTTCTAGTGTCACACCCCTTGAAGCCAGTTAGTGCATGACCATTGATTGGATGGGTTGAAAGGATTTATTCTGGCAGGAGGTCGACTTTATTAGTCAAAACACTGTAGATACAAACCTTAAATGTGCACGCAGATGTGAAGTCTTGCCATAGACCTTCCCACAGCCTTGCATGTGACAAATGTGTTGTTTCTTCTTGTTTTCTCCAGTGTGTCTGAGGAAGATATATTCAATATATAGATATATAGCAGCAGGACATTCACACGCACATTCAACAACTATTGTACAGATATAGCAACAGGACATTCACACTCACATTCAACAACTATTGTACAGATATAGCAACAGGACATTCACACGCACATTCAACAACTATTGTACAGATATAGCAACAGGACATTCACACTCACATTCAACAACTATTGTACAGATATAGCAGCAGGACATTCACACTCACATTCAACAACTATTGTACAGAATTATTGTATAGACATAGCAACAGGACATTCACACGCACATTCAACAACTATTGTACAGAATTATTGTATAGACATAGCAACAGGACATTCACACGCACATTCAACAACTATTGTACAGAATTATTGTATAGACATAGCAACAGGACATTCATATGAACGTTCAAAAATTGTTAAAAATATAACTCTGACAACAAATTCTATCAGCCAGTAAAATTCCTCAAGGTCAAACCAATATGACACCAAACATAAGAATCAAGTATTCCCTGCATAATTTTATCAATACCTACACCATGTAAATGTAGGAAGACATTTTGCATACTGCTCCATGGTCCACTGTTGGGTGGCAATAAACACCTGACAAGAATGGATGCTTGGTGGGGGGAGGGGCCAAAGCCCATGACTCCTAATTGTGCATGTTGTGGAAAGGTATAAAATTAACAAAGCCCTAGAATTTATCTTATCACACTAGGAGATTTTCTGCCAATCCATTGTACGCTGCTGATAGTTATTCTTCTGGGTATGAAATAACCAGGATCACAAATAACCACCACATTGCACATAGAAAGTAAGACCTAGTTGCTCATAATTCCTGGGGATTGATACAACAACAACAACATGTCCTGAGAGATATTCTCAGCAGGTGGAATGCACTCAACTGAGAGGGCAGAGTACATATTGGAAACCCAAGTTCAGTATGCTTTTCTCTGTGTTCAGCTTCTTCCACCCTTGACTATCATTATCTGTTATTATATCTCCATTGTATTTGAAACAATAATACACAAGTACAATAAAGTAACTCCTTCACACCTTCTCAGCATAGATCCTATAATTACATTCTAGCATATATTCTATAATTACATTCTAGCATAGATCATATAATTGCACATGCTGCTTCCATGCTTAAAAATAAAACATACACATAGGTATGTCCATCTAGAAGCTATCTGATCTGAGATTATTCAATAATAAATAGATCTGGGTAGAGACTGTGAATGCACTGATATTAGGACATTGATCTGGGTAGAGACTGTGAATGCACTGGTATTAGGACATTGATCTGGGTAGAGACTGTGAATGCACTGATATCAGGACATTGATCTGGGTAGAGACTGTGAATGCACTGGTATTAGAACATAGATCTGGGTAGAGACTGTGAATGCACTGATATCAGGACATTGATCTGGGTAGAGACTGTGAATGCACTGGTATTAGGACATTGATCTGGGTAGAGACTGGGTAGAGACTGTGAATGCACTGGCATTAGGACATTGATCTGGGTAGAGACTGTGAATGAACTGGTATCAGGACATTGATCTGGGTAGAGACTGTGAATGCACTGATATCAGGACATAGATCTGGGTAGAGACTGTGAATGAACTGGTATCAGGACATTGATCTGGGTAGAGACTGTGAATGCACTAGTATTAGGACAGTGATCTGGGTAGAGACTGGGTAGAGACTGTGAATGCACTTGTATTAGGACAGTGATCTGGGTAGAGACTGTGAATGCACTAGTATTAGGACAGTGATCTGGGTAGAGACTGTGAATGCACTAGTATTAGGACAGTGATCTGGGTAGAGACTGGGTAGAGACTGTGAATGCACTAGTATTAGGACAGTGATCTGGGTAGAGACTGTGAATGCACTAGTATTAGGACAAAGTTGTAATTATTTATCTAGTTGCATTATAATACTTTAAGACATAATTATACACAGAGATAGCTCACTTAAAAAAAAACATACAAATGTCTTTCTAAATAACTGTCTGATCAGACAGATGAAACTTAGAACAGTGTAATGAAGTTTTTCTAATCACTGGTAACATACATAATAATACATAAAATGACATTTCGGCCAAAAGGCCTTTATCAAGAACACATTCAAAATAATAATACGACAGTAAGAACGGCACTATTTAACGTTCACATGGCAGAGCTAACAATAGTTTGTATCTATATTTAGCTCTGCCATCTTATTCATCATATTATGTTGTGAATGTGTTCTTGATAAAGGCCTTATGGCCAAAATGTCATTTTCTGTGTTATTATGCATGTTACCAGTGATTAGCAAAACTTCATGACCCTGTTCCAAGTATTGCCTGTTGGATTTCAGTTTTTCTGCAGTTAGTACATATTATTTAATCAGACACAAGATTTCAACAAAAAAGGGACACAATTACTAACTTTTCTGTGGAAGTACAGTTTGGACATGTGCATGCCACTCTACGGACTCTCCTCCCAGAAGGCATAGACTCCGCCCCTGAAGTTGAAGTAGCTAATGGTGAACTCACAGAAATGGGCATGGAGCTGCTGACAGATGGTGTGACTGCACTACTGTTACTAACAATTTGCCACTTTGTTGGGTCATTTGGGTCCTGCTGGATTTGTGCTGCTGCTGTATGAATTAGATTATATGGGGGGTCTCATAGGAACACGAATATGTACACATTTCAAACATGAACAAGTCAATTTAGGCTTATATTTGTTCATTAGATGATTGTTGATTAGCTAGCGGAGCGCATTTCTGCCTTTGTGAGTATATAGGAGAATAGGGAGAACATCATGGAAAGAGAAAAACACAAATAAAGAGGTGCTAAAAACACTCAATATGAAGAAAGAATTACTAAGAAAAATAAAGATCAAGCAAATAAAATATTTTGGACATATTAAAAGACATGACACCTTATTGAAGATCTTACTTGAGGGTAAAGTCAAAAGGAAGCAAACAAGAGGTAGACAGAAATACAAGTGAGAGTGTAACATCACAAGATGGATAGGTTACAGTCTAGCAGAGTGCACCACCAAAACAAGAGACAGGGGATGTTGGAGATCTGTTGCAGCCAATCTTTGTTGCGGAGACGGTACTTCATGATGATGAGTGGAGCACATGGCCGTGTGGCTAGAATGCCATTCTCAGACCTTTGATGGTCCCAGGTTCAATTCACGGTTGGGACAGGATTTTTTCTTTCGGGGGCACAACCAAAATCCTTCCTGTACATGTTGCGCCATCTGCTGTGGCAAAGCGGCCTTTATTTCCACAGTCCATAGAAAGCCTCTCTGCACTCCTTTATAGGAAAACATGCAGTAACGAAAGGTTTTTTTTTGTTGATTATCATCTTCACACACCGGACATGCTCATAGGTGCTCAGATCTCCACTTCAGTAAATCTCACTGTGTTTAGCAGCTGATGGTTCTAGTTTTGTGTTCTTTTTACAATATTTATTAGGGATTCTTTCCTAGCATCGACGGGCATTACTCCCAAATCACACATTCTTGATATCGACTCACGCTCATTGACTTCATAATCCTCTGATTTTGCGGACTCTCATTTAGCACTGAGTATACGTCTGCTCTTATCATAAGTTGATATTCTTTTATGATAGCAGAACCAGTTAATTTAATAGTTTGCATGTTTGCCTCCACATCCATGTATCAGGGGACAAAGATGACAATAATTTTGTGCAACAAGGCCATTTCTTCTATGTACCAATTCTTTTACAGAACATTGTCCTCACTGCCACTCTGTAAATCTCTTGGTTTTTTTTTTCCAGTTGCCTAGCATCTTCTAGTATCATGTTGAGAAGGTCGTCTTTGATATCCTGTGTCCATTGCAGTCTTGGTCTGCCTCTTATTATCTTTTCTGGAACTTTTCCTTCCAATCTCCTGAGGTGTTGATGATTTACCCATATTATCAATCAATTGAGTGCCATGCAGAGTGGCGTAGGCAATAATGTTTCATCACAACTGTCTCGTTTTGTTAATAATTCAGTTGGTGACATCTTTTTTGTGCGACCCATAATATAGCTCTCTATAATGACTCAAATGATCGCCTACGCACATTTACTCTGTTTTGTATTTCTGAATCATACTCAATGAGTCGCTAATTATTCATGCATGTGGATAAGCCTGAAATTTCAGTCAGTTTAGGGTCTGTGTTACAGCAAACACCTCCATCGTTAAGACTACTGGTTTTGGCAGTTGAAGGTGCCACTGCTTTTTTTAAAACTATTCTTACATGTGATGTGCCAGCATAGGTCCATGAGCTCCATTGGTCACAAACAAAATATTAATATGTTATATATGAACAAGTGAATAATGAACGTATAACATATGAACAAGTACAGTCAAATTAAATTCCATGGCAGCAAACTGCCGTCAGGGATTTTTTGTGTGGTCCTGACATGGTTTTGAACCTGGAACACTGTAACCCATGGATAGTAATCAAGCTTTCTATCAACTAGACTACAGTACTCCTCATAAATAATGAACAAATACAATATTAACAAGTACATTGTGAACATATAAATTATGAACAAGTAAATTGTGAATAAGTATAATTTGATTAAGTAAATAGTAAACACAAAAAATATCAGCTGTGAACGTGTAAACACCCTCTATCCTCAGTTATAAAAAAAATTGCTACAGATGTCTGTTAAGAATTAGTTATTTAGAACACAAGACAAATAAATTTGTCCAGCAGCAAATAAACAAACTTGCAGGTTATTAAGAACCACTTTTGGCAGTTGTGAAATGGCGTAAACTTGTTTGGTTTGGATATGTAACGAGACAAGACTCTATCTAAAATTATTTTGCAAGAAACAGTCATGGGTGGAAGGAGATGATGAGGACAGAGATAATTTTGTATTGATAACATCAAGGAATGGTCTGGGCATGATTTTTCTACATTTCTCAGAATGACTGAACACAGAGCTGTTTAGGGGGCATTTTGTACTGATGTATCCAGTGTGGTACTCTACGACCCTGACAGGTTGTGTATCCAGTGTGGCACCCCTACAACCCTGATGGGTTGTGTATCCAGTGTGGCATCCCTACAACCCTGACAGGTTGTGTATCCAGTGTGGCACCCCTACAACCCTGACAGGTTGTGTATCCAGTGTGGCATCCCTATGATTGTTCTGATGAAAGTAATATAACCAAAACATTAACTTGTCTTTGTCTATCATCATTATTTCAATGATCAAGGGTAGTTTTTGTTACATATCACTACTTATTGGAAGTATATTTATTGCAGGTACTATAGGTCTACATCAGAGGTTCTCAACATTTGCAGACAGAGAGCACCACCTACATGTAATCAATGGTGCTCGCAAGTGCTTTTTATCCTTGAAATGGAGCGAGCACAAGTTCTTACGAGAGCACCATGATGCTTGCGAAGATCAGGTTGAAAACTCCTGGTCTACTTGAATTAAAACCTCAATTCACAGACATTCAAATCATGTGGTACTGGGTGGTTAGGCAGTCTGATAAGCAGTTCTATTACTAATCACAAAACATACAACCAGCTTACATATCAAACAGAATTGTTCAAAACAGATGCTCCAAAAAGATAACAGAGAGAGAAGGCAAGTCCCTATAACTGATCTTCTTCTTTATCTGTGTTCATTTTCAAACTCCTGGATAGTAGCAGACTGTAGTCTAGAGAACTGAATGTGCTGTGTCATGGTTTATAGATTGATTGCAATATCTACATCTTTGCCCCTGACACATTCAACTTCAGCATGGATTCTGGGTCACTTTGACCTTCTAAGGAATGGGCCAGTCAGCTGCACACCAAAAATCTCTTTAGTGATCTATTACAACATGCATGGCAGATAACAGTGTGGCTATTCTTTGATCCCATTCCGACCCATCACCCTACAAACAAATGTGTCTACTCAAACAGAATATCTTTAATCTCACCAATAACTGCCTGCTGCCCAGCTATTGAGGCAGTAGCTGCTGCATGCATGGCTCCTTGCGTGTTACTCAGGGGAATGGCACTGATTGTCCCTCCAGGAGTTCCTATGGTAACAGCTCCAAGGTTTTGAAGGGAACCACTGTTCAGTATCTGTCCTTGTTGTAGAGCCTGCACATAAATAAAGTTCATCAGTCAACACTAGGTCATATGATCATGTCTTCATCAGTCAACTCTAGGTCATACCATCATGTCATCCTCAGTCAAATCTAGGTCAGGTCATACGATCATGTCATCATCAGTCAACTCTAGGTCATACCATAATGTCATCATCAGTCAACTCTAGCTCCTACCATCATGTCATCATCAGTCAACTCTAGGTCATACCATAATGTCATCATCAGTCAACTCTAGCTCCTACCATCATGTCATCATCAGTCAACACTAGGTCATACCATCATGTCATCCTCAGTCAACACTAGGTCATACCATCATGTCATCCTCAGTCAACTCTAGGTCATACCATCATGTCATCCTCAGTCAACACTAGGTCATACCATCATGTCATCCTCAGTCAACTCTAGGTCATACCATCATGTCTTCATCAGTCAAATCTAGCTCAGGTCATACCATCATGTCATCATCAGTCAACACAAGATCATACCATCATGTCATCATCAGTCAACTCTAGGTCATACCATCATGTCATCATCAGTCAACACAAGGTCATACCATCATGTTATCATCAGTCAACTCTAGTTCATACCATCATGTCATCCTCAGTCAACTCTAGGTCATACCATCATGTCATCCTCAGTCAACTCTAGGTCATACCATCATGTCTTCATCAGTCAAATCTAGGTCAGGTCATACCATCATGTCATCATCAGTCAACACAAGATCATACCATCATGTCATCATCAGTCAACTCTAGGTCATACCATCATGTCATCCTCAGTCAACACAAGGTCATACCATCATGTTATCATCAGTCAACTCTAGTTCATACCATCATGTCTTCTATGCATGATATCTAGAATATTGTCAAATATATTGGTGACACATTTGCAGATACAACAATTCTACAACAATACCTCTCTCTACAACAATATTAATCAGTCCAGCTTCTTCTACTGCATATTTCTATTTATTAGACAACTCTCATGTCTTCCACTGCATATTTCTATTTATTAGACAACTCTCATGTCTTCTACTTTAGACAGATTTTTAAGACATGCTCCCTGTTGTTTGCTTAATCTTTCTCACTAAAAAAAAAATAGTGTGTCATCGACTTACCTGAATGCCTTGAATACTCTGTAAACTCTGCAGAGTTGGAAATGTCTGCAGATTCTGAAGACTTTGCAAATTCTGCAGCTGCATAGCTGGCACACTTGATGCTCGTGGGCTCTGTAAGTTCAATGCATGCTGTTCAAAAAATATGAGTCGATGTCAGATACCTGGTGAATCTGAACATGCAGACATATACAGGTAACTGAAGCTTGGGCTGCTGCACACAGGTGATCAAGTTTGGGCTGATGACCATCTACAGTGGTCATCCCATGCTTGAACTGTTCAAGGACATTTGCATCCAGAATATGCCTTATTATCGATCTATGAACTCATAGTCAAGGGACATAATGAATTTCATCAAGTGGATGTAACAAATAGTCATCATCATCACGTGATGGATGAACAACATTCTTTGTGCACAGTGACATGGCCGACAGACACCCCCCCCCATTTCATTCAAAATTGTATGAATGTATAGCTCATATATTAATTAAGTCCAATACAAGCATAAATACTTCCTTGTCCGATTCTTCCTGGTCTAATATGCCCATCTATGGTAAGCCATTCATGTTACATACAAAATTGAGTTCCTTGTTGCATTTCCTGTTCATATACAGTCATTTCTAATATGTGATTAGACCAATAGATAAGAGGGAGGGGTTGGGTGTACATCCTTCCTTCCTAGAAAATTAGAGGGAGAGGTTGGGTGTACATCCTTCCTTCCTAGAAAATTAGAGGGAGGGGTTGGGTGTACATCCTTCCTTCCTAGAAAACTAGAGGGAGGGGTTGGGTGTACATCCTTCCTTCCTAGAAAACTAGAGGGAGGGGTTGGGTGTACATCCTTCCTTCCTAGAAAACTAGAACTTGATTTTTAGTATTAGGAGCGTGGCCAAAAACAACCCCTCCCCACCCCCACCATAGCGATTTTTCACACAAATGTCATCAAATTTCACAACAAAAAAGATCTAAGACAAGACAATGCATGATTTTTAAAGAAACACACTTCCCCCCCCCCCCTCCCTCCTTCTTGAGGAGAACGTATCTATGGGCCTAGCTATATTTTAATAACATTTTATCTTTTTGTTAGTGCATTTATTTAGGCACCTAGACCACCTTTTTTTTTTCTCTCTCTCTCTCCCCTTGTCTGTATTCTCATTGTATCCAAACACATCCTTTAGTAAATTTGTTGTTTTTCTTTATATTCATTAATTGCACTGTCAATATGGCATCAATAACAAGATAACAACATTAACAAGATGTAAATAACAAGATGACATCACTAGCATATTTTATCACTAGTAAGATGACATCTTGTTAGAGATGATGTCAATTACACAATGACATCCTGAACAAGATGTCAATAACAAGATGACATAACTACAAGATTTCATCTATAGAAAGATGATATCACTAACAAGATGACATCAATAACAAGACTTCATTACTAGCTAGTTGACATTACTAACAATATGACATCACTAATATATGGATAGTGCTGTCTCAAAGAGACAACATCAATGTTTGAAAGATCACCCACAATCTCAAAGACAAAATGTTACTCTTGAAAAGGCCACATACCGGTACTTCTGGATCAAAGACTAAATGCTATAGTAACAAAGACCATATTCTACAATCACAAAGACCACATATTACCATCTCAATGAAAAAAGCTACTGTCTAAAAAACCACATGCTACCTTCTCAAAGACCACATACTACCATATCAAAGACCACACGCTACCATCTCAATTACCACAAGCTACCGTCTCAAAAACCTCAGCCTACCATCTCAAAGGCAGCATACTACCATCTCAAAGACCACATTCAACCATCTCAGAAAAAAAAATTATACTACCTCAAAGACCACATACCACTGTCTCAATGACCACATGCTAGAATTTTCAAGACCACACGCTACCATCTCAAAGACCACGTACCGCTATCTCAATGACTACAAGCTACCATCTCAAAGGTCACATACCACCATCTCAAAGACCACATAAGTAAATGTAAAGTAACCCATAGCATTTATTAATGCTGTAGGGGTGTGAGATGTTAGCGATCTAACATTTCAGTGGCTCTGCAAATGAAGGCTGTAGCCATCTCCTCTCCCTCTCAGTCTTTACTTCCCGCATTAATCCGGTACCCATTTAAGGCTGCGCAGACCAGGGAGTCATTTTGATCTGAAAAACATTTCCACCTCATCTGGCGAAGGAACCAAGCACCACTCATATGCGAAGCCAGTGCGCTAACCACTACGCTACGTGGCTCCCTAAAAAAAGACTACATACCACCATCACAAAGACCACTCTATACAATCTCAAACACCACATACTACCATCTCAAAGATCACATACCACCATCTCAAAGACCATGCTATACCATCTCAAACACTAAATTCCAAAATCTCAAAGATTACATACCACCATCTCAAAGATTCATCATCATCATCAAGTGCCGTCTCCGCAACGAAGGTTGGCTGCAACGTATCTCCAACATCTCCTGTCTCTTGTCTTGGTGGTGCACTCTGCTAGACTGTGACCTGTCCATCGTGTAATGTTACTCTCCCACTTGTATCTCTGCCTACCTCTTGCTCGCTTCCCTTTGACTTTACCCTCAAGTAAGGTCTTCAATAGGGTGTCATGTCTTTTAATGTGTCCAAAGTATTTTATTTGCCTGATCTTTATTTCTCTTAGTAGTTCTTTCTTCATATTAAGTGTCTTTAGCACCTCTTTATTTGTTTTCTTCTCTTTCCATGATGTTCTCCCTATTCTTCTATATACCCACATTTCAAAGGCATCAATTTTGTCTTCTAATTGTTTATTTAGTGTCCATGTTTCTGAGCCATATATTAATATGGAATAGATGTAGCATTTTATAATTCTCATTTTTAACTTGTTTGTAATTTGTTTAGATATTAATAATTTCCTCATGTCATTGAAGGTACTTTTAGCCATTCCTATTCTCCTTTTAACTTCTGTTTCACATCTGCCATCATTTGTGACTATGTGTCGAAGATATTGATACTGTTTTACTTGTTGTAGTTTCTCTCCCTGTATGTTTATTTTTACCTCCTGTTCTTCTGTGTCTTTGCTGATTATCATGGTTTTTGTTTTTTGAATGTTTATATCCAGTCCATATTCATTACTTGATTTATTGACTTGATCTATTAGTCTTTGTAGTTCATGTTCACTTTCTGCTAAAAGAACAGTGTCATCTGCATATCTAATTTTGTTTATTATTTTCCCATTGATCTTGAGTCTTGGTATTTCTTCTATATTTTTAAAGATATTCTCTGTGTAGATATTAAATAGGCTTGGTGATAAAATGCATCCTTGTCTTACCCCTCTTCTTATTTCTATGTATGGAGAGTAGCTGTTTTCACACCTTATTGATGCTCAAAGATTACATACCACCAACTCAAAGATCACATACCACGTCCCAAAGACCATGCTATACCATCTCAAACACGATATACCAACATCTCAAAGATCACATACCACCATCTCAAAGACCACATACTACCATCTCAAAGACCACATATCACCATCTCAAAGATCACATACTACCATCTCAAAGACCATGCTATACATCTCAAACACCATATACCAACATCTCAAAGATAACCTACCACCATCTGAAAGAGTACATACCACCATCTCAAAGATAACATACTACCGTCTCAAAGACTACACACTACCATCTCAAAGATCATATGTCACATTCTCAAAGATAACATACCACCATCTCAAAGATAACATACCAACATCTCAAAGATCACTTGCCACATTCTCAAACACCACATACCACCATCTCAAACACAACATACCACCATCTCAAAGATTACATAGCACCATCTCAAACACCACATACCACCATCTCAAAGATTACATACCACCATCTCAAAGATTACATAGCACCATCTCAAACACCACCATCTCAAAGATCATATACTACCATCTCAAAGACTAAAGACCTTATAGAGATGCCTAAAAAAATTATTATAAGATAACATTCATGTGACAAGTGTGAAAACAAATAAGAGACATACCTGAAGCCAGTTCATCTGTCCCTGGTTGGCTAACTGAAGTCCACCAAGTCCTTGTGTACACGTCATACCTTGCATGTACTGCTGCTGGGCTAGAACATTGTGAAGTGCTGCTGCTGCTGCTGCATTCTGGCTGTTGTTGGAGCTTGTAATGGACGACGGTGAGGAAACGTTGGCTGTGATTGTTTGAGGGTAGGCGGGTACAGTTAAGGTGGGCAGAGACTGTGACACTTGGTTTTGACTTGTGGGCTGTGAGATGATGACTTGTTGACCTTGCGGGGTGCTAACAATGTTCAAAGTTTGAACTCCATTGTTGTTACCAGCAAGACTTAACGCTGACACTTTAGACGATTGTGTTGTGTTTGAGTTACCAATTTGCCCTGTGTTGATCTTAGATTCTGTTTTGATGTGTGCATTATTCTGAGATTCGTCTGCCTGTGAAGCTTGTATTTGGGCTTGTGATGTCATATAGGTTTGTAATGTTTGAGGACTGGATAATCCTGGACCTAGTGTTACTATGCCACCACCGTTGATTTGTTGAATTTGTGTTTGAATTGGTATGTTCTGTGAAGGAATCTGGATCGTTTGTAACACAGTTTGACCATTTATTGAGACAGGCAGTTGAACCAAACTGGAGACTTGCTGGATGGTTTGAAAACCTGGGATCTGTACAGCTTGCATTATGTTACCATTTTGTCTAACGGCAGCCGGCATTCCACCAAGACTGATGATATTGCCTCCTATGTTGACAAAGTTCCCCAATCCTCCAAACCCAGCTACATTTTGGAACATATTGGCAGTTGCTCCTGCGGATGGAATGCCTTGTGATCTTATGATCTGCCCAGTCGGAGTTATCAATGTCTGCTGCGAGGATTGGACTGGGGCCGCTGACATCTGTCCTTGTGCCCCAATGCCTGATGACGGAATGATGATAGCCTCTTGGCCATCGATGTTGACAGTCTGGTACGATGGCATGACACTATAGGTCAGCTGTCCGTTTGGACCTTGTGTAGCAACAAGTTGTTGACCTTGAGTAAACAAATGACCACCAACATTATTTGTAAGGGTTGTAGCCTGCTGGATAAAGTTGCCGGCATGGACAGGTTTTCCCATAGAATCAACAATGGCTCCATTTGGTAGTTGTACCCAGCCTGTGATTGTATCTGTAGTACTTCCACCAAGTCCACCTTGCCCCGCCCCGACTACCCTGGCATTGGCATCCCCTCCTTGTCCATACCCTTGTTCTTCACTTTGGGCGGGCGATCCAATTTTGCTACAAGTCGCGGCTAACATGGCAAGGGGTGAGGGTTGTGCGTCCTGCAAGGCGGAGCCAGAAAGGGGAGTTGTTAGAAATGGCGGACATGAGGCAAATAACAAAATTATCGAGTCGATGATATCAAATTAACATCTACACGCTAGCTAAACAACTCACCTGTGTTGTACTTGTGGCAGCAACGTAATCTGAGCTTGATCTTTTACCATTAGTGGTTGCCATTTTGTATTTACAACGTAGGAAAGTCAATCTTCATGGCAAGATATCACACTCGCCCACACGACAAGTAGGACAAAGAGTTGTTGTGACCTGGTATATTAAGACCCAACCTACGTGCGCTAGAATTACATAAAATATACATTTATTTTTAGAAATTATATAATAAATAAAGCTTAAAATAATATTCCCTGAATGATAATATGTTTCCCTAATATGAAAATCATAATTGTGACCAAAAATTGCATATATACCGCGCACTATATTGAAGCGTAATAATATGACCTTAATACTTCCAGAATGGCCGGCCTAGTTCCTGTTTGATTGACAGCTGAACCTCCCAGCCGCCACGATCAAAAGACTAACATTACGTGGCCCTCCCAACAGTCCAGACAGAAATATCCTGACCTAGAATGGTCGATACTTTCAGCCGCGCCCATCTAGTATAACTAGTACTTGGGGGAATTCTACGGAGCATCCCCTTTATTACAATCTCTTATAGAATATAGTTATATAGAATTATGGAAATACCACTGTATCAACAAGCAGTTATATGATCATGGTATATGTTAATCAAATGAAGATCAAACAATGCTGATTGTGACAAGAGGTATAAACAGCTGCAGATGACTTATTCCAAGAGGCTACATGTAGGTAGGCAAGCCCATAGGTACACGACGAGTTGTTGTGGGTGGGGGTTCAAACTACTTCACCCCCTTTTAGCAAATGAGAACATGACTAGGAACTTATTCAAAACGTGGGCCAAAATTTCATCAAAAGGAAGAATGACACACGAAATCTCACGACTGTATTTCTTTTTTTTTTTTTAAGGTAACCCCTCCTCCTAAGGAAAAGTATTTACGGTCCCGTATGCAGGTATAAAATGTATAAACGGAAATATGAACTCATCTTTACATTGCATAATGTTAAACTTAGTAGGTACAAGCTAAAAGCAGGTGACATACCTTGTCGTGTATGTGTGTCACGTGCCGTATATATGTGTGTCAATGCACATTTGTGTATTTTCAGAAATGACATAGGCCTAAGCTACTTTTATCACATGGAGATTCTAAAACAAAAATGGCATATCTAGCAAGAGCTGTAGATACATCGTTGGTGAGGAGGGAAGGTTACCTTATAAAGGGTCATTTTTATGCGATCTTTGGTGATCTTTTTTTTTGTTGAGAAAACCGTTAGCGAGTGGATGTGAGTAGGGCCGTAGATAAAGGAGTAAGGGGGTGGGGTTAAAAAGTTATTTGCAAGATAGATTTTTTAATAAAATATTTGATGAATGATCTACCTACATGTAGCCTTTCTTAGCTTGGATTAAGTCTTCTCCAGCTCTCTATCTCTCTACTTTTTAATACAATCTTCTTCTTCTTCAGCGTACATTCTCAAACTCCCGTTGAATTTATTTTGTATCAGGACCATGATCCTACTAGATTTTCTTCTGGATGTAGTCCAGAGAATGGGAATGCGTTGTGTCGCCGTTTTATTTGCGTCAATGGCCTGACACATCCGTCTTCGGTGGATTGTTACAATCAATATGGTTTGATTTTCGTGTGATCTACCTATCCATCGTCTTTCCTCCTGAAGATTCGCTAGAAGGGGGAGGGTTGACTTTTTTTACCCGCCTTATGGCAAAGTTCCTAGTACTAAAAGTCATTTTCCGATTTGCTAGGGGGGGGAGGGAGGGACTTTGAACACGGGACTGGGTGTGGGTTACCCACGTTTTGCTTGCTAGTACTAAATAACATATTTTGACTTCTTGAAAAGGGGGGGGGGGGTTGAACTCCTCAGCCCTTGAACAGCGAGCTTGAATCCAACAGAATGACCGCAAACTGCATCGTCACAGTATCACTAGCTTGTTTGTTTAAATACGATACAGATACGTGAATTATATTGTATAAAATACGATACGGGTTCGTGAATTATATTGTATAAAATACGATACAGATACGTGAATTATATTGTATAAAATACGATACGGGTTCGTGAATTATATTGTATAAAAAATGTAGGCCTACATATGAAACATCTTTGAAAAATCACCGTGCGTTGTCATTTTTTTTTTCCGTATTACTAGAAGCGCCAAATTGGGACAATTAGACGTCCAAGAAAACATTAGTTGGAACGCCAGGATAGAGAGCAAAAACATATTAGAAACACATAGACCGCGACCGCATTGTATAAACACATTGAAGATTCCAGAGTGTTGGTTACTAAACACAATGACATAAAGAAAACTACTCCTGTTTGGTCATATAAAGAGACACAACTGTTTAGAAAGACAAATAATGGAGGGAAGAGTACCGGGAAAGGAGAAAGGGCAGACCAAGAAGACGATGGACTGACATTAAAGATTACATGAATACATCGCTAGCAAATGCAAGCCAGAGAGTTCATTGGGAAGACAACGTTCTGGAATGAATACGTCACATGACACAGACCGCGACCCTCGACAGTAGATTGCCAATAAGAATTGTAGATGGCATTGCATAGACCCAATTAGTCTTCCTAATATCGGGTATTACGCACTATGAAAGACTTCATAAACACCAGGGTGAATACCAACCATCTTAACGCGTCTCAAAACTATTATTACTAAAGTGTACATGACCAAAGACCATACCTATGTATTTTCGTTTACCTCAATTACGCGTCTGCTATTGTAGGTTCACTTTATAAGAAACTTTCTATTTGTTCCGATAATATCAACTTCTATATTTAAATATAGGAGTTCCCTTGATGTGGTGGTTTAATGGATACGGTGCTTTTTTTGTGTTTTTGTATGTCTAATCTGTATTTGACATACATTTTGTTGACCTCTTGACAGCTTTTATCAATCTCGTGCACATTCAGTAAAAGTTAACGATGTACTAAGATTGTAAGTTGTGAAAGAAATCGCGATATTAAGTGGACACAATCAAAAGAGGCATTGTACAACATATCATAGTTTACCCTTAAGGTAGGAAACAGGGAAAACTGGATGTCCACTGCAGCCATGGTCATAGATATTGAAGTGTTTGAGAGGTTTAACTCCCATCCCCCTTCCGTAAGTAATAGTCACTCAAAATCATTCTACCACACCCTTCCCCCTCCATGTTTACGACAGTACAACCAAGAAAATATATATAAATTCTTTTTTAAAAACCCGTTTATTTGAACGTACGTTTCATGTGGGAATCGTACCTTTCTGATATGTAGAAAAAGGTACATGAGGACAGAAAGAAGAAGACTAAACAGTAAGTTGTTCTATATGCTGCTTAGATCAGATGGCCTTGCAATTTCCACATAACAACATGTACGATGAAATAAATCTACAACACGCCCAAAAGGTCACGGGTTCAAATTCGTCTCTCGACGTCTTACTATAAGTGCTACATTTGGCAAGATCAACGTCTTACTATAAGTGCTACATTTGGCAAGATCAACGTCTTACTATAAGTGCTACACTAGGCGTGCAAGAGACGTGTCGCTTTAATAAGTGCTACATTAGACAAGAGACGTGTCACTTTATTAAGAGGGACGGAATACATTTATGAAAATCAGAGTACGATTGTGTCAATCATGTACGCCCTTTGAGACATTTATATTTCTAGCATAGTTTTTTCCCTCTAGTCATGGTAGAACTTAACCTCGTTATAAAAGTGAGCTACAAACACATAATCCAATGTTTCATTCTTGTTGAAACAGTTACATTAAAGTTCGCGTCATTTAGCTTTATTAGATCTGGAATTTTGCTATACTCTGTGCACATCAGATAGTCCGCTAAGATTGTTGACAGAAACTGTCATATCACTGCTGTCGACAAAGGTGCGTATCTAATGAATCATAACTGACAAGAAACAACCCAACACGCTGAAATGTGGAGGCTGTGGCAACACAGCGACTTCATATCAACACTAGAGAGTAGTTATGGAAAGTCACAGATTGTCATTACACGGTGCCCAATACCTACATAGCTATGAACATGGAGCTTCATGACGCTCTGTTTCGAGGAGCAGCATTTTTTGGAGAGAATGAGAAATGCAGCAACCTAACAGGGAAGAGTACGGGGTAGCTAGAAAATCGCCACAGGTCAAACACCATTTACATTGATCACACCATGCTTGGCTTGTTTAATGTCATTTGTGTTCAGTATATAGCTTTCTACAAACTCATAGTCAATGACATCATTTTAACTGAATAATATAAAATGTATGTAGCAATTGGGGGGGGGGGGGTGGATCATCATCACTTATGATGAAAAAACACGTGCAATATAACATAATAATCATTAACTTACTGTGAAACTGCAGTAAGCCATGTACCGTGTAACTAAATCATTTTCAAACAATAGAAAATTTGCTGGGTATGTTTACAGAGAGCCTACAACAAATGACAAATCGATGTTTCAATCAAAAGGACTTTATCAAAATAGGGACAAATAAACAAAGAATGGAGCACCAATAAAACAGGCTACATTAATTTTTCATTTGAGCTGAAGTTAGCGCATAGGGTAGAGGTCAGATCTCTCCAATTCTGTCCGTTCAAAGCTATTCTGTGCAATTCTTGAATAGTATGGATATTGATTATTTTACTTTCTCTAAGTATTGTTCTTCTGAATGTTTATTTTGGTCTACCCCTATATATATATATATATATATATATCGTGGGAGAGAGAGAGGCCTATATTGTTTTCGTTGTAATATTTTACTCAGATACAAAAATATGGGCTATATAATATTTTAAATCTGTACATCTTTAGAGAAAAAACAAACATCATTACAGACTCTGTACAGTTGACATGCATTGTTTGTGAACACCTGGCTCAACTTCCTGAAGTGCTAGATTGTCGGCTAGAGAATGCTGACTGCTAGATTGTGACTGACGTGACAGTTATATTAATAGTACATGTTTATCATTTAGGCATAATTGCTACTTGTTTCATATTTGTTGGTACAAGTGTTGGCTCTAGGAAATAATACATTGAATAGGATGGCTGGTTCAGCGTTGAAGAGATTAATGGCAGAATACAAGCGTAAGTAAGAAGAATTAAATTAATTAATTATTTATTTTATTAATTATAATTATTATGGCCTACCCAAACAATAATAATTAAATTACAATTATCAGTTTGAATAAACAGAATATAACTAACTACTTTATTGTAAAGTTTACACTTAACTTTAATTTTACTCATCATCATTCAGTGCATTCTGCATAACTAAGGTTTCAAGTCTTCACTGTGACCGTTGTTCTAGTTTCGAGGTACCTACTTTTGCTTAGGTACTTGGACACAATTTTCAAAATAGTGCTACATAATTACAAATAATATAGTTAGATAGCCCTTAAAAATTGCAATTCAACGATACCTCAACCAAGTATGTACGTCAATGCTGAAAAAAAATTATGAATTTTTTTCTAGGGAATTTGACATCAAAATATAAATAAAACTGCTGAAGTACATTATAGTTCTCCGCTGTGACCTTTGCTCTAGTTTTGATGTGTTTTCTGACCTTTGTTGTGTGATTTGGCAAGCTTATGGGTAAGTACTTAGAGTAAGGTTAGGTTTAGAAATAATATTTATAATGTGTGCTCGCTCCGTGTATAGCGGGCAGAAATACTGATCGCTCACCACAAATAATAGGAAAATGTGTAAATTGGAAAACAAACAGATTATGCATAAGTTCATCTGTGTCTAGAGTTGAACTGTGTGATTGTCGGATGTGACGTCACGGCAGACATTATTTTGATTTGTGTTACACGGGAATCCATGACGTTGAATCGTTAAAATTGTCAACAGTGTGCTATTTAAAGCACAGCGGAGAACTATTCTGTACTTTCACCAATAAAACTTGTGACTACAAAATGTAGCCAAGCTGATAATTTTTGAATTATCTTTGTTATTTTCAATAATAAAATACACAAACTATACATTTTTATGTTTGCGGAGACAAGACGCTTATGTTGATCACATTTCTGGAATTTTCTGATGGACACAGAACTAATTGATATTCAAAATGGCTGCTAATTTGCATAATTAAAATGAAAATAAATTATATATCTATTAAACATAATAAAATACCACAGAAACTATATATTTTTGTATTCGCAAAGACATACCGCATATGTTGATCACATTGCTGTGATTCTCAGATGCATGTACACTAATTAATAAACAAAATGTTGGCTAATTTGCATAATTTAAACAAATGTTGATGTTTTAAATAATTAACTGTTGGTTTGGGCATTGTTTTACTCTCTTAAAAGTTACATATATAAAAAGAAAAATGGTTACAGAACTTAATAAATCTAGTTTCAAACACAACAAATGATGCAAACACTATTTTAAATCCTGTCACAAGAAATTTATAGCCTAAGCAAAATTTCCCAAACACGCTAATCCCTATGTCCAAGTACCTACTTTGCTGCTTGCAGCGTGATTAGTAGAATTTGTATTTAAAATTAATGTATATTAATTTGGAATTATTATTTAGATTAGGGATGGGGGTAAGGGTTAGGATCAGTTATAAATTAATTAATAAATTAGCTATAAAAACTATAATTATAATTGTGGCTGATGTTGTTTGTGTCAGGAGATGTGACGTCACGGCATCCATTAATTTCATTGGTGTTACACGGAAATATGTAACGTCAGCTACTTAAAAATGTAAGCATTGTGTGCTATTTATAGCACAGTGAAGACTTAAACCGTAGTTTTACCAGTGCATTCTATGCAACAAGCTGCCGCAGACCTCCAACATCCCGTCTCTTGCCGTGGTGACACACACTGCTAGAGTGACCTGTTCATCTCTATAGTACTTACGAAGAACACAGGTTTTTGATGTTTCACTTGAACACAACAGATGAACTATCACTAAAACTAAGGGGTTATGAGGTGTAAACACGAAAACATACAAATTACAAGACATTTTCAACGTTCAAAGCATTAGGTCTTTCTCAAGTACCGGGTATATAAAAAAACAATGAAAAAATTAAACAATGGTTTAAGTCTTCACTGTGCTATAAATAGCACACACTGCTTACATTTTTAAGTAGCTGACGTTACATATTTCCATATAACACCAATGAATTAATGGATGCCATGACGTCATCTCCCAATACAAACGAGATCAACCACATTTATAATTATAATTTTTATAACTAATTTATTTTTTAATTTATAACTGATCCTAACCCTTACCGTCATCCCTAATCTAAATACTAATTCCAAATTAATATGCCTTTTCAATTAATATACCTTAATTTTAAATACAAATTCTACTAATCACACTGCAAAGGTTAGGTAATACCACGAAACTAGAACAATGGTCACAGTTATTACTTAAACCGTAGTTGCGCCAAAACAATGTTACCACCACAGAGGTACTAGATACACTATTGACATGTAAACAATACGAAGTTCAATGATATGCATGGAAACATGTAATCATGGAAGCAGGTTTTGCTGAAAATTTGATCTGATATGATAACAGATATAACAAATTATTACCCAATACAACATGAACCACATACAATAAGGACCACACCAACACAAATTTAAACAAATGAATGTTTGAAGTTAAGTTCACAAGACTTGAGGATACCAAACTAAAATATAAATCGATTTTCAAGAGTGTACCTATATCTGTCATCCGTGGTGCAGGATCTGAGGGCAGTGTCTTATGGCATGAAGATACCTACAGAAGCAGGCACTCATTCGTAAGCCCATTTCATCTATATACTTCTTGCCACAACGTTTATATATGATAACGTAAATGACATTACAGGATTCACATGTAAAGGCCTCATCGATAGTGAAAGTGGCCTTAGGAAATGAAACAGAGCGGATCTGAACTATATAGAGACATGCGTAGCAATGACCACGTTTTAAACGAATAGTGCCAAAGTGAGCAGGAACATAAGACTTGAGGTGACTGTGGATCAAGATGTCATTAAGATTTTTGTCACGTCTATAGGCTACCAAAGTAAAATCCTGGAAGCGGACGAGTTTCAGAATCAGATTGTAGAAGATTGTAGAAGTAATGCTTCAACAAGATTCGACGGACAGTAGAGTTTTGGAAATGAAAAGTGCGAACAATTTGACTCTATAAGAGGAAGATGAAGTTCCCGGAATATTAGTCACGGTATCAAGTCGAGATAACCTATGAACACGAAGCCATACCAATGATAGGACACTGCCAGGGAACAGACGTCTGCAAAATACAGAAATCATATCTGAGGATTTATCAAGTCATAACTACATAAACAACGAAGGCGAAGAAGCTGGGAGAATGGCAGAGAGTTGCGACAAGCAGGAGGATGAGAAGAAATGTAGAGCAGAAAACCATGAACATCAGTAGGTTTGTAGTAAACAGATGTGCTGAGGTAAGGGGGATGTGCATCAGTAGGTTTGTAGTAAACAGATGTGCTGAGGTAAGGGGGATGTGCATCAGTAGGTTTGTAGTAAACAGATGTGCTGAGGTAAGGGGGATGAATAGTGACAATAATGTCAAGAAAGTTGACAGAAGTAGTAGAGATGTTAGATGTGAATTGAATAGCAGGGTTACAATTGTTGATCAAGTGAGACAATTCTGTCTCAGGCATATCAGTAATACCTATACCATCATCAATATATCTATGAAATAGAAATGAGAAAGGACCTTCATAAATCTCCCAAACCTGATGTTCAAGATGTCCCATGAAAAGACATGCATAACTGGGTCCCATCTTAGTGCGCATAGAAACACCAATGATCTGATCGAAAAAGTGCTCATCAAATTCAAAAGAGATGAGCGTAGGCACCAGTTCAGCAAGGCAGATAAGAGTGGGAGAGGTTACAGAGGGATGGAGGCTAACCCATAGCAGTAGCATTTAACACAACATAAGGGTGTAGCTGTTAGCGATCTCACATTTCAGAGGCTCTGCTATATACCATGAGGACAGTCTTTACTTCCTGGACTGAACCGGTACCCAATTAATACTGGATCGAACTGGGAGCCGTTGCAGTCTGAAAAACATTTCCATCTCAACTGGGGAATGAACCCAGGACCACTCATATGTGAAACCAGTGTGCCAACCACTGTGCTACGCTGTTCACTGCACTACGCTAACCACTGTGCTGTGCTATGCTAAGTTAGTCTTATGTTCCCTATAGGAAATTCATAGAATTCATCTGTAGCATTTGTACTTGAAAACCTCTAATCGTCTCTAGATTAGATTTTCATAATATCAGGATCTGATTCAGCAGTCCATTAACTTATTCCCTTTGAACCATTCATAAATCCCTAACCAGTCAGGCTCATATGTTTAATAATTGGATACGTGGTGAGATGTGACCTCAGATATGTAAGCAATAATAGGGAACAAGTGTCGACTTATCCCAGCACATCTACATGTATACATTATATCTTTATATATCTAAAAGTATTTACTTTATCGCACTGCACCAATTTATTTACAATATACCCATGTAGCCTTATTTACTATGTCAGAGCCTGTTTGTTACAGAATATGCATTGGCACTTATTATGTTGGTAAGTAGTCCATATCCCTGAACCTATATATGACCCGTACCACAATAGTTGCTTCTTATGTATGGTAAGTAATCTGGTGTACTTGTACCCTTGTGTGACCCTTACTACGTTTGGACAACATAGCCATCCAACTAATCTTCTTTAATCTTGCCAAATATGAACATGGTTGCCAGCTGCTCCAATTCTTCATCAGTCCTCATACCTAATACCATTTTCTCCTGGTGTTATGTTTTTTTTTACCTTTTCAGTACAATTTTTATTTCCTCAGCTGTAATTGTTATTTCTTCTTCCATTGTTCTGACTCTCTTGTACATGTCTGTAATCTTTAGCATGGAAATTGTCTGATTATCTAGAGAGAAACAAATTGCTGCCACCAACACTCGGCAGGTATCATCCTAGCAAGACCTCACTCAATGCAGTTGTCTTTGCATAGGATATACTGGAAGGATTTGATTTATTAATGGAAATACGTACAGCTGCAATAGATTTGAAAGATATGTACAACAGAATGCCCATGGACTTCTTAATGATTCAGTTGTTACAACTCAATGTAAGTCCCTATCTCGTGAACCAGATTGTGCTGTTGCCTTGGGTCAGAGATAGGTGGTTCTTAAATGTAGTAGTTGGGCATCTGCACCAACAGTCATAAGCCTTGAACTTTAACTCATTCCAGCCGGGGAGACTTGTACAAGTCAGTAAACCTTATGTCTTCTGACCGAAAAGACTCCTATAAGTCATACTCCAATGACATTCATGTTGTTTTTTTCGGTATTTATATCAACATAAGAATGTTTCCAATCGAAAGTGTAATATGTCCACATTACTTCTTGCGTGATTTTTATGTGTATTGATATCAATTTTGTTAAGTTATTGATAAGTTTTGATAATGGGGGTATGTGACGTCATTTTTCCTTATGTGTTTATATATTTTTTCCAATTTACTTATTTTACTTTGGTCTCATTTATTATGAAATCCAACCTGGCAAATGCTTCTAGCATCATGTTTGCAAATTTACACCATTTTGTAAGAAAAATTAGCCATATTTTAATTTGAGTTTCGTGTAAAATTAAGTCTACTGTTTTTGATAGATGTCGAAATTCTTTATAAATAATAAATTTTTGACGCACTATGCATATATATTATACATTATTGTGTTCGTAATTGGATTATCTACAGAAATGATACAGTTTGAGTGGAATTTATTTATTCAAAAATGCGGTAAGGTCAAATATCATATCTAAAATAATATTTATGTGTCATTTACATATTTTCTTTTCTGTCTAAAATAATTTTTATATATTAACATAATTTTTTTTTCAAAATGATCTTGTGATAATCACATTCTCTGTCTCTTTCTGTTTCGAAATATATATATTACATTATAATGTAAATATATTTAGAAGTACTATTTCTTGTTTCCGTGATGCATGTGCACACACAAAATTCGAACAAAATTTAACACATTTAAACGCTAAAAATATTCCGGCCAGAATCAGTTAACAAGGGTTTCCTCTGTCCCCAGTATTAATGTGTTTTATAAAGTGTACAGATTACTGGCAGAAAGATCACACAGAGAGAACTTTATTGTTTACTGGTGACATTCTGATTTATAGGCAGTGTAGAGATGCAAGTGCATTAATGTTAATGAATTACAAAGTGAATTAGTCCACATACAGAAATGGTGCACAGATGCAGGTGAGTGAGTTACAAAGTGAATTAGTCCACATAGAGAAATGGTGCACAGATGCAGGAACATTAGTGATAATATATGTAAAGTGTGTATAACATTGTATTTTCCCCTCAATAACCACATGTTAAATACATCCACACCATGCGCTACTTTGTGCAGGAACACTCGATACTTGTAGGGAGTATGTTGACCACATCATTTTAAAGGTAGACAGAGGTCTTGCTGCAATTAAATTGATTGTTACTTCATATTGTGAACAGAGGTTACGGTACTATTATATCAGAACCTGGTTGTGTCTGTGACAGAATATGCATTGACACTTCTTACACTTGGTCAGATGTAGACTGAAATATTGAATGAAATCCAGAATGAGGTGATGCATATCATACTTGGCTGTACAAGAGATACATCAGTGCAAGCCATGCGTTTCTCACTTGACTGTCCAACTACATAGCACAGATTACAGTTATGCAGAGCATTAATGTACCTCTAAATCACAGCTGACAAAGAACACACACTGCTTTCTGAAATTTCGAAAATGAAAGATAGTAGACTAAAACAGAGGGAAGTCATGGATGGAGGCTTGGCAGATTATTTCACAAAAAATATCCGGAAATAAAAATGTTGTAACTAATATATAAATATTATAATTATTGTCTCTGTTTCAGAGCTGACACTCAACCCACCTGAAGGAATTATTGCTGGTCCAGTTAATGAAGAGAATTTCTTTGAGTGGGAAGCCTTGATCATGTTTGTATCATGTTTGTCAAATCTATTTTAGTGACACATCTTGATCATAAATCTATTTTAGTGACATATCTTGGATAGTTTTGTATCATGCCTTATTATTAATTTGTCACTCTATTTTAGTTACTTATTGTTTCTGTTGAAGTACTACAAAACATTAATATTAGTTGCTAGATCATTATATCAAGCTACAAAATAATATCAAGCAACCACACGTTGCATAGCTCAAAAATCGATTGTCATTCAATGCTGCGATAGTACCTTACAGCAAAAACAAGATAAGACAATAGATAAATAGATAGATTATTATAAATATCTCTCCGATAGATCATTATAAATAGCACTCCGAACACATCCATAGGTGCTCCAATCTCATATTTAGTATGTCCTTCAGCATGTGGTAAGACTTTTCCGGTTCTGTGTTTTTTATAGCTATTCTTTTAATTCCTATATGCTGCTTGTATCTTGCAACACCACACTTCACTCCCAGGTCTTACAATCCAGTGTTAAACATGGAAGAAGAAATAAACCCCATATCTTCCGTTTGGTCTAAATCCTTTATTGCATTCAAAATATCAGTACCTTCCACTGAATTACCACCAGTCGCTTAGTCTCTTGCCCCCGGTTTTAGTAACATAAAATATATTGGAAACCAGCAAGAGACTAAATGACTGTTTCTGCCAATATCTTCACACCATTAGTCATAAATCTTCTACTTCTGTTGCTATGAATTTCAATGATACTAATCATCTTGGTTCTCATGACATCCATGTCCTTGCAATTAAATCTTGTTCCACTGGTAATAGTTCTAGGTACACACTTAAAAATTGTTTTATATTGCAGAGTTGTACCCTTAAGTCATTTGGTCTTAATACAAATCATTCATTCATTTTGATTGAGGGTTTGTGTGTGGGGAAATTGACCAAAATCTTGTGTTGTCATTCCTCTTGTTTTGTCATTCTGTTTGTTTTCAGTATGGTTTATTTTGTTCTCATTCCCCATGTTTTTAATTTGCCTCTCTATGATAGTGAGTTATTTGTGTACGCATATCATCGGTACCTTGGATTTTTCTGTTGTTAAATGTATGCTGTGTAGTCTTTGTAATTTTACTATTATATTTATTGTCTGTTCTCTGTTTGTCTGTATTCATCTTGAGAAAGACGTTACAGTTAAAACCTTTATTTTGTCTGTTTTATATACTGTCATCTATATTTTTCATGTCCGTTAGTCTGTGAGCAGTACCTTGTTTTCTGCGTCAGTAGCTTATTGATTATAAATTTTTACTGGTTTCACTTATTGTCACCTGAACTAAGAGACTTTTTTTCCATGTAGTCATAGAATGCATGTCTATACTCAGTTCCATCTAAGAATGAAGTAGATCAGTGGTTGGTTGTTGGAGCAGAACGTATTAATCGATTGTTAAATGCACAATAATATAGTTGATTAGAACATAATATTGTCCATAATTTTAATTAATTATTGCTAAATGAAGCATGTCTATCACAATAATAATAGATATTTAAAATAAAATGTTCATATATTTTATTAAATTTCATAAATTAATATAATTGTCATTATATCATTGCGCAGGCAACGGGCCTGCTAGATGTGCTGGGGCAGAAGGCACAAAATAACGCAGCTCCACTTTAAAACCAACAGCAGAATGTAATTCATGCTCCCTGCTGGAAATCACACAAATTTTGATTTATCAGATAACAAATGCAGAAAAAGAAGTAGCCTGTTTATGAAATATATTTTCAAACGCAAGAGCATTGATGTCATTAAATAATTGTGCATCCTTTCCAGAATGGTGTCTTGAGAAGATTATACTGTGTCTGGTCTGGATTAGTCTGATAAGATAATACTGTTGTCATAGGAAGACTGTATTTGATGCAGATAAATAATACATGAATGATGCACGAATATGACATGTGTTTTGGAGAGAGTTGAATGAAGATTGATGTATTTGACAGGGGTCCACAGGATACTTGCTTTGAAGGAGGTGTATTCCCAGCTCGACTGACATTTCCAACTGACTACCCTCTTAGTCCTCCAAAAATGAAGTTTACTTGTGAAATCTTTCACCCAAACAGTAAGATATCTATTGTTTTTTTTTAATATTGTCTTTTCTCACTTCAAGATAGCTGAATATTATATTAGGTATGTTGATTATCATCTTCGCACACCGGATATACCCATATGTGCTCAGATCTCCACTTTAGTAAATCTCTCAGGGTATAGTGACAGATGATTCCGGTTTTACATCAGTTTAGTGCTCTTTTGAAATTTTTGTTATGTGTTGAATCACATGATTAAAATGGCAGTGGACGACAGTGAAAATTTCTTCTCCTACTAACTTGCGAATGTTTAAACAAGAAAATGTAATCTAAAGCTGTGTTTCCTGTGCCATTGTGATATATTTTGCTGACATAATGGATATTGTCGAGTTCTACCTACAATAGCACGTTAACTTTTGTTTATATGCGATTTGTGTGTGTGGACTGTGAAATGACCCAGATTGTTAGTGTGACACAATAGTTTGAAATATGGTGACCAGCGATGATTTTACATTGTATATTCCAGATAGATGGAGTTCGTTAGTTTCGGGAGGGCAATCCATCTAAGAGAAGGCCACTTTAAAATCAAACCACTGCTGCCTTATAGGTCAGGCTATTTGTAGCCAAAGGCTAGTGGAGAACATCATGAACAAACCAGTAGAAAGCCAGAGGGAAACTACTACTGTTATATCCCTAGATTACATTATGTTTCATCATGACTCAGATAATATGCCAGTTCCAATAAGCAAGTCCATCAAATGCAAGTTAATCAAGAAGATATTTTGAATATGATGAAGCAAAGAAGACAGATGAAGAATAACATTGAAGAATACAATAAGATGAACAAAGAAATTAAAAATAAATGCAACAAGGTTAAAGAGGATTGATTAAACAAAAAGTGCAGTGAAATAGAAAAATATTATCATAGAAATACAAGTGATACACATTTACAAATAAAGGAATTCACAGGCAGAGGGCATCTCAAGGCTGGGTGTCTGAAATCTAAGCAGGAGCACATACTAATGGGAGAAAATGAAATCATGCACAGATGGGAATAAGATATTAAAAAACTGTATGAAGATGACGGAAATTATACTAACTTAAATTATAACAATTAAAGGTCCAAGTATATTAAAAGCAGAGGCAAAGAAAGCTAAAAACACTTGAAAAACAACAAATTATCAGTTCCGAATAAGATTACAAAAGAAGAATTAGAAGCTCTAGGAGATTATGGCCTTGAAGTTATCACCAAAATTTTCAGTGGCATCTACAACAGTGACTATATTCCATCAGATTTGCTACAATCAGTTTTCATAGCCCTACCAAAGAAACCTGGTGCAGTAGATTGTGAAGACTACAGAATAATCAGCCTTATGAGTCCGATGACCAAGATTCTACTGTGCATAATAATGAGGTGTATAAGAGGAAATATAAAACCAGAGATAGCAGACAAACAATGCAAATTCGTAGACACAAAAAAAGACGCAAGAAATACCCTATATATAGTAAGAACATTAATGGAAAGGGCCGTGGAAGTACAACAAGACCTTTATCTGTTCTTCGTAGATTACAGCAAAGCATTTGACAAAGCATTCAGAGATTATAAAACTGCTAGAAAATCTTAACGTTGATGGGAAAGATCTAAGAATAGTAAGAAATATGTATTGGAAACAAAGGGATGTGATAAGAGTTAACAACACTATAGATAGATTTCAAAAGATAGAAAGGGGTTCAGGCAAGGTTGTGTAATGTCAGCGGATCTTATCTCCCTGTATACAGAATACATTCTTCTTGATCTGCCTTTTGTTCATCACCCTGGCATTATCCCCTCCATTATGGTCTTCTCTAGACTGTCATGGTGTTTGATATGGCCAAAATATTGTAGTTTTCTGGAAGGAACCATGCTGTTTAGCCAGTTTTCTTTTACAATCATTTCTCTCAGGATGGCTACATTGGTGGTCCATGGTATTCTGAGGATTTTTCTGTAACATTTTGTTTGAAATGCTGCTATTTTATTTTTCACTTTGTTGGTGTTTGTCCAGGATTCACACCAATATTTTGCCTAGGAAATATGCCAGCTCTTAGGAATGTTAGTTTTGTTGTTTTACAACAGCTCAGCCATATGTTTTTCATTTGTATAAGCTTCTTGGATGCGATAGACAACCTCCTACATAGCAATCACCATTACTGTTGATAAGAGGAATCTTTCTAATTTGTAGTTGTTGATACTAGTTGAGAACTTGCTAGCGGTTTTGTTGCTTGACATAATCTTGGATTTTGGTAACACACCTACCTATTTTTGTATTTCTTGACATGAAATTCAGAAATAGGTTTTGTTTTTCACTATGTTCTTTAATGGAGTTTATAAAGTGTTTGAGACCTGCTTGACTGTGCCAAAAATATTGTACCGTCAGCATATCTTAGTTCTGGTATCTTGTGACCTCCGATGTTGAGTCGGTCAAAGTTGTTTCTGTGTTGGTCATTTCTTACATTCATCATTATGTTCTCTGCATAAATGTTGAAGAGATATGGTGATAGGACACATCCTTGTCTGACTCTTTTTCCACGCTGAACCAATTAGATGTTTCACTATTTACTCTCATGTGTGCTGCTTGCTGGTCTTGATATAATGCTTTGATGATGTGGATTAGGTGTAGTGGGAAACACATGTCCTTCATGATATTCCAAAGTTTCTGATGTTGTACACAATCAAATGCTTTGTTGTAGACAGATAGATAGGGGGTTATAAATATGGAGCACCATTTTGTGAATGCTGCTTATAAATGAACAAATATATTTTTCTGTATTTCATTTTCTCTTATGTCATAAAATTGTTGTGTTATGTTTTCCAGTTTATGCTGATGGTCGAGTCTGTATTTCCATTCTGCATGCTCCTGGTGATGACCCTATGGGTTATGAAACAAGTGCAGAGAGATGGAGTCCAGTGCAAAGTGTAGAGAAAATCTTACTTTCAGTGGTCAGTATGTTAGCAGGTGAGTAGAGAAAATCTTAGTGGTCAGTATGTTAGCAGGTGAGTAGAGAAAATCTTACTCTCAGTGGTCAGTATGTTAGCAGGTGAGTAGAGAAAATCTTTCAGTGGTCAGTATGTTAGCAGGTGAGTAGAGGAAATCTTTCAGTGGTCAGTATGTTAGCAGGTGAGTAGAGAAAATCTTTCAGTGGTCAGTATGTTAGCAGGTGAGTAGAGGAAATCTTTCAGTGGTCAGTATGTTAGCAGGTGGGTAGAGAAAATCTTTCAGTGGTCAGTATGTTAGCAGGTGAGTAGAGAAAATCTTTCAGTGGTCAGTATGTTAGCAGGTGAGTAGAGGAAATCTTTCAGTGGTCAGTATGTTAGCAGGTGGGTAGAGAAAATCTTACTCTCAGTGGTCAGTATGTTAGCAGGTGAGTAGAGAAAATCTTTCAGTGGTCAGTATGTTAGCAGGTGAGTAGAGAAAATCTTTCAGTGGTCAGTATGTTGACAGGTGGGTAGAGAAAATCTTACTCTCAGTGGTCAGTATGTTAGCAGGTGAGTAGAGAAAATCTTACTCTCAGTGGTCAGTATGTTGGCATGTGAGTAGAGAAAATCTTTGAGTGGTCAGTATGTTAACATGTGGGTAGAGAAAATCTTACTCTCAGTGGTCAGTATGTTAGCAGGTGAGTGTTGAATTTAAAAGATTTCATATGTTGACTATAATTGAATAGATAATGACAGAATATAATAGTTATCCCACACAGAAGGTAAGCTTGTTATTGTTGTCAATATCCAATAGCTGCTGAGTAGATCTTTAATAAGTGTAGGTCTTCTTAACCTTAGGCATTCTGTGTTTACAATTACGCAATTTCTCTCCTGCCCCTGACTGCCTCAGAATTGGTTTTTGGAAATGTTACGCAATTTTCGGTGGCTGTTTTGAAATCACGATAACTTTTTTGTTGTTACAGATATTTAAATAATATTTGCACATATAAATAAAGAATTAAATTTTGCATATATTGTCGTAAGTTTTGTTTGTATGTGTGTGATACGAGACGTGTGAGAAAGTGATAAAGACAGATTTAGACCTATCTAGATCTAGGCGTAACATATTTTTGATCGATCGACAGCTGTGAAAACTGTTGAGTATTATATATTTTATATAATGGAAACCTTGTGGCATATTTTAAATAATGAATTTGAAGAACTTACCTCTCAAGTTTTCCACTTTTCCAGCTGAATAAACGATGATTTCACTGAATATACTATTAACGAATAGTATAATAAACTCGATTCACTGTCATGTCGCTTCGCAGCGATGCAGATGACTATAAATTGCTATAAATTTTCCATTTCAGAATCACTTGGACATCGTACCCCAGCCATTTAAAAAAAAATGGCAATAAATTTTCTTTTAATGTTGCCAAAACATTCTGTGAAAAAGTTACTGATCTCGATTTTTTCATTTGGTTACGGGTTTAGTGAACCGGGCGGTGGATTTCACCTTCTGAAATCAAGGTATGACACAATTCTGGCAAAATGCACTGCCCGAATTGTAAATACAGCGTGCTACAGGTTAAATTGACTTTAAGTAGATTTTACTGCAAATCTACATGTTTTATACAGTTCCCCCAACAATATTTTGATAATTTCGCAATGAAAGAACATAAATATAACAGATTTGTGTGTGATTTACAGTGTACAGTGTTGTCAAACAATTTCACAAGAAAGGTAAGTTATTTCGTAATAATTTTTTTGGCTTTATTTGTTATAAAATATATGTTTTTTGTGAAAAAAAGTCTTTACCACTTTCTCACATGTCTAATATCACATACACACGTACAGAAGTTACATAAATATATGCAGAATTCAATTCTTTATTTATATGTGCAAATATTATTTAAATATCTCTAACAACTCAAAAGTTATTACATTTTCAAAACAGCCACCAACAATCACGCAAATTCTCAAAAATGAATCCGGCTGAAGGGGGAATTTTTTTTTAAAAATCCGGCATGCTAAAGGTTAAGTGTTGTTTTCTTCTCTTTCCATGATCTTCTCGCTATTCTTCTATATATCCACATCTCAAAGGCATAAATTCTGTCTTCCAATTGTTTATTTATTGTCCATGTTTCTGAGCAATATATTAATGTAGAATAGATGTAGCATTTTATAATTCTCATTCAACTATTCTATTACCAGCTTCTAAACATACAATTTCCGTAACATCATCTTTCATTCAAAGACAAGTCAACCATTACAGAAACTTTTTAAAGCTGCCTCGTATAAATAAATACATGATCCTTGCAATACACTAGTCTTTATCAGCCTACACTGGCTGTTAAGTATGACACATTTAGAAGTACCTCAGTTCAGTAAGCATGATGAGATCTGCAAAAACAGTTGCCAGTCCAAGTAGGTCAGTCATCCATTTCAGACATGTCGATTAGATTATTGACATAGTCAGCTGATCCCGAGGCTTGTGTATGCATATGCATTTCCCTCATCTCAGGTAAAAAGTAGTCTCTGTAATAACGGCTTGGTTTCCGGAATCTGAGTTAAGCATGGGATACTGTCCACTCTCGTCTCTTCTAGCAAAAGTCTAGAACAAATTTGACAATTTAAATAACGATGATCTCTTCTCAGTTTAATTTCAAAATACACTCACAGTTCATCAATAACAGGCAGGCAGTCAAGCAGGCACACAACAGTAACTACCTCTGTGAAGCAGGCTTTTTTAATACTTCTTATGACTTCTTGGTAAAACAGATCATGACAGTGTTAACCTTGCTTTCTTGCTAGGGTTACTAGATATTCTATAATATGTAGCTCTCACTCTTCTTTGTAAATTCCCTCAGAAACAGTTAATATAACCATTTCCTATTCCAGCCCCACTTTCAATGACAAGCATCTGTCTACACACTCTTCCTAATTACATAAATTGTGCATTATACAACAATAACATTATCGGAATGAGGGTTTGCCTCAATGCATGTACACAGAAAATACCTGCAGTAATGTCTTTCTATTAAACTCTGTGGAACATCTGTGGAACGTTATACTCGCCCACATTAACCCTCTGACAGCGTATTTATTTCCAGAAGTTCTGTTTAAAAAAATGTATTAGCAGACACGTAATGCATTGACAGGCACATAGTGCCAAGCACGTAATCGCTATCATCATCAGATTCCTCTTCAATTTCATTAGTCCTTCAAATAAATATATAGCAACTCTGTTCTTACCACAAAGCAAAGTTCTGAATATTATCAGTATTTTAAATCGTGGTATAGCAATGCAAAGAAACATAAATAATTGTGAACGAGCGGAAATCGTGGAATGCGTAAAATTAAGCCAGATAAAGATATAAACAAAGATAAAAACAATAATCAACATAGACAATATAGAACTAGAATGTGAAAACACATTTGAATATCTGGGAGCAAATATAAACAGTTTCAGAGATTGTTCAGTCAAGATTAGTAGAAGACTCACATGTCGCAAATTAACACAGATGAGAAAGCTATGGCACAGTAATAATAACAACACTAAAGTAACCCTTTTAAGATCATGTGTTTTCCCAGTGGCAACATATGGATGCCAGACTTGAAATTTGAACAAGACAATATCCAAAAGAATAAATTCATTTGAAATGAAGTGCTACAGAAAGATCCTCTGAATATCACGGACAGAGAAAAATAAGAACATTGAAATTACTGAAACTAAATGAAGGGTGGCTTCTAAATTTCATTGTATAAAGGAAGCTACAGTATTTTGGACACTTAAAGCGACATAATGGTATCGAGAAACTGATTCTGGAGCGCAGAATTCCAAGCAAGAGAAGAAGCGGAAAACCAAGAAGACGATGGACCAGCGACATCAAAGAATGTATGCACTTCTCTGGCCATTGGTCTGCATAGTCCTGCTTGCCTGGGACAGAGAGGCATAAAGAATATCCACGATGAAGACAACATTCTGGAAAGAATACGTCACTTGATTTATATAATATGTACTTGACAGCTGCACTAGTTACATGTTGAATTCAGTTATAAAACAATCATGGTGTTTCTTTCTCTCAAATATCAGTGGTTGGATAACTGGGTTATTTTTTAATCTGCATATTTTTGTATCCTTTTCCTTGGCTTGCTTTGAGCCTCACTGAACTAAAAGGTTACAGTCTAGCATAGTGCATCACCAAAATAAGTGACGGGATGTTGGAGGTCTGTTGCAGCCAACCTTCGTTGCGGAGATGGCATTTGATGATGATGATGAACTAATCTCAACGTGTAGCTGTTCCCATGATTTCTACCTAGTGTTCACACACTGAATTCACTTCTCCCAATTCTCAAAATTCAAACACTGTTTACTTTCCTCGAGTCCGTTCTTGCCCTCTAATAAACTGAATAGTAGTGCATCCCCAAACCCTTTCCTCCCCCCCTCCCACATCAATTGTCCAAAAATACTACTACACTGTTGCAACTGATGTAGATGCCATATCTTGCAAGACATGTGATCTTGAGAGCCTAGCCATCGGTGTAAGCCTTGATTGTTGATGTGATCTTGAGAGCCTAGCCATCGGTGTAAGCCTTGATTGTTGATGTGATTTTGAGAGCCTAGCCATCGTTGTACGCCTTGATTGTTCATGATGAGTAGCTGTTTATTGTTCCTTTGGCATGTATCTTCAAGACTGTTGGCGGAGTTCCTTTGTTAGTTTATTTGTTCCTTTGTTAGTTTATTTTTGGATAGATTAAATGCATAGAAATTATCACTAGCAGATAATATAAGATTGAAACAATATTGATGGGTGATCAATTGGGAACTGACCACCTCACTTATGCCTTTCTCATCATGACACTTGTTTTCATCTTATATCTTCTTCATCTCGACAGAACCAAATGATGAAAGTGCAGCAAATGTTGATGCAGCTAAGACATGGCGTGATGACAGGAAAGGATTTGAGGAGATTGCTAAAGTTACAGTCAAAAAATCTTTAGGATTGTGATAGGAAATTGACTTTCATGTTATGTAATAATTTATCTGTGTCATGTTGATGTCACTGAGAATTTACAGTTTGATGGTGTGGCTGATAAGAGAACTGTGTGTGTGTATGTTGTGATCAGTTTGTATATGGCATATCAAGCTGACACTGCAGGTAGAAAGGCAATTCTCAACAGAGTGGCATGACCAGTAAAGCATGACAAGACACTTAGAATACTATGATCATCCACTGCATGCGTTTCCACTTTCCAGTCATCTAGACTTTGTCCTGCCACTGGTGTCAATTAGGCTTGTAAAAAATATTGCAGTTCTTGAATAGCTAACTGTTTGTCATTTAACCTTTACCACTCTGTCAGTGACTGTAGTCGAAATACACAATGTATTTTAAGCAGTTGTCTGTGACACCTGGATTGCCCATTGCTGCTCACCTCTTTCAACATTAAAATCATGATTGTAAACTAACATCATTCATTTGGGTAACACAGGAATTGAAAGTAGACATAATTAACTTCCTTTTCCATTGGTTTTCAGATTGGTAGTTCGTTGTTTATAAAACTAGTGACTAATTAGTTAGTTAGTCATCGGATCATCATCACTGCAAACTGGACACGCCCATAGTTGCTTCGATCTCTCCCTTAGTGCATCAGCCATTACACTTCTACTGACAGTACCGGTCCTATGCTAGTTGACCATCATTCTTCTGCGCTCTCCAAAATGTTCACTTCTAGCAACAGCGCATTTCAAACCCTGATCTCTAATCCTCGCCATTGAAAAAGAATCATTATCCACACTAGTCTCTCACTCTCGCATGCTATATCTCTTAAGGAGTTCAAAACATCAGCTCGTTTGTTGCCCTGTGCCACAATCACGCATGACACCAGTAGATCTTCTCTTTCATTGCCTCGAACACCCACATGCCCTACATGAAAATAAATGTAACCACTTTCAGCTTCGCCTTTCTTAAGGCCTCAGTCCACTGTTCATGAACGAGGCCCACTTGTACCTTCCTAATCATGCTCATAGTCACTCAAGATGCAGACCTGCGTTACCTTCTGTGTGCATACCCACTCAAATGCTGTGATCACTGCCATAGTGACTAATTGTTTAACCTCCAATGTAATGTCAAAATCATTCTTCTTTTTCTTCTTCAGCGTTCATTCTCAAACTCCAGCTGGATTTCTCTTGTAGCAGGACAATGGTCCTACAAGATTCCAGTTGAATATAGTCCAGAGAATGGAAATGCGTTGTGTTGCCGTTTTATTTGTGGCAATGGCCCAACACATCCGTCTTCGGTGAAAAAATCATTCAATTTCGCAGCCATTTTTGTGGATTATTTTTTTAAGTTCTGATTTTTGTCTGCATAGCTGATAATGGTAGTTTGATCAGCGTTTTATTTGTTTCCACGGACAATATTATATGAACATGTTAGTTTGGCTATGAAATAACAGAAATAAAATCAACCTAGGCATTTAGCGGAATTATATCTTGGGTTCAGTATATCGGACACACATAGGTGAGTTATTGGTTTTCTCTTAATTATATTTTTTTCATATTCCCTATTTTCCCACATATCACACATAAGGTATGTGGGGGTAAAAATATGCACAGGCAAAGATCCACAGCAGGTATATTTCTAATCTATGTGTTATCACAATCACATGCCAACATTCCAATCTCTCACAGAATAAAGTTTGATAGTTCAAGGACAAGTCGGTTTTCAACAAAGGGAAAAATATTTGTGCACTATATTTGATCTATTTTCCGCTCATTCTGCCTTCTGTTATCATGAATATTGTGATTATTTTAAATGTTTCATTGGAATTTATGACAGTTGCTAACAATGTGATTTTAGATAAAGATCTGCATGTTAGTGAGACAAAGGTCCGCGTTCGAAATGTATGAGGCAAAAGTTGATGTAATACCATTGCCAATCCATAGTTGGGAGAGACTGATATAAATGGTTACGATGATCATCCTTCTTCTGCACTCATTCTCAAACTCCTGCAGATTAACAGGATGTAGTCTAGAGAACAGAATGTGTTGTGTCATGGTTTACAGCATTGCTGTGTTATCTGCGCCTTTGTCTGACACATCCGACTTCAGCATGGCTTTGGATCACTTTGCCATGGTATGGGACAGCCAACTCCACCCCATAATCTCTTTAGTTGTCTCTTACAACATGCATGGAAGGGAAACAGTGTTATTATTCTTTGCTCCTAACTCGTGCCCAGATAATACATGGGATAGCGATCATCCAACATTACATAGACATAATTAGCTTTAAAACAGAACATACACTCAACATTTTATTCTAACATTTTTTTTCCAGTATCGTTTTATTATTTTATACTGTTCACATAATGTAGCTGTGACAAGACAAGCAGTGAATCTATTATTTGTCAATTCTCCTTTGATTTTATAATTATTTGTATCACCATTTTTGCCTGCGGATCTTTGCCCCATATAATTGATTGTTCTGGATATTCCTAGTAATATATCACTAGTGAAGGTTGTGATTCGGGTAATCCTGCCGCACAAACAACCACCTTTTATATATGAAATGACACTATAATAGGGAATGTAATATTTTAAAATAAAAATAATAAAGTAAAATATTCTGTAATCAATGAATTGAGTTAGAGAATGAACGATGTTTGGATGGAGAGCATGATTGATGAGAAAATGTGTGGGTGAATTGGTATCAATAACATTACTAATACTAATTTATTGAAGTCAGTTCTTGTCTCTCTTGAAATTTCTATCTTCCATGAATTGAACTCCTGAGCAGCACATGGTCATCATAAAATTTCCTGTTGTGTCAAACTGGTGACACCTATTGTTAGCACTAAGAGAGCACCAGGATCCACTGTCAAATACATATTGGATTAACTAATCTGTGTCAGTGAGAAGCGTAATGATATTGATGTAATGCTTAAAATGTTAGCAAGTCCCATCATAGGAAAATGTGTGAAGGGGGTTCCATGGATGCTGACAGCTGTGAGTATAGGAAAATGTGAAAAAGGGGTTCCATGAATGTTGACAACAGCTTATTGTCTGAAATGCTACCTGGGACAAGTCATTAATGCATCATTATAACCTAGATAATAAACCACAGTTTATGAAGTAACAACTTACCTGAGCACTTAAACATGTCACAAGTCATTAATGCATCATTATAACCTAGATAATAAACCACAGTTTATGAAGTAACAACTTACCTGAGCACATAAACATGTCATTTATTTGGTAGAGAAAGTGATGATGACCATCTTTTGGGAAAACATGAAAAACATGTTGACTCCAGTTGCAAGGCAAGTAGGTGTCATCTTAGTGGACCTGGTTAAAATCCTGTTTGCTGCATTACACAATTGTTTCTTTGATATGGAACTAGTGCCTTTCCCACTTTTCTAGCCCCCCCCCCTCCCATCCCTCCTTGATTATAGAGGAGCTTCCAGAGACAGTTAAAACTGATATGCTTAGAAGCTACAAGATGTCAGAGAATGGTGTGACTGCCTTCAGATCTTCCTTTCCAGATGTGTTATTGTTGATCTCTATCCTTATGCATGCCTGCACTGAAATAATACCAGAAATGGAGCATATATCCACTACATTACATCATATTGGCACCACGGTTCATGTAATGTGAACCTCAGGACACCGCGGACAAGCAAACCAACAAATGATGGAAAAAGAGAGATCCATGAAGGAACAGGACACACTCACTCATGTGACATTCATGGCCTGGACCTCTAGTTCAGGGTGCAAAGAAACACTTGCCCATGTGATATTCATGGCCAGGACCTCTAGTTCAGGGTGCAAAGAAACACTTGCCCATGTGACATTGTTGGCCAGGACCTCTAGTTCAGGGTGCAAAGAAAATGGTCACTGTCTTCTTTCCAAGCATGTCATAGAAAGTGACTAAGGAAAGTTAGAGGATAGGTTAACAACATGTCATCTGTGAAGACAATAATCATAGTCACATATTGTCTCAATATCTGACTTTTGTCTCACCTGCACAAAATTACCACAGACCATACTGCAGCAGACAAGAGGAGGAAACAGACCATACTGCAACAGGCAAGAGGAGGAAGCAGTAAAACACCAACTTATTTCCAGCACCACAAACCTAAAACTCTTTATACAGACACAAAACACTGCTGGAGAAGGCATGAACCTGGCACAGGGGAGAAAGAGTGAAAACTCCAAGGAACAGATAAGTAATTAAGTGAGCACTTTTGTCCTCTATCAAATAATCCCAATGGATGACTGAGATATGCTGGCTTGCACCTTTGTCCTTTTGTGGCAGACTTCTAGTTGACATGAATTCTAGATGCACCTCGTGGTCACTGCGAATGGTACAACAAACCTGACGGAAGAATGATGAGATTGTCGAACCAGAAGTGTGTGCTGTGTTCATGGTAGGGGGTGGCTATCCTGAGATACTGGAATGCCTTCCTTCGGGAACTAAACATGAATACATAACACCCCCCCCCCCATCCTTTACACAACCACGTCTTTGAGACAGTCTTATGCAGGTCTGGATGTTGTCTCATTTAGACAACTGTAAAGTACCTGCGCTCTTGTTAGAAAGGATATATGGTCTATCAAAAGCTACCTGCTCACAGCTAAAGGGATTATTTCATTATCATGTGTCAAGAGCTACCTGTTCACAGATAATGGGATTATTTCATTATTTTGTGTCAAGAGCTACCTGTTCACAGCTAAAGGGATTATTTCATTATCATGTGTCAAGAGCAACCTGTTCACAGATAAAGGGATTATTTCATCATCATCATGTGTCAAGAGCTACCTGTTCTGTACTTATATCAAAACTCATACAATCTGAGATGCAATCACCTCCGTACCTATATAAAATCATATCAGAAAACACAATCTGAGATGCAATCACCACTTTATCTATTTCAAATCATATCAGAACACATAGAATTCAAGATGAAGTTAGCTCTGTACCCTATATAATATAACACATACAATCTGAGATGGAGTCACCTCGGTACCTATTCCAACTCATGTCAGAACACATACATATGTTGTTATTCGTCCATCACAAGTGATGATGATGACCATTTGTTACATCCACTTTAGAAAATTCAATTAGAGTAGTGTCCTTGATTATGAGTTCGTAGATGGTTAATGAGCCCTCTTCGAGCTGTAAATGTCCTTGGACAGTTCGGGCATGGAATGACCACTGTAGACGGATCTTGGTCTATCCATGACTTTCTACCTACTCTCCGCTGTTGAGCTGCTGCATTTCTCCTCTTTTCACAAGATGATGCGCTCTTTTTGATTGTAGAACGTTATGTAGATCTATTTTGCGCAAGTTCTTCCCATGTATCTTGGTCTATTTCAAAGGCTTTCAGTGAGGTCTTTAACGAGTCTTTGTAGCACTTCTTTTGGCCACCATGAGATCTCCAGTTCACCATAGAGAAGTATATTTGGCAGACGATGGTCTCGCATACTCACCAAAGAACCTGCCCAACGAAATTGTGTCAGAATCAGTATAGTGTCAATGCTGGTCATACCAGCTCTATCAAGGACAGTGGTATCTGGAATCTTATCTTGCCATCTGATGTTCATAACTTTTTTATACACAGTCCATGTTTCACTAGCGTATAACAGCATTGGAAGTACCATTGCTCTGTAAACTTTCAGCTTAGTATGTAGGTTAATGCCATAACACAGGAGTGGGCAAACTGTGCGGCTCACCATTGGATATTTTGCGGCCCTCAACCACATTTTTAAATAAACGAACGATCGTCACAAATGATTTTTTTCCCATTAATATTACGCGGAAATCCATTGGAATTTTAATTCGACTTTCTTATATATTAAATATACAATATTTTTTTCCAATTTGACATCATTTAAATATTAATATTGATATTTAAATCTATTGTCAATGAAATTTTGCTGCGTTTAATATGAGTGTTTAATATTGAGTAATTTACTATAGCAGAATTGACGTAATTTGATTGGTTGAATGTTTCTCAATGATTATAAGTACTCGGACAATATAATTTTAGAAAGGTTGAAAATGGCCTTTCAAGTTATAATTAATTGTTTTTAACTTTTAAACATTATGTCGGGATGTATGTTTAGTTTATATTAAAAAGATGTTTCATACAAAATAGAATATTGCTAAAAGCTGTTATAATTAATAATACATCGTTACAGCAATAATGTATCATCAGAAATAACCACCACCCTCCCCCCCTCATATCCTACGAATGGAATGCGCAAATACTTGATTTACAATCATTTACGCTGCGCAGTGCCTGGGGAATTCCCGGTGTGTTTTAATAATCATCACGTTTGTTGTTTCCATTCATAAATTTCCGTATTTATATTGCAACAGAGTTTTCTAAATATAAATAATTATATTCGCTCTGCCGGAAGCATATTTGTTTTTAGTTAATTTTGCAACATTTTAAGATATTTTTTATTATAATGAGTGCATCCAAAAAACGTAAGATTGAAGACGAGTGTCGGGTTTTCAAAGACGAACGGATTACCAAATATTGTTTTATGCAAGTTGATAACAAATCTGTTTGCTTGCTGTGTCACGAATCAGTGGCTGTTTTTAAAGAATATAACTTAAAAAACATTACCAGACAAAACATCCCAATTTTGGACACAGTCTAACATCTGAAGAAAGGAAAAGAAAATGCATGGAAATGGTAATAAAGTCTGGAGAAATAACAAACTGTGTTTACAAAACAGTCTTCAATTCAAGATGCTGCAACAGAGGCCAGTTTGGTGTTGTCACACAAAATTGTGAAATACAAGCCATTTTCTGATGGTCAATTTATTAAGGAATGTTTACTAGATGCAACAAACATTCTGTGTCCAGAACAAAACAACAAATTTAACAGTATTACATTATCCAGAAGAACTGTAGTCAGACGTGTTGAAAAGATAAGTGAAGATTTGACCCTTCAACTTCAAGATGCAAGTAAGCATGTTTGTGGTACTCTCTTGCATTGACGAGAGTACTGATGTACAGAATACTGCTCAATTATTAGTTTTTAATATGTGGAATAAACAATTCCTTTAAACTCTTTGAAGAGTTACTGAGCGTTGAGTCGATCAAAGACACTACCACTGGCCTCGATATATTCAATGCTGTTAGCTGTATTGAAAGAGCTGGGTTAATGTGGAACAAGATGGCCAGTATTACAACTGATGGTGCTCGTGCTTTAACTGGAAAAAATAATAGGACTGATAAATTTGATCAATGATAGGATTAAGTCAGAATATCCTGACCACGTAATATTACCACTTCACTGTGTGATTCATCAGGAAAATTTGTGTAAATTTGTTTTAAAAATTAAGCATGTTATTGACCCAGTTGTCAGTGTCATAAACCTCATCCAATCAAGAGGACTCAATCACAGGCAGTTCAGATCATTACTAGACGATCTAGAAACTGAACATTCTGATGTCCTGTACCACAGTACAGTTCAATGGTTGAGTCTCGGAAAGGTTTTAAGGAGAGTATGGAATCTTAAAAAAGAAATAGTAATGTTTCTAGAGATGAATGGCATAGAATGTGACTTCAATGCTAACATTGTTGATGCAGAGTGGAAGCTTGACTTTATATTTTCCACTGAAATAATGTAAAAGTTAAATGAACTGAATGTTAAACTTCAGGGCAATGGTTTGTTTGCACATGAAATGTATGTTCATGTAAAAATTATTTCAAGCCAAACTCTCACTGTTTTCCAGACAAGCAAGTGAAAACATGTTTTGTCACTTCCCTTTGCTGAAACAAGAAACTATTTCTGATGAAATGAGTAAAAAAATTCAAAGCTCAGCTAGATGTATTGGTTGAAGAATTTGGAAGAAGATTCCAAAATTTCAAGAACGTGGAGCAGCACTTCAATGTTATCAGTACTCCTCTCAGTGCAGAAGCTGATCAAGTCCCAGAACACATACAGTTGGAGGTGCTTGAATTACAAGCCAATCATTACTTGAAGGAAAAATTTAAGTCTGAATGTTTGTTGGATTTCTATGGTTCTTTGTCTGAACAATCCTTCCCAAACTTAAAAAACTTTGCAGCTAAATTTTTGTCATTATTTGGATCTACATATATTTGTGAACGGACATTTTTTTGCTTAAAAATCAACAAATCTAAGAATAGGTCTTTATTATCTGATTGCAACTTAAATGCAGTCATGCAAATTTCTACAAGTAAATTTGTTCCAGATTTCAAAGGAATTATAAAATCTTACAAGCAATTACATACATCTTATTAGAAATTAATAATATCAATAAAGTTGTGACTGTATGTGTATGGTGTTTTTTTTAAAAATCTTCATAAAAAATTGATATGAAACCATATTGTAACTGTATGCAACATAATATTTTTCAAATATTGTTAAAATATTTGCAAAACCTTTTATCCATATTAGAAAATATACTGTTATAGTGTAAGTCTGTTAGAAATGTAATTTATTTCTGAAGTTATCTACATTATGTAAAACTACCTTTCTTTACAATAAAAATATTTAATTGATTACTTACCGAGAATTTTAAACAAAAATATACATAATATTATATGCGGCCCTCCAATAGCTTTACAATTTTCAATGTGGCCCCTGCACAAAAAGTTTGCCCACCCCTGCCATAACACATACAATCCGAGATGGACTCACCTAGGTGCCTATCTCAAACCATATCAGAACACATACTTATAGCCTCGTCTTTTCGAATGTTTTACTGGGTCTCTCGAACCTCCTATTGTTTGTCTGAAGGTAAAAACATTTTAACATGTAAACATGCAGCTGGTTACTTTGCAGAAGACAATACCAAAGTTAGACAAACGATTCTGTCATCTTCCAACATTGTGATCTTCCTTTATCTACCCATATTGGTACAGAAGAATGCTGAGAATACCATGGACTGCCAGAAAAACTAATGTAGAGGTGTTAAAAGAGTTAAATGCGAAACGGACCTTAATCAACAATATAAGAAAAAGGCAATCTTCTTTTTTTTGGCCACTTCATGAGACAGGCAGGTTTAGAGAACATAATCACAACAGGCAAGATTGAAGGCACCAGAGACAGAGGGCGACAACGTGAGAAAATATTAGACAGTTTGACAACCTGGCACGGCAAAGAAACAACAACGACTTTGATACATAATTACTGTGGACAGAGAGCTGTGGAGAGCCATGACCGCCTACGCCACCCGGCATGGCACCTGATGATGATTGTTACAACACTCGATCTAGCTTCTTGATTAGGTATTACACTGTATATCATCGGAAATTTTCCCATTTTATTTCCAAGAATCTGATGTATAGATTATGCACCTCGATACGGCGCTGATCTTACCGTAATTGAATGGACACATTATTTACGCAATCCCCAGACATGTATAAGGACAAACGTGAGATTATGCGTACGGTTATTCTTGGTGACGATCTGACTCAGTTTTGGGAAAACTGGGAATATTGTTCTGACCATCTGGGCAAGGCAGTATCGCTAATTGGCAGAAAGTAGTAAGTTGCTTACCTATAATCATCGTGATGTTTGTGCAACAGTGGTTGTTGTATTCATATTTGGGAGTACATAACTGTATTTATTAAAATGTGCAATTATTACTTACATATGTTACAGTTGAAGTGGAGATATTGTTGTTTCTGCGGTGTAACTTTCCTATGCGTAACTACTGAACATTATCTCGATATATATATACACACACACAGTTATCCCTCAGTTATCGCGGTTAATAGGGACCAGAACCGGCCGCGATAAGTGAAAAACCGCGAAGTAGTGTCATCCTCTCATTTTTAACACACATACATTTTTTGTGTATGTATAATATCAATAAGTGTATATTAAACCATATTAAGTGCATATGTTATCATTAGAACATTAAAGAATAGTTTCAAACATGTAAATAAAATATTAATAGTATAAATAACATACATGAAATAATGTATAAATAATATAAATATGATACGTGTGTGTGTGTAACATACGTAGATGTAACTAAAGTGTACATACTATAAATATGTTTTTAGAAATCCGCGATAAATGAACCGCTAAGTAGCGAGGGATACCTGTATATATATATATATATATCTTAGACTTCTTCCTGTCGTTGCAGGCGACATTATTATTGTTATGTTATAAGAAATATAATTTACGATCCATGAAGGATGATCTATGGTGGATGTGACTCACAAGACCAAACTGAGCCACATAGAGTCTTCCACGAGGAATCACAGGTCCACTTGTACCACAGTATGTACAATGACATCACAGGTCCACTTGTACCACAGTATGTACAATGACATCACATGTCCACTTGTACCACAGTATGTACAATGACATCATAGGTCCACTTGTACCATTGTGTGCTATTGAACCTTCAGCATTTCTGCATGCACTGCAATAGAGCTTTCCGTGCACAAATCGGACTCATCGGGCATCTACGAACTCACAAACCAAATGAGTTAATTACCAATTTTAATTATTATTTATTTATTATTTTTTGTATATTCCCCCCCCCCCATCACATTTAATGTTGTTCATGTCATGCTCATCTTCGCATTCGAAGGAGGAACAACAGCATCATCATTGTGCTAGAAGTGCAGTCTTTGAACTATCTATCACATTTTTGTGTGTCTTTCTACTATTCATGTACTAGGAATTTGGCAGAAAGACATCGACAGAAAACATCAAGGTTGGATAGAACAAGATTTTTCCTCACTCCTCCGCATCGTTGAAGATATAAATCTGTGGAGGACTCTGTGTGCTGAAGCATCCACTATGGTACCCCCTACGACCATGGCTGGATACGGGTTTATTGATTGATACTATTCCTGATCATTCCGTTCCATCCAACAAGATAATCTTTTTCCTGTGAAGGCCCGTAGATAAAGTGAGGAGTTTGAGTGTTCAACCCTCCACCCTTGTATATCGGAGCATGACATTTAGTACTAGGAATTTGGCTAAAAGCTAATTCCGCCTCCCTCTTAACGATTTAACACAAATAGGTCATCCAATGTTAATATAAGAATTTAGATCTTGCACGCAAACCCCACGAATTACCTTTTTTCATAAGCAAACCCCCTTAAAAGTCATATCTACGGTCCTGATCCCAAAAAGTTTCAACTCGTTATTCAATCATAAATAATCTCAGTTGTTCAAAATGGAAAGTATATGTGTTCCTGTAGCCTAGTTCCACCTGGAGAGAGCTTTGGGAGCAACTGCAGGACATATGCCAGGGACACCTCACTGGTAACTTTACAATCAAGGTATACGAACAATAATCCATCCGGTTTTTTGTTCTTTCAGAAAATGAACCACTAGAGTGTTGTCCACCACGGCAATAACACCTGACATCACACTCTCCCTATTAAATGTCCCCGGATCTGTGTGGCACGTGTAGGTTCTCATTTTAGCAACCTGGGGACAATGTTAAAAACATGTTACTGAGCTTATAATTAATTATATAAGTAACACAACTTAACTCTTAGTATACACAGAATAAAACCATGTTTTTACCAGCTGCTATGTCAACGCGTAACCCAAATGAACCGGGCAATGTACTACCAATTCAAACAAGCTATGTTTTCCATTTAAATTTGTATTTTTAAAATTGAGAGCATGCCCCTGTTCAGGGCGCAAAAAGTAATCCACAAGAGGTCCACAACTGAAATGACCGAAATGAATTTAGTTTAAAAGAGGGCGCCTAGTCAGAGCATGTCAAAAGTAATCCACAGGAGACGCACAGCGGAAATGAATTTAGTTTATGTAAAAAAGGGCGTCTGAGCCAGAGGGTGTCAAAAGTAATCGCAGGAGATCCACAGTCGAAATGAATTTAGCTTATGCAAAAGAGGGCACCACAGCCAGAGGATGTCAAAAGTAATCGACAGGAGATCCACAGCGGAAATGAATTTAGCTTATGCAAAAGAGGGCACCACAGCCAAAGGATGTCAAAAGTAATCGACAGGGGGTCCACAGCCGAAATGAATTTAGTTTATGTAAAAGATGGCGCCGGAGCAAGAGGGTGTCAAAAATTTCCAGTTTTCTAAAACACGTATTGCTGAACGAAATGCCTTTATCTAATTTACCAAAACAGAACGTTTGTGTGTGTGGGCCTACACATTTGCGCGACAACCAATGATTTTTTTCATACAGAGATAAGTCTATATTGTTTGTAGTCAGATAAAATCTGTTCTCTTCAAGATTATTCTCAACAATTGACTGTGATCTTGAAGAACCTCTTCACTTGAACAAAAGCTACGGCAATTACGGTTTATTTGTGTCTACAATTTTAACTTTCTGTGTTCATCGTCGAACGGCTTGTTCCATTTCTGCGCGTTCAGTCAGGCGTGCGTATTATGAAAGGCGTACTCTGCGTGACGTAATTCTTATAACAATTTTCCTACAAACGCTAGTTTGAAGGGGGAAAAACATTAAAATGCGTGTGGATGTATGATTATCAGGAAAAGCATCCCCTGTGTAGATATGTGAAGCTGCGAACGACAAGTAGCAGATGATTGTATCCAATCTATCTTCTGGATCACCATGAACATTTTATTTTGGGAGTGTTATAAGTTTTGTTATCTTGTTATCACGTGCAATGTCAACTCTGTATCTGCTGAGATATGCCATGTTAAAATTATTACTAATGAAATGCACAATGTAGGCTGTTTGTCTATTTCCGCAGGATGTTGGATTAGTAACCATTAAGGAACTCTTTTATCTCTAGTGCATAAGTCTAACAGAGAGCAACATGTAAGTAACAGGACACGAAAATCGATAAATATGCCTATATATAGCGCTGCATGATATGGCTTCAAACATTCAATTTTCACTATTATTTTGTTCAGTTTCCAAGGACGAGACAAATGTCTTCTATATTCTAGAAAATTGTTACTTTACTTTGCATATAAGCGGCATTTGACATTACATGTAATCGGTATTTGACATTACATGTAATCGGTATTTGACATTACATGTAAGCAGTATTTGATATATCAATCAAGAAACATTGTACATACGAGATTAGTCATATTTTACATACACGATGAGTCATATTTTATATACACGATGAGTCATATTTTACATACGAGTGAAATCACATTTTACAAATATATTGTGAGTCACTTTTATACACGATTTGAGCAATATTATTATCATCATCAGGTGCCATGCCGGGTGCCGTAGGCGCGGTCATGCCCCTTACAGCTCTCTGTCCACGGTATTATGAATCAAAGTCGTTGTTGTTTCCTTGCCGTGCCAGGTTGTCAAACTGTCCAATATTTTCTCACGTTGTTGCCCTCTGTCTCTGGTGCCTTCAATCTTGCCTGTTGTGATTATGTTCTCTAAACCTGCCTGTCTCATGAAGTGGCCAAAAAAAGAATATTGCCTTTTTCTTATATTGCTGATTAAGGTCTGTTTCGCATTTAACTTTTTCAACACCTTTACATTAGTTTTTCTGGCAGTCCATGGTATTCTCAGCATTCTTCTGTAGAACCACATCTCTGTTGCCTCCAATCTCCCACTTTCCAGTTTGCTTATTGTCCAAGACTCTCACCCATGTGTTAGTATATGGGTTATATAGCACTGCATAGCAATATTATACACAAGATAAAAAGCATATTTTGCATGCTACTTGAGTCATATTTTACATACTACTTGAGTCATATTTTACATACGAAGCTAAATATATTTTATATTCAAGAGAAACTGTCTCTCACGTTCTACAGAGCAATAACATATCTGAATTATAAATCTATCATCTATTTATAGATTGTGAAGAAGTTGATGTCAATGATAGCAGGTGTGGTGGTAATAACATTATACAAAAATACATTCTAATTTTAACGTTCTGTGGTAATACTCTTCAAAATGTGAGTAATCGATCTATCACGTTCTGTGGTAATACTCTTCAAGATGGGAGTAATCTATCTATCACGCTCTGTAGTTATAATCTTATGGTCTGATCGTAATCTGGAAGCATGTGAAAACCACTTAATCTGTTGCCTTCTGGTGTAACACAGAATTGACATTATGTTTGTTAGTCTTCTGATGTTTTCGTTTCTGTCTCTTATTGTTACTCCGAGGATTCGACGTAGAACAAGTCATTTCTGTTTTAACACGATGTGTTTTATTGTAGTTACAAATCGTCACTAAATTGCCATGCTACTCCAAACTCGTTCAATGTTCAGAGCGCCATTGATTTCACTTTGCTTCCAAAAAGTGGAATTAAAAGCTAAACGATGTATTGGCGTCTACTTGTACAGTTCCGTACAAGAATGTGAAAACTAAAGCTCAGTCTAAACAAGAAGAAAACATAAGTAATGGTTGTTTCAAAGAAATACACACCGCCAAAATGCAGTATTACTATCAATGATACAAAATTAAATCAGGCGGATAAAGTCAAGTATCTTGGCACCATTTTAATATCAGACGGAAGGTGCTCCAATGAGATCAAGAACAGAATAGCACAATCCAAATCAACATTTCAAAAGATGAGAAACATTTTATGCAATGAAGTAATATCAATGTATACACGAGTCCGAGTTATGTTATATGTTATATTGAGCCAATCCTTCTTTATGGAAGAAAAGCATAGACAATAATCAAAAGTGCCCATGATAAGCTGAAGGCAACTGAGATGTGGTTTTTAAGAAGAAACTTGCAATAACAGCCAAGAAAACAGATGTAGAAGTTCGAAGAGATGCTGGAGTAAAACGACAAATTATAGCAAAAATTAGAAGCAGACAATCCAGATCTTTAGTGCATGTGATGAGAAAAGTAAAACTTCAACATTTAATAACCACCAAAAAGATCAAGGGGAAAGAGACAGATCAAGACAAAGAGAAGAAAATATGGATTGGTTGTCGCTGTAGCATAACGTCGCCAACTGAACTTATTAGAAACACAAGAGACAGAGAATTGTGGAGAACTATGATCACTTGCGCCACTCGGTATGACACTTGATTGATTGATTTATGTATGACTAGAATGCAGGACCTGGGAAGGAGAAGCGTGGTGCAGCAAGAAACGAGCGGCACCAAAAGAAGAGCTATCAACCAACACAGAACAGAAACAGTCAATTACCACATACTGAAGGACATACTGAATATGAGAGCGAAGCAGTCAGTTACCACATGCTGAAGGACCTACTGAATATGAGGGAGGAGCAGTCAGTTACCACATGCTGAAGGACCTACTGAATATGAGGGAGGAGCAGTCAGCTACCACATGCTGAAGGACCTACTGAATATGAGGGAGGAGCACCTATGGACTTTTCCAGAGTGTCGTGGTGATGGTAATGGTAAAGATAGGCCCCATGGCAGCAACATCTTGTCGGGGATGAAGATAACTCTTCATGTACTACGTGAAGTTATGTCCCCTGGTAGCAATATATCGGGAATGAAGATAACTCCTCATGCACTTAGTGAAGTTATGTCCCCTGGTAGCAATATGTCGTCGGGGATGAAGATAACTCTTCATGGACTAAGTGAAGTTATGTCCCATGGTAGCAATATGTCGTCGGGGATGAAGATAACTCTTCATGTACTACGTGAAGTTATGTCCCCTGGTAGCAACATGTCGTCGGGGATGAAGATAACTCTTCATGCACTAAGTGAAGTTATGTCCCATGGTAGCAATATGTCGGGAATGAAGATAACTCCTCATGCACTAAGTGAAGTTATTTCCCCTGGTAGCAATATGTCGTCGGAGATGAAGATAACTCTTCATGGGCTAAGTGAAGTTATGTCCCATGGTAGCAATATGTCGGTATGAAGATAAATCCTCATGCACTTAGTGAAGTTATTTCCCCTGGTAGCAATATGTCGTCGGGGATGAATATAACTCCTCATGCACTTATTGAAGTTATTTCCCTTGGTAGCAATATGTCGTCGGGGATGAAGATAACTCCTCATGCACTAAGTGAAGTTATGTCCCATGGTAGCAATATGTCGGGAATGAAGATAACTCCTCATGCACTAAGTGAAGTTGTGTCCCCTGGTAGCAACATGTTGTCGGGGATGAAGATAACTCCTCATGCACTAAGTGAAGTTATGTCCCATGGTAGCAATATGTCGGGAATGAAGATAACTCCTCATGCACTAAGTGAAGTTATGTCCCATGGTAGCAATATGTCGGGGATGAAGATAACTCCTCATGCACTAAGCCGCAACAACTATTTTCAGTTCAATAACATACCTGAATTATAAATCTATCACCTATTTATTGATTAGGAAGAAGTTTTTTCTCTTCAGCGTTCATTTTCAAACTCCCACCGGATCTCTCTTGTAGCAGGACAATAGTTCTATTACATTTCCAGCAAGATTTAATCCAGAGAATGGAAATGCGCTGTGTTGCTGTTTTATTTGCGCCAATGGCCCGACACATCCGTTTTAGGATGTATGAAGAAATTGATGTCGATTATACCAGGCATGGCGGTAATAACAGTGTATAATAATACATTATACTTTTCTCGTTTTGGAGCAATGATCTCTATTATTAGATGGGGTGGGCTAGTTCCCTTCCTTGCTGTCTTTGCCTATTTTAAATTTTGCGTCAGTTACCAATTTACAACTGGGTTGACTGGAGGAGCGGTCGTGTCAGGCGATAAATCACGCCTTGGATTGTCTTCGGTCCGGGTATGATTTTGACACGCTGCAACCTGGCAATATCAAGTCCACGATCATCTAGGTCACCGCGCTCCTGTCGTCAGATGATGATGTGGCAATCTGACAATGAAATAACTAACTAATTTGCTATATTTCTTCCAGGTTTTCCAAGATTCTAACTGCTTCGAAGTTGTCGAGAACTTCAGACGAAGATCTGTGTAGTCAGCTCAACTATCTCTGGAGCGCTTATATTATCGCCGCCATGGGGGTATTGGTTACCTTGGTACAGGTGAGGGTGTATGAAGTATTGTTACTTTGGTACAGGTGAGGGTGTATGAAGTATTGGTTACCTTGACACAGGTGAGGGTGTATGAAGTATTGGTTACCTTGACACATGTGAGGGTGTATGAAGTATTGTTACCTTGACACAGGTGAGGTTGTATGAAGTATTGGTTACCTTGACACAGGTGAGGGTGTATGAAGTATTGTTACCTTGACACAGGTGAGGTTGTATGAAGTATTAGTTACCTTAGTACATGTTAGCATGTATGCATTCATAATTACTTACACGCCCACACTCACACACGTGTACTCATATGTACACCCCATACATATATATATATATATATATATATATATATATATATATATATATATATATATATATATATATATATATATATACATACACGCGCACACACGCACGCACCCACACACACTCACAGACACACAGACACACACACAGACACACACACACACACATCTATCCACCCATCCAGGAATCTCCAGGAATTAAGTGCAATTGATATATTGTATCCTTCTGTATAATTATAGGGGGGGGGGGGGTCTCCGTAGCCACACAGAATGTAGATAGGTACTTAATGAGTTTGCCTCTCTTCTGGAGAGGCGTACCCCATTCAACCAGTGGACAAAGTCCAATTAGGTTATACCAGGACACAATACCATAAAATATTAGAGGTAACAAAGACCCCATACATTCGTACTCAGAGGGTTTATAGGAAAAGGCATTCGACAGAGTAAATAGAAACATTCTATGGGAAACCTGAGAAATGTATAACACCAGAGGACAACTGTTAGATAATATAAAAGCGATGTATCAAAAATGTCAAAGCTCAGTAAGAACAACAGATGGAATGACTGAACCTTAGATATCACAATAGATAACACCAAAGTGAAACAAGCCAAAGAATTTAAATATCTAGGCAGAATTTTTTACGAAGGTGGAAGACTAGACAGAGAAATAGAAACAAGGTGCAGAAAGCAAACACAGTGACCTACCAACTTTCACCATTACTTCTCCACCCAAAGATCAAGATGGAAATAAAAATACAGATAATATCTACAAATTTTATACAAACACTCTGCTACCAATGTCAAACATGGTCGTTAACAGGTTCGCAGCAAAGAAAAATCATAACATGTGAAATGAAGTGTCTGAGAAAAGCTGCAATGGTTTACCAAACTAGTTCAAATAAGAAATTAGGAAAAGAGTTGGTATAATATCATGTATCGAACATATTGAGAGACAGCAAGTAAAATAGTTCGGTCACCTTATGAGAATGAAGCCAAAGCAAATACCAATAAGAGCATATAACAAAAGAACATCCGGATGTAAGACCAACGGTTGACCAAGAAAACGGTTGATAGAAAACATCAAGATAGTCTTGAACAAACATGGACTAGATGCAACCTCCGCGACATATCTGGTCTTGGAACGACAGCTTAATCTCCCAACCCTAAGCTTAACGGCACGTGTGAATGCAATCAACAATCATTCACCTGCGGAAAGACAATAGACAATAGGGTTTACAACTTCCTGAATATGATGTTTGGCTGGTTGTTTGGTTGCTGATGTAGTGACATGTAGACTCGTGCACGTTAAAAAATGCAATGTATATGATGGTTGGTTGATGATCTAGTGACATATCCCCATAAGAGGTACTGACTAAAATCATCCATATTATTGATGTGCTATATTTTGTATTATTGTCTCCCCTAGTTTGTATTGTCTCCCTTGGTAATGTTATCTGGTAGCATATAAGAACAGGAATGACTAAAAGTACTTTCAATGACATGAACACAAATATTAACATCTAAACAAATTATAAACTAACTAAAAATGAGAATTATAGTATGTTACATCTATTATATATTATTGTATAGCTCAGAAACATGGAATATGAATAAACAACTAGAAAAGAATTGATGTCTTTGAGAAGTAATGAGACATTCTTCGATAAAATATCATGTTCTTCAAGGTATGTTGGAAAGGGGGGGGGGCATGGAAGAAGACTGGGTGATTAGAAAACGACATGGCTGGATAATAACAAGAACTGGACATATAGTGTGAGTTTCCATTCTCTTCAGGATGATACAAGATAGATATGCGTCTAGATCTTTCTGCATCAAATGTATCTTTGTCTAACAACAGTTCGTATGAAATAAGTAACTATTCAAGGAAATAAATATTAGTCTATCTATTCGCTAAATCCTTTGTTACATTTCAGCGTCAGAGGTATAAGAGTTCTCTGGAAATTGCCATCGTGTGTGCTGAGTATATTGTGGAGTTTGTCGCCTCTTTTATTTCGGCGGTCCATCGTTTTCGTGGTCGGACTCTAGGTCTGCATAGACTGTATCTGTGTAGCATAGCTTGCTGTGGTATGCTGTCTGATAGTAGTACTGATCAATGAAGATCAAACACATAAATATATTGGTCATATTAAACGACATGGCACCTTGTTGAAGACCTTACTGGAAGTTAAAATCGATGTGAGGTGAGTAAGAGGTAGGCAGTGTTACAAGTGGGAGAGAAACGTCACAAGATGGATAGGTTATAGTCTAGCAGAGTGCACCACTAAAGCAAGAGACAGGCGATGTTGGAAATCCCGTTGCATTCAACCTTCGTTGAGGAGAAGGCCCTTGATGATGATAATACTAAATAAGAAATAAACCTACACATAGCAGGTAAGAGCTAACTCACACAAACAGAAACAGGTAAATGCTAACCAACACACACATAAATAGGTAAGAGATAACCCAGACACACAGAAATAGGTAAGAGATAACACACACACGCAGAAACAGGTAAGAGATAACCCAGACACACAGAAACAGGTAAGAGATAACCCAGACACACATAAATAGGCAAGAGATAACCCACACACGCAGAAACAGGTAAGAGATAACCCAGACACACAGAAACAGGTAACAGGTAAGAGATAACCCAGACACACAGAAATAGGTAAGAGATAACCCACACACGCAGAAACAGGTAAGAGATAACCCAGACACACAGAAACAGGTAACAGGTAAGTGATAACCCAGACACACAGAAACAGGTAACAGGTAAGAGATAACCCAGACACACAGAAATAGGTAAGAGATAACCTACACACACATAAACAGGTAAGAGATAACCTACACACACATAAACAGGTAAGAGATAACCCACACACACAGAAACATGTAAGAGATAACCCAGACAAACAGAAACAAGTAAGAGCTAACCCACACACACAGAAACATGTAAGAGATAACACACACACACACACACAGAAACAGGTAAGAGATAACCTACACACACATAAACAGGTAAGAGATAAACCACACACACAGAAACAGGTAAGAGATAACCCACATACACAGAAACAGGTAAGAGCTAACCCACACACACAGAAACAGGTAAGAGATAACACAGACACAGGTAAGAGATAAACCACATACAGAGAAACAGGTAAGAGATAACCCACACATACTGAAATAGATAAGAGATAAACCACACACACACAGAAACAGTTAAGAGATAACCCTCGTAATTTCTGGGAATCGAAACAACAGCAAAAACAACAACATATTTATGTCCTCCCCAAATATAAAAACATATCAACACTTATTTCCTGTTTTCTCACTAAATGATCATCATCACGTGCCGTCCCAGATGGCGTTGGCGATTATATTTCTCCATGTACATCGATCTCTCATATATGTCATCATCTCTGATGGTGTCGTCAATCGAAGCCATTTAGTCAAACTGTCCAATTTCTTTGGGTCTTCCCCTTGATCTTATTTTTCTTCTATCTCAATAAGTACTTGATGTATTTATTTATTGTTTTCTTCCCTAGTATGTGGGAAACCCTATCTATTGCTGGTGCCCCGCTGAAATGCCCCAGGTACAGTGTAATTATACAATGGCCTTGTGCTGGGTTCACGAGAACTACTACATCTCTGAGGTGAGAACACACATCAAAATTATCATATACTTTATATAGTGTGTGATACTCATCTCTAAATACAAACGTGCTCTTCTCTCATTCTAAATTTGTGATATTCGGCATTGCATCTGACACACCTGGAGACAGGCTTATGGAACACCTGAAGACAGACTCTAACGCGAAAACTTCAATAAAGATGGCCACCTCATGATATATGAAAATGTGATGGCCAGGCCGTAGATGGAGAGGGGGTTGGGGTTATCAGCCCCACCCGTAACAAATTTGAACATGACGTTTAGTACGATGAACTTAACCAAAAGGTCGGAGAAACACCACCCCCCCCCCCCACTTGTAGGTAACCATATTTACGACACTGTGATTGGCCTACAGTAATTGAATGAAACTAGTGAAACAGAAATTAAGGTCAGCGTGTCAAGGTTACAACAATATATGTAGACGTTGCCAAATAATACGAGAAACCAAAGTGATTTTACAAAGGGCCTTATGTAAGATTTCGTTAAATTGTGTGTTTGGGGGGGGGGGAGGGGGGTGTTTTAACTTTAAAAAAGGGCAGGAACTTCGTATTTCTGGAATTTGTACAAATGTTTAGAGAAAACTAAACAACAATTGGCATTGCCATCAGATTTTCTTTGTTATATGTTACATAATATTTTTTTCTACATAGATGGAAGGAGATGTTTGATCCACTATCTCCCACTCCCAACGTTAATCTATACACGGGTTTGTTTTTATAGATGCCTTATCCGCTTAGAATGAAAAGGCTAGATTTGTAAAAGAAAAATTGTATCAATTCACTTTTATTTCAGAACGAGAATGTGCAATTTGAGGGCAAGGACGGAAGTAGCACAACTATATCCTTCTATCCATGGGTGCCGTGGATTCTGTTGCTCATGTCAGCAATGCTGAGTATCCCACATATCATCTGGCGATCTTTTGTGACATCTTCTGGTCTAAATTTGGGCAAGTTAGTTTGTCTGGCTGATTCCCACGACAGCGCGGACAATCTGGCAAAAATTATGAGAATTTGGCTGACAAAAACATACAGATGCGACAACAACCTGGCCGACTCAGCGAAAACTGTGATTGGAAGCCTTGGGATGTTCCCTCTAGGTAAACATCACAGAACATATTTGTGTGGCCTCTTACTTGTTGTGAAACTACTGTATTTGCTAGTCTCTGTCGGACTGTATGTTGGTTTAAATATTTTTATAAACGAAGATTTCTTATATTACGGAATAGATGTTGTAGACAACTTATTGAAAGACATTCCACAGAGTTCTGCTCGTTTTCCCAAGGAGACGATATGTGATGTTAGAATAAGACAGATGACCAACTTGCACACCTACAGCATACAGTGTATACTGCCAATCAATATGTACAATGAGAAGATTGTCATATTTTTGTGGTTTTGGTTTTTGATTCTCATTACTGTCAACGTTTACAGCATAATAAAGTGGTCTGTGCAACTTCTGTCGTTTGCTAGTAGGAGGTCATTTGTGGAAGAATATGTCGTCATTCTATTTCATCTTCTACACAGACAACAGAAGCGTCGCCACCATGGAGAGCATTCGATTACTGAAGATGAGAAAATCATATCTGCAAGTGAGCAACAAGATTTCAACAACAATCAAGCAGTTCAGAAAGATCAGCACAAGAACAATAGCAGAGACATAGAGGACGATCAAAGTAACACAATAAATCAGCAGACTACTTCTGTGTCGGATACACCACATCATCGCCACGTCATCACAACTTCTCGTCCTAGACGCATAGGCACCAGATTTATCAGAGACCTGCTTGTGCCGAAACACCTTCATAGTCCAGTTTCCAGCAGTATAGAAACAACAGTTCTGGAGATAGTGGCTGAAAAACAAAGGAAGAAAATTAACTGTGTCAGCACAAAAATGTTGAAGTACTTCGGTCATGATGGCGTAGTTGTGTTCCGTATACTAGAACATGCAGTTGGTATCGTTATAGCCAACGAAATTTTCCAAGAACTCTACCAACAGATGAACAATAACAATCACTTCACCTAACCAGTATGACATGTCTACGGTTCACGCAAGTTTCTACCTCTCAGAAAGTCTGGAACAACATGCCCCTCTCAACAAATACACACACATATTTTTTCTCTCATACACATAACAAACATACACACGCACATAATGTTTGTGGTCCTCTTACATAAGTCATATAAATTATATAGTAATGTTGAAATGTGTGCGTGTGTAGGGGCATATGTGTGTGTTATGAGAACCAAATATGGCCATGTGCCTGCTAGCATGATAAGTCAAATGTCGTATCAGACAGACATTCGGTACATTGTACAGTATATAATCGTTAGCACAAGAAACAATTTGTGTTAGACCATTAGGCATAAATTTCAGTAGGAAGCATGAAGATAATGGCAAAATTCTTAAGACTGACGGAAATGGAACCAGGTACGTTCTAGCGGCAAATCGCCTTGAAATTCAAGTAAACACGTTTTCCGTACTTGACCCCCCCCCCCCCACAACAACAAAAAAAAAGATGTGATCCTGTCAAGACATTCAGTCTGTATACTCAAGTCACAGAGAACGAATCAATCGAGACAAGAACTATTACAGCAACAGCGAACATAAAGAAAGTAGGTCTTTCGGTCCTAGAAGACAACGAGAATTGTTGTTGTCAGTCACAGAGATTGTTGTTGTCAGGGACCTAGGGCTGCTACACTGGAGACATCAGGGTCCTAGGGCTGCCACACTGGAGACATCAGGGTCTTAGGGCTGCCACACTGGAGACATCAGGGTCCTAGGGCTGCCACACTGGAGACATCAGGGTCCTAGGGTGGCTACACTGGAGACATCAGGGTCCTAGGGCGGCTACACTGGAGACATCAGGGTCCTAGGGAGATCACACTGGAAACATCAGGGTCATAGGGAGGTCACACTGGAGACATCAGGGTCCTAGGGAGGGCACACTGGAGACATCAGAATCTTAGGGATGCTACACTGGAGAACACTGCCACACAAAAAGCCATCCATACACCTCTATCCTTGGCTAATAGGAGTGTAGAAAAATCATGCCCAGACCATTACTTGATGTTATCTTCTTCTTCTTCAGCGTTCATTCTCAAACTTCCACTGGATCTCTCTTGTAGCAGGACAATGGTCCAATTCGATTTCCAGTAGGATGTAGTCCAGAAAATGTAAATGCGTTGTATCGCCGTTTTATTTGCGCCAATGCCCGAAACATCCGTCTTCGGTGAAACTTGATGTTATCAATCCATGACTTTCTTTGTTCCCTTCTTCTCATTCCACTCTCGATTGTTTCTTGCAAAATAATTTGTGGAAAGTGAGTCGTGTCTCGCTACATGTCCAAACCAAACATATTTTAGCAGTTTCACCACTGCTACAAGTGGCAACTAATGTTTAGTGGATGTGACTCACAAACTAGGATATACCAATCTGCATAATCAGAAATTCAATCCACAGAATGGGTCGAAGAGAATTGCTGAACAGCTTAACATAAAAATAGGAAACGTGCAGTCTGTAAATAATAGACGATTGGCATTTCGCAAGACTTGTTGACTGCGTGTACCCACGAAATTGTGTGTGGCTATCCATAATGTTACTAGTTATCAATGTTGCCATGTAACAATAACATGAAACTGACAAGATGATCGCAGATTATTTCTCCCGACAGGCTTCATGGATCATTGACTGCTGCACATCATCGACATAAACCATCGTGGTTCTTATGATATTGTGACAAGTGACATTCACTAGAATTCTGAAATTATATTGTGACAAGTGACATTCACTAGAATTCTGAAATTATATTGTGACAATTGACATTCACTAGAATTCTGAAATTATATTGTGACAAGTGACATTCACTAGAATTCTGAAATTATATTGTGACATTTGACATTCACTAGAATTCTGAAATTATATTGTGACAAGTGACATTCACTCTAGAATTCTGAAATTATATTGTGACAAATGACATTCACTAGAATTCTGAAATTATATTGTGACAATTGACATTCACTAGAATTCTGAAATTATATTGTGACAAGTGACATTCACTAGAATTCTGAAATTATATTGTGACAAGCGACATTCACTAGAATTCTGAAATTATATTGTGACAATTGACATTCACTAGAATTCTGAAATTATATTGTGACAAGTGACATTCACTAGAACACTTTGGGCAAGTAATTCTAGTACGAGAGAGGATGTGATCGAGATAGATATGTCTGAATGGGATAATGATAACATTCAGCTGCAAACTGTCAGGATAAAAAACATACAGCACCCTTTTGTGCTCGTCAACGTGTATGCGTGCAACACCAGCATGAACGTGCAGGACTGGAAATCTCTAGGTGAGATAGTCAAGGAAGAAAGAGATGTCATTTTCTGCGGGGATTTTAATGCCAAAGGTAGACCTTGGGGTAATACTGCCTCTAATCAACAGGGAAGAGATCACGAGGAGGCTCTGATTGATATGAATTTAGTATGCATAAACGACGGGCGCATGACAAGGTTGGAATGATAGGAATGGCGACGACGACAGTGCAATTAATTTAGGCTTAGTGACAGCTGATATTGCACCCAGATGTAGATGGGATGTGCTGGGGCATCATGGGAGCGACCATTTGTCATGTGTCTTGTTCGTGGACAAAGGAAAAAGTAAACAACAGAAAGCGTAAGTTAAGTCATTCCAGTATGATTGCACAGGGTGGTCCATCGTAAGCAGAATTAGGAAGGACAAACGTAGGACACACGCCACCAGGGCACGTGTGTGAAATCAAGCCCCTGGTGGAATGATGAGGTTCAATGTGCATGGAAGTGCAAACGCAGCGCAGTTCCAGAGTGGCAAAGGTAAGAAAAAGTGACAGCACAACCAGATCTTGTTATGTAATTAAAACAGACCAAAGACGACAGGGTTCAACAGTTTAAAGATATCGCCAAATCTGCAAAAGACAAAAAATGGGAAGACTTTTGTTATGAGATTGCAAACGAAAAATCGCTAAAACTGTTCTGGCAGCTGCATAAATCAATGAACGACCCAAGGAAGCGTATAACAATACCCAATTTTCATAGCACAGACTTGGTATGGCAGAAGACAGCAGCACTGAAAAGATAAAGAAACACAGCTCCAGGACCTGATGGCATTAGATATGATGATCTCAGAGGCAGGTCAGACGAGGACCTTAAGGAGCTGGCAATGTTGTTTAACAAGATCCTAGCGACTGGCACAGTGGAGGAAGACTGGCTGCATAGTTATTTAATCCCACTACCCAAGCCTGGAAAGAGTCATGCGATGATACAGGGTTTCAGACTTATAACCATGCAGAATACGATCGGTAAATTGTTAGAAAAGTTTGTTGCATGGAAATTGTCCCTGCATCTAGAGAGGAATAACAGCCTGCCCTCAACTTTGGGAGGCTATCGTCCAGGTAAGCAGACTTGGCACAAAACGCCGTATTCGCGCAAGATGTGTTCGAAAGTTTTGAAGAACGAATGGAGACATGCTAGGCTGCAATAGACCTGGAAGATGCTTATAACAGAGTTCCCTTGGATTTCTTAATGACCATAATGCTGCAACTCCAAGTTAGTCCTTTCATTGTCAGGTGGATTATCTTGGCACTTTTTCAGAGACTGGTTGTTCTTAAGTGTGGCAGTTGATCTTCGGCACCAACAGTCATAAACCCGGGACTACCACAAGGGTCACCTCTGCCCCCAGTATTATTTAATGTGTATACAGTTCAAATTACAAGCTGTCAGATTGCAGGATCGGGGATAACTATGTCCTATGCTGATGGCATCTTGGTATATAGGCAGGGCAGAAATAGAAAAGCGATCGCCAGGAATTTGCAGAGGGAGCTTGATCGTATAGGGATTGGTACAGTAATTCTGGAGCTTTTGTTAATCCATAAAATGCATCGATAACATGGTTTTCTCTAAATTATAATATGGTAAACACGCCATCGGTTACTTTGAGAGGGGATGTCCTCGAGAGAACCAGCACAATGAAATACTTAGGGGTTATGTTTGACCGCAGTCTGAGTTTCAAAGATCATGTTGACCACATCATTGTAAAGGCTTATAAAGGTCTTGCGGCGATGAAAATTATGGCTGCTGCTCAATGTGAACAGAGGCTGCTATTTTTGCTGTATCATGGATTGGTGGTGGCGGTGGTAAAGTACGCCCTGGCGACTCTAACACTGAGTCAGACTCAAACAGAAAGATTGGATAGAATCCAGAATGAGACAATGCGAATCATTTTGGGGTGTACGAGAGATACATCGGCACGAGCTATGCGATACTTACTGGATTGCCCAAATGCAGAACAAAGAATACAAATCTGCAGGATGCGGGACTACCTACAAATCACCGCTGATAAAGAACATCCTCTACACTCTGAAATTCGCAAAGTGAAAGGCAGTCGACTCAATAGAGGAAAGTCGTGGATAGGGTGCGCAGAAGACATTATACAGACTGTGTGAAGATTGGAGGATGTGCTACCTGGTGTGGAATGGAGTCTTGCGCCATTAGATTGTCTGACAGCCTTCAAAGTAATAATAACACTCAGTAGAGAATGCAGGGAATGGTGTCCGACAGGGGTGGAGTCGGAGGTACTCGCTCTAACCGGTGAAAATTCCAGGGAAGGTGATATGATTATATATATATATATATATATATATATATATAGATGGGTCGGTTGAGAGACACACAGAAGTGCCTGGGCCTTCACGGCTCAAAGGTGGGGGGAAACCATCAGAGAGGAAAGTGGTGCTTTCACTCAGACGACAAGCAGCATGACAATAGAGGTATTGGCAGTAACCAAAGCTCTCTCGCAGACTATCTTCGAGCATGTCTGCATACTCAGTGACTAGATGAGCATGATTGTGAAAGTTCAGGCGGGATAAATTCGGGAACAGTGGCTGGATGCAGTGAAGAATTCCTGTTTGCGTAAAGTGACTTTCATTTTTGTGCTGGGACATGCGGGAGTCCGGGGTAATAAGAGAGCAGATAGGTTGGCCGCACACGCTGCTACTGCGGCTGTTGGTGGAGCGATGGATTGAGCAAACATTTTGAACGCCCTACAGGAAATGCACGAGTAAATGACTATAAGCGACGATGACTCTTGTTCCATGACTAGAATAAAGGAATTTGGTTTGAAATCTGGTGTCGCTAGAACGGAGCGGTTTCGTGGGCAAGAAAGAATGATGGTCAATCAAATGCGTACTGGGACCTTCAGTCAACGTGTAATGGTGGCTACTCTCAAGAAGAGATCTGAGCACTTATGGACTTGTCCGGAGTGCAGTGACGATGATCCAGCGACTAACTAACTATAACTAACTATAACTCTTGAAATGATATTGTAACAAGTGACATTCACTAGAATTTTAAACAGCAAATATAATATCATCATCTGATTCTAGAAAAAAATGGCGGCAAAATATGTTTTGGTGAATATTAAAACCTATGATTGCTGGATGGTAACATTTGCAATATATGGATTTAATTATTCAATTGATGATTTTAATTATTCTATTTATTGACATTTTCCATTAGTCTGTTTATCTAATTTAGCTATCTATTTATGAAGAAAAAGTTAAGTCCAGCAATATTTCTCTGCTTGAGATATACAATTTGAAGCGAAGGAGTTCGACAATGATGCATATTATCACCAATGTTATTGAATATATTCTGGAAGCCCAATCCATGCAATAGACACGGTAGTTCGCCCATCACATGATGATGATGATGATGATGATGATGACTATCTATGGATTCACTTTTGAAATAAAATTATGTCCTTGACTGAGTTTGTTGGTGACGAATAAGCCCTATTATGGCCGCAAATGTCTGCGGACAGTTCGGGCATGGGGTGACCATTGTAGTTTACCAACCTGCCTTCCAGACTATCTAATTATGAACTTTCAGACATGAATATGGGACATAGGACAGAAGAGCGAAGTGATGCAGATTTGTGGAGTTCTTGCTTGTTGAGACTTACAATTTATAATGTTTGCTCTAATGATATAGTCCCTTGCTCATCCTTCCTTTCTATCGCCGTCTGGTACTCACTTAAATGTTTCTATTGGAATTGTATTGTCATTCATTCTAAGCAAATGCCCGATATGAGCCCAACGGTTTTTTTCTTTCTCTTATTGTTCCAGAAAGAAAATATTTGTATCTGACGTCTTTCTTATTACTTGCTTGGCGTAATTCTCCCCAGTCCATAGCCTCAAATAAGATTTTAGTAAGGTGATGCTGCTCTTTAAAACAAAAACAAAACAGTAAAATAATACAATACCCACTTCGATGTGTGCTATTTGTGACATAACAGAAAACTCCAACAAATAGGAAATCCACTTTTTTTAAGGGGGAGGGGGTGTGGCCGTTTGGCTGTTAAGAATTTTCTAAGACATAATAAACTAATTTAATTTATTCTTCAATGCCTTATTACTTTACAAATTTGATAAATATTTGTCACGTTAGCACAGCAACATATATTACATTTCCAGATGTTTGTTGTGCCTTTCTGATGAAATCCGAAGAGTGACAACTTTTTGAATTGTTTCATCACTGATGGCCATATAACAGTTTTATAGAAATCTTTCTTATTATCCATGACAATGTTACAGTTTTATGACAATATTACAGGTCGTACTTATTATGCATGGCAATATTACAATTTAAATGTACGATTCCTAGGAACGCAAAATCTTTGACAAGGTACTAGCAGCATAACCAAACTATGTATGATCAGAGCATGCGTATTTCCAGTGACAATATATGGTTGTGAGGCATGGACATTAAATAAAACAATAGCACAGAGAATCGCTGCTTTCGAAATGAAATGCTACAGCAGAATTTCACGTATACCATGGACAGGTAAAAAGACAAGAAGTGTTAAGATCCATAAACGTCGAAGAGTTTATTGGCTCTTCAACAACATTATAGAAGCAAAACTTGGTTTTTTTTTTTTTTTGGGGTCATATAAAAGAACATAACAGCATAGAAAGATTAATAGCTGATGGAGTTAACGACAACAGGAGAAGAGGGCGCACAAGACGACGATGGTGCTGTGATATAACAGATTATTTAAACATGCCTCTAGCTGTGGAGAATCGCCTAGTGTTCAGAGCATAGTTACCACCAACTTTTTGAAAAATTTCAAGTTCGGAGGACAAGTTCTTTTTCTTATATATATATATATATATATATATATATATATATATATATTCAGCAGAAAGATGCAACAAACATATCATGGATAGCTATACAAGAACTTGGCAACTTAGCTTGTCTGGGATTTTATATGTATATCTATGCTCACAATATATAAAAACAACTGATATGCTAAAATAAACACCGTACTTGTATTGTATATATATTTTGAGAACAATAATAGAGAGGTAAAATAGACCTGTATCTCTGTTTTATAGATTAAACACAAAAATGGATAAGTTAAACATAGTAAAGTTATTTATACACATGCTAGAGAATTTTAACATTCATAGTAAGCATTTAAAAATCATCAAGAACATGTACTGGCAGCCAACAGCAGCAATAAGAGTAGGAAATTAATTTGGCCGATTTCAATAAATAAAACAAGGAGTTAAACAGGGATGTGTACTTTCACAAGACCTGTTCTCTTTATACAGTGAAAACATAATGCGTGCAATATTTGATATCCCAGGAATATCAGTGGGAGGAAATAACATAAATAATTTAAGATATGCGGGTGACACTGTTCTGATTGCTAAAAGAGGAAATAACATAAATAATTTAAGATATGCGGGTGACACTGTTCTGATTGATAAAAGTGAGGAAGACCTTCAAGAATTAATTAATGCAGCGGGGACAAAAAGTAAAGAGAAAGGCCTCTTCCTAAACATCAAGAAAAAAAAGAAGTAAGGGTTATTTCAAAGAAACAAAACATCACATTGTGCAAGATCAAAGTGAATGATATAGTATTAAATAGGTCCCCCAAATCAAATATTTATGTACAATGATTACAGCAGATGGAAGAAGTTCAACAGAAATCAGAAGCAGCATAGGGCAGGCAAAAACAACAATTTACAGTGTAATATGACCTTGTCATTAGAAATGAGAAAGAGAATTCTTCAGTGCTATATAACTCCTATAGTAACATATGGATGTGAGTCTTGGACACTAAACAAACTATAAGGAAATTATAGGCAGTGGAGATGTGGTTCTACAGGAGAATGCTGAGTATACCATGGACTGCAAAGAAAACTAATGTACAGGCGTTGAACGAGTCCAATGCGAGACAGAGCTTAGTCTTAATAATATAAGAAAGAGACAATCTTCATTTTTTAACCACATTATGAGACAAAGAGGTTTGGATAACATAGTCGCAACAGGCAAGATTGAATGCAACAGAAAGAGAGGGCGATAACGTGAAAAATATAGTTTGACAACATGGCACGGCAGGGAATCAACAAAGATTTTGATACATAATACTGGAGACAGAGAGCTGTGGAACGCCATTATCGCCTACGCCAGCCGGCATGGCACTTGATGTTGATGAGGACTTGTATCAAACTAGCTTGTAGATTAAGAAATAACTTCAGAACAAAAGTTACAACAGTTTAAACATCAACAATTGAATCATACTATGATTCATAGCAGGGCCGGTCTTAGGCCATTGCAACCTATGCGGCCGCAGTGGGCCCCGCACTTCATAGGCCCGTAAATTCATGTTAGAATTTATTTTATTATCCTCTTCCCTACCCAGACTGGGCCCCGCGCAATCAGTTTCGCATTGGGCCCCACAATTGTTAGGGCCGGCCCTGGTTCATAGCCATCTACATCGTCATCTATGAAAGGCATGACTGAAGTTGCCCTGTGTCTGCGTATTCTTCCCTCTTTCTACATAACATTGATAAACTTTATTCTTGTGTAACATCGGAAATTACAGCTTTTGATGGTATCCACGAGTGACAAGAATGCGGGCGACAGCAGTACCCATTCACAGCCAGCGTGTTTGAGAAATGTTCATCAATCTGTGAATTTGAGTCTACAGATAACTCCTTCCGCGGATTTTATCCGTAAAAATTATCCGAGATGTATACATTCAGTAAACAGACAACACAATCAAATAAAAATGTAAAATTTTAATTCATATATAATTTGATCCATATACAAATATCAGTGATGAGTGAGAATTTATATTATTTTTACATATGGTGCTATTATCTATTATCTATTATATGGTGCTAATAACATCACCAATTATTAAAATCTTCAGAAGGATCGACGAAGTAAATTGAAAATAAACGAAAGTAACTCAAAAATAAAATCCAACACAAGACAGTCAACAGGACTAACTGCGGCAATTAAAGATAGTTTAATAGGTATTTTTCTTTTTAAGAAATTGGCAAAAAAAGAAAAGCCACGTTTTTTAAAGAAAATAACCCAAGATCACAAGGTCTGATCGAAAAAGCATGAACTTGAGAGAAAAGCCAAGGAGTGGTAACTCTGGTTCAGAGAATCCAAAAGGAAAAACCACTTTCTAGAAAGATTGTCACATGATGATGATGAGGCGCACAGTTTTTTCCAACATGTTATGGTTTCGTTTTCACTGTACTTCCGGTTCAATGTCTCAATTCTTGGTAATACAGGAAAACAGTGCTGCCACTTCAGTGACTTTTGTATTGAATGGGTATTGCATTTTCTAGTCATTTAGTACCAAAATTTACTAAATATCTGGCAAATGCAATGTTATTGATTTTTCTTCATTTTGTTATTGCTTTTAGTTTTATTTAGCATTATTTGAAATATGATTTTGTCTTTAAATATTTTTATTAACATTAAAAAGTAAATTGAAAACTGTCTGAATACAACTTGAATTCTTCATTAGAAACTGGCTTCACAGCACGCGGGTCATTCCCATAAGTGCTCCGCCCTCCGCTTCAGCAGCCATCACAGTGTATGTGGACTCAGTCCCGATCAGGTGTTGATTGTGTGATCTTTGGAACTTTCCAAAAAATTTACTTTTCCTTCCCTCACCTCTGGATACTCCCTTTTCTAATATTCTCTGTATGTGTACGTTCTCAACCTCATTGACATGAGCTGCATTTTGAAATGAATTTATTACTGCTTTCATTAAGTCTGCTTTATATATTCTCGGGAATGTGCCGTCTATCGCCGCATTGCCTGCCAATACGTCGGCTCTCTCGTTTCCTCTGACTCCTGCATGACCAGGGCAGTATATTCATGTAATGCTCTGAACAATTGAGTTATTCAATAAGTCCCACCATTAATTTCTAATCATGAACTTTTCTATCTTGCGCAACATGACTTGAGAGTCTGTGAATATTACCTCGTGTGTTGATGTATCAGTTATCAACCAATTAAGAGCTGCTGTAACTTCCTCTATCTGCATCTTCATGCTCGATGTGACAGTAGAATATGCTGAAGATTTCTCAACCAACTTCACGCCGTTTCTGTATGCAACAAAACCCCAACCGCTATTATCATTGTGTTTATGTTAATGGAGCCATCTGTGTATATAGTTATGTCTTGTGGTTTTGAGTGTAGTCGGGCGAGTTCATACACTGTATCCTGAGCCCTGACGTCCGTCCACTTTCTACACGCTTTATCTAGTTGTATTATAACTTTAGTCAGTGATTTCTTCTCAGTGTCTACCTCCACCCATTCACTGCCCTTTCATATTTCTTCCAATTCACATACTATTCGCAGTGTGTCTTCAGCCTCTGGCATCCATGATCTGCCACGCTTGAATCGTTTTCCCTTTGACTCATCTAGACGTTGGTGTAATGGGTGATAGTTGTTTCCTGTCACTTTAAGGTACGACCTAACCTGTGCTACCTGATGTCGCACTCTAATGCTGGGGAGATCAAGCAGAAATCTCATAGCAGAGATGGGTGTATCTCTAGTACACCCCAGTACCGCTCTCATTGCCTCATGTTTGACTTTTTCCAATCTATCGACTTGTGTCTGTGATAAAGTTAGTTGGTCGAGTCCATAATCTATGACAGATAGCACCATCACTTGTAGAAGCAGAAAAAGTACCCATTGCTGCATTTCGAAGGTCTCCATAACCTTGATAACACTGATCCATCTTTTAGCCTTCTGAGTCATATTTGTGACGTGTTTGTTGAATGAGAGACTTCTATCAAAGATTATTCCAATATATTTAAGGTCCCGTTCTCTTTCAATGAATGAGCCCATGCAACTAACAGCTGGCAGTGTGTCATTAACCAGATTATTATTTAAGGAGTACCAGACGACCTTTGCTTTCGAGGGATTGATCACAGCTTTGAATGTTCTGCACCATATCGACAATTGATCTAGTACATTTTGTCAGCGATATATGTTCTGTTCCTGCCCATGTTGTATAGTAGGATATCATCAGCGTATGTTAGAACTCTACAATTGCTGGAGGTTCGCAATTGAGCAATTCTCAATGTATACACATTAAACAGAACTGGGGACAGAGGAGATCCTTGTGGTAGACCAGGTACTATTGTTCTTATCTCAGACGTCCAGGTTCCACACCTTTCTACAGATTAGAACATTTGCTATCATCGTATGATCCAGGGGTGGATATCTTGTTCCCTTAGCATGTCGACAAGATGGGTGTAACTAACTCTATTGTACGCATCTTCCAGGTCTATCGATGCAACTGCAGATTCTTATTTGTTCTGGAAACCTTCATAAACTTCATATGCAAGAACTGCTGCATTTGTGACTGTGATATTCGAGGTCTGTATGCACCTAGGTTATTTGGGAGAACGCCTGTTATCTCTAGTTAATATTGCCAGATTAATATGTTACCGGAATATTTAACAATATTTAAAGCAACGGCTAATTATAGCCACAATTTCTATCTTTAAAAAAAACATGGCACTATAGTGAAAGACATTGTCACTATAGTGATACACATTGCCCCATTTGACAAGTGGGGCACATGGTTGCACACATTTTTATTCTGAAAACGTCATCGTTGTATTTATCATTCTCTTTATCTCTTAAAAAAAATATATCCTGCACATTTCAGATCACAGTTGCTCAGCGACCGGAGATTAAACAAATTATGAACATAAATATGGCATGCCACTAAATCTTTGTGGAAATATTACAAATCGCACGTCTGTTATAGGGCCCAAGAGGAGAGTAAAGAATAACAGTACTGGTATCTCGCTCATTTATATATCAATAGATGATTAACAAATGTTATGTGGCGGGGGTATTACAACCTGAAAAAAATGTCAGCTAAATTTCAATAAACCTTAGTGGAGCATGACAGAACACATGAAAAACAATGGAAGGTCATCTAACTGTAAGATATATGATTGGTTTGGTCCATCACAAGATGATGATAATCTGTTACATCAACTTTATGCAATTCAGTTAGAGTACCAATGACTATGAGTTTGTAGATATATTATAATCCCTGTTCTGTAGATTGTAGATTGAGTACGCTTGACTATGAGTTTGTAGATTATAATCCCTATTCTGTGGAGTGTAAATTATAGAGTGAGTACACTTGACTATGAGTTTTTCTATTATAACCCCTATTTTGTAGATTGAATACGCTGGACTATGAGTTTGTAGATTGAATATAATCCCTATTCTGTAGATTGTATATTGTAGATTGAGTACGCTTGACTATAAGAGCTTGTAGATTAACTATAATCCCTATTTTGGCCTCAAATGCCATTGGGCAGTTCGGGCATGGGATTACCACTGTAAATGGGGTTTTATTTAATCTACCCGTGACTTTCCAGCTGCTCTCCGCTGTTGAGCTGCTACATTTCTCTTCTTTTCACAACAATATTTTGCTAATTTTTTGAATATAGAGCGTCCTGCTTTCCTATTACGTTCAGCATCGTTACATCTATTTTGGTTTATTTGAAAAGCTTGCAGTGAGGTCTTTAACTAGTAGAGACTGAAGCGCTTCTTGTGGTGACCTTGAGCTCGTGTGCCCTTCTCCAACTCACTATTGACAAGTGTCTTTGGTAGACGATGATCTTGCATACATACCTCATGACACACACCACACGAATCTGTGTCTCCACCAGAATAGAGTCTATGCTATTAATCAATTAACAATCAGCCATCAACTAACTTTAGGACAATCAGCCACTCAACTAACTTTAGGACAATCAGCCATCAACTAACTTTATGACAATCAACCATTCAACTAACTTTAGGACAATCAGCCATCAACTAACTTAATGACAATAAAACATCAAGGAATATGCAGTGCTGTAACATACTAATGTACAAAATAAAACTTTAAATATAAATACTAGTAGATAAACACTGATACAAAAGTACCAAGGTGGGAGGGGGTAATTGGAGCTATTGACATTGCAATGGAGCAATTTGCCAGATAATGTTCAAGTGTTGAAATTCAAGCTTTGTTTGAGTGGAAGTGAATTTCTGAAGCTAAATAATTCATACATATGGCATCGTGCTAACATGTTTGTTGTCAATGAAGCTAACATTTACGTTAATTGATACAAATTATGAAGCTAGCATTTACGTTAATCGATGTTGACTATGAAGTCAGTATATAGTTATATATATTACTATGCAAAGTTATTCAGAGAATATAAGACACATATGAAAGAGTATTTTTCTTTCTTCTGCTTTCATTCTTAAACTTCTGCAGGTTAAAAGAATGAAGTCCACAGAAAGAAATACGCTATATCATGGTTCTGATGGTCACTATTTCTATACGTGGAGTCACCTTGGTTATTTTTGGCATGCGATTCCAAGTATATAAATAGTGACCAACGAGAATCACAATAATAATCGAGAAAAGGAACAAATGAAGGCTTCGTTAGTTCTGTTGAAAGGTCTTATAAATACTGTAGGAAAAGTCATGCTCTAGGTATCAGTGTCGCTATTCTTTGATCCCATTTCGGGACTTGGCAACATAAGATATCCAGATAGTTTTTTCATCAATGTCTGCGGTATCGCAGAAACAATTCAATGTGTAGCGAGCATGAAACAGGTAGGCCCTACATACAAACAGGAAATGTAGTCATTTGATTTTACATATCTGGAATAACAGTTCTTCTTATATTCACAATAATAGTAAATTGTTATTGGCTTATAGGCTTTCAAATGAAAACTGTTGGTGCTACATTTTAGTGAGATTTTGTTTTGTTGGCATGAGACCAATGCGTTTGTCACACAGCATAATGGCAACACTGTATGAATGTTCCAATCACTTTTGACTTTTACTGTGATGACAGCTGTGCAGTCGAGCGCTTTTAATTAAAATCAATATTTGATTGAGAACATTCAGTTATGGCTGAGAAAGTTGCCGTTAGTAAGGTAATTGTTTCAACATTTGACTATTTTTTGCAACTTGCTTGTGGTAAAATAGTATACCCCCTATAATATACGTGTAACCATTATTTTGTATGAGAATAATTAAAATAAACAAAACTATCGATCAGGGGTGTTAATAATGAAACTGAAACAATTTTTCAGAAACTTATAAACTAGAAAGTTGAAGTAGGTACCTGGACATAATTTTCAAAATAAAACGACATAATTACAAATAATATAGTTGGATAGCCCTTAAAAATTGCAATTCTATGATACCTCAATCAAATCTGTACGTCAACCCTGAAAAAAGTTATGAATTTTTTTCGAATTAATTTGACATCAAAATAATTTACATGAAACATATAGGAAAATATAAATAAAACTTGTGACCACAAACTGTAGCTGAGCTGATAATTTATGAATTATCTTTGTTATTTTCAATAATACACTACACAAACTATACATTTTTGTGTTCATAAAGACAAGAAGCATTTGTTGATCACATTTCTGGAATGTTCAGATGGACACAGAACTAATTGATATTCAAAATGGCTGCTAATTTGCATAAATATAATGAAAATAAATTAAATATCTATTAAACATAATAAAATACCACAGAAATTATATATTTTTGTATTTGTAAAGACAAGACGCATCTGTTGATCACATTGCTGTGATTATCAGAAGCATGTACAACTAATTAATATTCAAAATGGTGGCCAGTTTGCATAATTAAAACAAATGTTGATATTTTTTTTTAATTAACTGCTGTTTTCTTCATTATCTTGTATCCTTAAAAGTTACATATATAAAAAGAAAAATGGTTAAAGAACTTAATAAATCTAGTTTCAAACATGACAAGTGATGACATCACTAAAAGTAAAAGTCACAAGAAATGTATATAATTTTATAGCCTAGGCCGCCTGTGTGTTGTCGGGCCCGAAAGGGGAGCAAAGAATTGCAACACTGTTTACCTTCCATGCATGTCATACGAGGTGACTAACAAGGTTATGGGATGGAATTGGCTGTCCCATCCCATATAGGGTCAGTGACCCAAAGACATGCTGAAGTCGAATGTGTCAGGCCGAAAGGTGCAGATATAGCAGCAATGCTGCAAACCATGACACAACGCATTCCATTCTCTGGACTACATCCTACTAATCTGCAGGAGTTTGAGGATGAATGCAGAAGAAGAAGAAGATAGCCTAGGCAAATTTTTCCAAACACGCTAATCCCAGATGTCCAAGTACGTAGTTTAAGTTAAGTTAGAAATTCATTCGGTCTCAAAACTAAATACAATAACATGAGTAATGAGTATGTCATTTATGTAGGTCCTACTTGTTCGCACGTACACCTCCCTAGTTAAATACTGTGTCACGGAGGAGTATAGTCACTATGCTATACTAGTGATTCCTCTGACTGATGTCCATAGTGATAGTAGGCATTAGGACAAAATTGGACAAAATGTTTCAAAATGGGATTACAACATTATAAATACCACAGTTAGATAGCCCTTGAAAATTGAAATTCGATGATACATCAACCAAGTCTGTTCACCGTTCCGTTGCGGATAAACTCTCTGCAAACCATGCATTATTTCGAATACAAATCTCAAATCATAAGTATAACACAAATCATAAGCTCCTGTTATGTTCTCTACTTTGTTGAAATGCACAGGCTTTAATTGGTTTCCGGTCAAACCTCACCCAGTGTTGCCAACTCATTTCATCATAAAAGCACCAGAAACGTTTCTAAAAACCATCAGAAAGCACCAAATAATGGCAAAATGCATTAAAACGAACCAGAAAAGTTGTGAAAAGCATTTAACTAGTGTGGCTTGTCAAATAAGCTTGGCACCAGCTTATATGAAAAAGCACCAGGTGTAGAGCGAGAAGCATCAAAATGGCAACCCTGTAGACTGAATTTTTTTTTTTCAATAATGTTATCATTAAAAATAATAGATCCCCCAGCCCCCCCCCCCCCATTTTCTTAACATTCAGATGTAATGAGGGGGGAGATCCCCCGTTTTATTATTTTATACCACTCTCTTCCCCCTTTTTAAAATTTATTTTTGATACCACCCCCTCCCCCTTTTTGATTATTTTTTATACCACGGGGGGGGGGGGGGGGTATATTATTATTTATTATTTTTATACCACCCCTCCTCCCTTTATTATATTTTATACCACCTCCCCGTCCTCCTTTTTTTTTCTTAAAACCACACACAACCGTAACTAACTAACTAACCTCGGATCTACCAAACTCCAAAACGATTCAAACACACTTAAACGACAGATGCGGCAAACATTTGTTTATGTTTATGACAATTTATGACCTTTTTCCTTTAAAAAAAACAACAAGTTTCCAATTTCCGCCCAAATTCCAACATATGACAACGCGAACCATGATATCACAACCTCCTGCAAGCCGTGACAAATTTTCGCGCAAACAGCGGATCAGCGCAACTTAAGCTTTTGGAATACCTCAAAACTAGGTTAAATTTCCCATTGCCTGTAATAAAGAAAAATGTGCCTTATTTGCAATACAAAACTAACAAATTATATATTTTTGTGTTCATGACAACAAGACGCATCTGTTGATTACATTGTGTTAATTTTCCAATTCAACCATAGCCAATTAATAATTAATAATGCCATCTAATTAGCATAATTACAATGTAATATTTAATATACAAATATTACAATTTTTTAATTATTCAGGATAAAATATTTGGCAAACTACGTTTTTTTGTTCTTGAGGACAGGACGAATCTGTTGATTACATTGTGTTAATTTTCCAATGCAACCAGAGCTAATTAATAATTAATTATGGCGTCTAATTAGCATAATTAAAATATAGGTGCATAGTCTAACTACAGTATTATCATTAGTTAGGTTAAAAATATTGTGTCATTAACCTTAGGCATGCTGTGTTTACAATTATGCAATTTCTCTTCTGTCGCTGACTGCTGCGGAATCAGTTTTTGGAAATGTTACGCAATTGTCGGTGGCTGTTTTGAAATCACGATTACTTTTTTGTTGTTACAGATATTTAAATAATATTTGCACATATAAATAAAGAATTAAATTCTGCATATATTGGTGGAAGTTTTGTTTGTATGTGTGTGATACGAGACATGTGAGAAAGTGATAAAGACAGATTTATACCTATCTAGAGCTAGGCTTACCGTATTTTTGATAGATCGAAAGGTTTGAATATTATATATTTTACATAGTGAGAACCTTGTGGAACTTCGTGGTCTATTTTAATTAAACAAATTGAAGTACTTACCTCTCAAGATTTCCATATTGAATTCGGAATAAATAATGATTTCACCGAATATGAGATGATAAAAAGGTATAATAAACTCGATTCACTGTCATGTCGCTTCGCTGCAAAACCGATGCTTAAAAATTGCTCAGATTTCCGTTCCATAATCAAACACTATCATCTATTGCCATTTTGACAATAGAAACAGGAAGTTAGATAAATTCTCTTCTCAATGTTGCCAAAACATTCTGTCAAAAAGATACTGATCTCGATTTTTTCATTCGTGTGCTGTTATCTAAATTGATAAATATCTTCAAGGCTATATATTGTAGCAGCCATGTGGAAGATTCTTCTGTATTTATTCTCAAACTCCTGCAGATTAGCAGGACATAGTTCTGGGAGCAAAATTGTGTTGTGTTATGGTTTACAGATTGGCTGCACTATGTGTGCCTTTCGCAATCGCATATCTGACTTCAGCATAGATTGAAATCACTTTGCATTCTATAGGATGTGACAGCTAACTTCATCTTCCACAAACTCCTTAGTCACCTCTTGCAACATGCATGGCAGGCCAGTGTTGCTCTTCTTTGATCCCCTTTATGGCAACACGCATATGGCTGGCAATCTGTCATCTCAGCCCTCTTTGTATATGAAATATAATATTTGATTAATTATTGGCATTTGGTATCACAGGTACATAAACAAAAGGTAAAAGGTATGGGTGAAATACTAGGTAGGTATGTAAATGTACTTCTACATGAACATAAAAGAAAATAAAGATATTACCGTACCTGTATAAATATGTAAATGTGCACAGTAATCCACATAGAGAATGATTTTGCAGTAGTTTTTTTTTAAATACTGCACTTCTATATCATATATTTAGTAGAAAGTTTTAACAATTGCTGTATAAAGGTTATCATTTGTTACACTTTGCAAAGTAAATCCTAATATTGCCCAGAGAATTCCCTCAATATCAGGAGACAGGTAATGAAACCGGCAGCTGGGCAATAAATACATCAGGTTCAGTAATGCCTACTAAATCAATTTTATAGTGGGAAGAAATGGTCCTGTGCTGGACAATAAATATGTCTGGTTCAGCCACAATCCAAAAATCTTGCCAAGTGGTTAGCTTCATAATGACAAGTGTTCAGTGTGTGATAGACAATTCCAGACACAAATCAGACTCTTTAGTAGCAGTCAGGCACAGATATCATTATCCTCATCATCATTTCAGTTGAGCTGAATGGTCATCGTTGATTATGACAAATGAGCAATACTTGTCCACATTCAGATTGTGAGAAGATATATAACCTGCATATAGCAGAAATGTTGCTCCACATTGTGATTGTGAGAATATATAGAAAGGAAGAATTGAGCAACTTTTAACTATTCTGAATCATCTTCTTCTTCAGCGTTCATTCTTAAACTCCCGCTAGATCTCTCTTATAGCAGGATACATTCTAAAACTCCCGCTAGATCTCTCTTATAGCAGGATACATTCTCAAACTCCCGCTAGATCTCTCTTATAGCAGGATACATTCTCAAACTCCCGCTAGATCTCTTTTATAGCAGGACCATGGTTTTACTAGATTTCCAGCAGGAAGTAGTCCAGAGAATGGAATTGTGTTGTGTTGCCATATTATTTGCACCAACAGCCCAACACATCTGTCTTCGATGGCAGTTATATATTCACGGACACAGGCAATGGACCATCTACTTTTGTTTGTTTGTTTACAGGTGGGTTTGCCTCATTTGGTAGAGGCAAGCTCTTTTCAATCTAAGAAATATTTCCTTCTTGGTTATATCAGGGCATCTGGGGGGGGGGGGCCTTTGTGTCTTGTGGTCTGGTTGGCACTAGAAGTTTTTCTGTCCAACCCCATGTTGTAGCGTAGACTTCTAGCTGAAGTCCTTAAGAGGACTATATTGTGGCGTGTATTTGATCCTGTGAGGGACTATATTGTGGCGTGTATTTATTCCTGTGAGGGACTATATTGTGGCGTGTACTTGATCCTGTGAGGGACTATATTGTGGCGTGTACTTGATCCTGTGAGGGACTATATTGTGGCGTGTATTTGATCCTGTGAAGGACTATATTGTGGCGTGTACTTGATCCTGTGAGGGACTATATTGTGGCGTGTACTTGATCCTGTGAGGGACTATATTGTGGCTTGTACTTGATCCTGTGAGGGACTATATTGTGGCTTGTACTTGATCCTGTGAGGGACTATGAAGAAGCCTGGTTTGGGTAGCCCATAGAAATGATTTTTGGGGTTGTGGTTTGGAGTGGTTGTCTGGGTGTTGCTGTTTGCGTCATCTTTTGAAAAGGGGCTCCATGTTGTTGTGCTGCCTGGGTCGTCTGATCTTTCTAGTTAAGTGAGATAATATGACCATCTAATTATGTGAGATAGTTCTTTGATAGTGACGGAACACCGTGTGCAAGATAGATGTAGTCGATCCATCTGGTTATGAATAAAGTTATGAACATCAAATGCCAAGACAAGATTTCAGATACCACTGTCCTTGACAGATCTTGTATCCCCAGCGTTGAACTATCCTGATGCAAGTCATTTGGTATGTATGCCAGACCATCAAAGATACTTCTCTATGGTGAGCTGGAGAAGGGTAAATGATCTCAAGGTGGCCAAAAGAAGCACTACACGGATTCGTTAAGACCTCACTGAAAGTGTTTAAAATAGACCAAGACACATGGGAAGAACTTGCACAAAATAGATCTACATGGCGTTCTACAGTCAAAAAGAGTGGATCATCTTTTGAAAAGAGGAGAATTGCTGCAGCTCAACAGTGGGGAGTAGCTAGAAAGTCACAAATAGACTAAAATCCATCTACAGTGGTTATTCCATTCTTGCACTGTCCAAGGACATTTACAGCTCGAATAGGACTCATTAGCCATCTACGAACTATTCGGGATTTTTCTGAACTGAATTGATCTAACTGAATTTTCAAAAGTGGATGTAAAAAATGGTCATCATCACTTAGGCCTATGATGGACAAACACACATATAGAGTCAGTCCAACTCTCTGAGTACCATTTCAAAGAACTGGTTCATATGCTACGCTTGTCACTAACTCACAACTAACTAAGGTCAAACATGTTTGAATGTTTTGCTGCTGTCTGTGACACTGTCAACACAGCCACAGACGAACATGCAAAAGAATATAGTTAGTTAGTCGCCAGATCATTATAATATCACTTCACATATATCCATTCTCCGATCTGCTATCATTATGCTTTTATTATGTTATGATTCACTGTTTTTCATTGCACATCTATGTTTGAAATCATTACACATCTGTTTAACATCATTACACATCTATGTTTGAAACCATTACAATCTATGTTTGACATCATTACACATCTATGTTTGACATCATTACACATCTATGTTTGACATCATTACACATCTATGTTTGACATCATTACACATCTATGTTTGACATCATTACACATCTATGTTTGACATCATTGCACATCTATGTTTGACATCATTGCACATCTATGTTTGATACCATTACACATCTATGTTTGACATCATTACACATCTATGTTTGACATCATTACACATCTATGTTTGACATCATTACACATCTATGTTTGACATCATTACACATCTATGTTTGACATCATTACACATCTATGTTTGACATCATTACACATCTATGTTTGACATCATTACACATCTATGTTTGACATCATTACACATCTATGTTTGACATCATTACACATCTATGTTTGACATCATTGCACATCTATGTTTGACATCATTACACATCTATGTTTGACATTACACATTTATGTTTGACATCATTACACATCTATATTTGACATTGTTACACATCTATGTTTGACATTACACATTTATGTTTGACATCATTACACATCTATATTTGACATTGTTACACATCTATGTTTGACATTACACATCTATGTTTGACATTACACATCTATGTTTGCAGGTTCATCCAAAATTTTTGAAGTCAAATTCCTTAAGTCATCCTTGGGTTTTTGGTGCATTTGCAGAGCTTTTTGGTAAATAATTTTGTGACAGTAATGTTAGAGAAAGAGAGAAGGAAAGAAATTTCAAAGAGAGAATGAAAGCAATGTCAGAGAAATTGAGGGATGAAATTTCATAGAAAGAGAGAATGAAAGCAATGTCAGAGAAAGTGAGGGATGAAATTTCAGAGAAAGAGAATGAAAGCAATGTCAGAGAAATTGAGGGATGTAATTTCAGAGAAAGAGAGAATGAAAGCAATGTCAGACAAAAAAAGGTAGTGAAAGCAATGTCAGAGAAAGAGGAAGAGAACAGTAATATCTTTGAAAGAAAAAGAGCAATGTGAGAGAAGTGATGTCAAAGAGAGAAGTGATGTCAAAGAGATAGAGAAATACACATCGTCTAATACTTCAGTTTTTTTCTGAAGCATCATTTTGATTCTCCCTGCTGGCAGCGAACCTCAACAACTGCAGCGACACTGACTTCTAGCACTGTTATAGTAACCAGACAGGTGAAACTTAGAACAGGATAATGAAGTTTTCTTAATCACTGATAGCACACTCAGTAATACACATAAATCAATGTTCTGACCAAAAGGCCTTTAACAAGAACACGACAAAACACACAAGACGTGTAAGAAACTGCACTGTACACATTTACATCATAATGGCTAGATGGGTTAAATCTGGAAAATTATAAATAATGAGAAAGCTAAAAGGACTTAGATGAAGCAAAACCAAACAGAAAGCTGACAAAATATCACAGTATATCACTAAAATTAAACTGACAGAAAAGTGACAGAATATAGCAGTACATTACTAGACAATAAACTTGACTTATGATACCATCATTTCTCATATCACCACTAATACCTTAGAAAACAGTTGTTAGTTTTACCACAGACAATTCATTGGATGCTAAGGCTAGAGAAATCCAAATCGATGTGATCACTGTGGATAACTTGACTTGTCTCAGTTTCCAGGATGATGGCAGGGGTATGAGTAAAGATGAAATCTATCAAATGCTCAGGTAAATTGATTGGTTGTGTCTGCTAGTAAGGTCATAAGTTGATAATGCTATATGTCATTAATTGATGTGTTTCATTGCTTATTCAAGACTTGATTATTTTGTGAAGGTTTGGACCAAATTAACTTTCAGTTGTAAGAAAAATTTCATCATAGTTTTTGAATTTTATAATTACATATCATAATATTGAAAAAAATGGTTTACAGAAAATTGACACATCATTAAATTTTGTTAATACTTTTTGTCAGACATAATAATAATTACAATTTGTAAAACATAAAATAAATACCAGGGTATATGATTATAATTGTTTTGCTAAAAACTACTTAATTTTTCAATAGGTTTGAGGTGGTTCATAAAAAGTTCTACTATTTTGTGATTGAATATTTAGTTGTAGTCAATATACAATTTATTTGATGCATTTATGCACAAAAATGTTGAACTTTGTACATTTTCTCAATGATGTCAGAAGTTAAAAAAAATTACATAAAATCATAAAATAAGGCATTCGTGACGTGGTTTTCCTTGAACAATCACATGGTAAAGACACCCATGCCACAAGTTTTGTTGTCCGGGAAAAGTTTAGAAAGAACTAGCACAATGAGATATCTTGGTGTGTTTTTTGACAGAAGCCTGAGTTTCGAGGAACATGTTGACCACATTATCATAAGGGCAGGCAAAGGCTTAGCAGCAATGAAGGTTATGGCTGCTGCGCAGTGTGAGCAAAGCTTGTTATTTCTTTTGTACCAGGGTTTGGTTGTGGCTGTGGTGGAATATGCACTGGCAATTCTGACTCTTAGCCAAACTCAGATCGAAAGACTGGATAGAGTCCAGAATGCCGCAATGCGTATCATTCTGGGATGCACAAGAGACACATCGACAAGAGCTATGCGATACCTACTTGACTGCCCAACAGCTGAGCATAGATTACAGTATTGCCGTGCACGGGCATACCTTCAAATACATGCAGATAAGGAACACCCGTTGCATTCCGAAATACAGAAATTTAAAGGCAGCAGACTCAAGAGAGGAAGGTCATGGATGGGACGTGCTGAGGATGTAATACAAAGCGTGTGCAGATTACAGGATGTGGCAGCTGGTGCGGAATGGATAGGTCTACCCACAGATTTCGAAACTTGTTTGAGAGTAGTAATATCACTTAGCAGGGAATGCAGAGAATGGTGTCCCACAGCTGTGGAGAAAGAAGTGCAGGCTTTAATCAGTGAGAATACCAAAGAGGGGGATGTGATTATATACACTGATGGATCTGTAATTAGGCATGTTCGCAGTGCTTGGGCCTTTACAGCTCAGTGCACAGGTAAAACGATCAAGGAGGAAAGTGGTGCCTTTGCGGTCACTACGAGTAGTATGACCATGGAGACTATGGCGGTGACCAAGGCATTTGAGTGGCTACGCACACAGAAAGTAACGCAGGTCTGCATCTTGAGTGACTCTATGAGTATGATTAAGAAGGTACAAGTGGGTCTCGTTCGCGAACAGTGGATTGAGGCCTTGAGAAATGCGAACTTGAAAGCGGTTACATTTATTTTCATGCCAGGACATGTGGTCGTTCGAGGCAATGAAAGAGCAGATCAACTGGCATCGTGTGCGATTGTGGCAAAGGGCGATGGGGCAATGGATCGCGCTGACGTTTTGAACTCCTTAAGAGATATAACACGCGAGAGTGAGACTAATGTGGATGATGATTCCTTTTCAATGGTTAGGATTAAAGATCAGGGATTGAGATGCGGTGTTGCTAGAGGTGAACATTTTGGAGGGCGCAGAAGAATGATGGTCAACCAGCATAGGACCGGTACTGTCAGCAGAAGTGTGATGGCGGATACACTCAAGGAGAGATCGGAGCAACTATGGATGTGTCCAGTTTGCAGTGATGATGATCCAACGACTAACTAACTAACATAAAATCAATATTCTAACTTAATTATTGACAAACTTTTATTTACTTACTAAAACTGCCCTATTTTTGTGTCCAGCTCCATAAAGTACTGATCCTTACAGAATTATCACTTCCACTTGTTTGAAATGTGCATGCGGTTGCATCTGTGGGTCCCACCAATGGCCCACTAGACAAACCATCCATGCAACAGAAAACCTTAGTGGATGACATGCTGTTATATTGAGGCTCTCTTAAGGAAGTCTTGCCTTGTAGCATGTAACATCCATACAAATATTCTTTTTCATGTGTTGCATTTTGTGGGTTTTTTTAAATATGCATTGTTATTAGTAACTCTGTGATTGGGAAAGAGCCAGATATGTATACCCCTACTGTGCAGCACTTGGGAGGAGGAAACTGACTGCACTGTTTTCCAATGACTGAGGCCCATCATAAAGGCACAGTGACTCAGAACATGACGAGCCTTTTTTCGTTGAACACTTGGTTGCATGCCTAGATACCCAGTAGGCAATTGGTGTTGGGGAATGAGCACAGTGAACCCTATCTTGGCTGCAGCTGCTTGAAACAGTGCATACGTAGAAACCTATCTTTCTGGTGATAGTTATTTTCTGGGTCAAAAATCCACAGACTTCCTAGTACATGGGTCAAAGGATCATCAACCAACTAGTTTGAAATCAATTAATAAAAGACTTCTGTAAAACAGTAGGCCTATAACAATAGTACTTATGTAGAACAATTGTACTTATGTAAAACAATTGTACTTATGTAGAACAAAAGTCTAATCAGCTTTACATTGAGCACACAGACTATAGGGTATTAGTATGAAATAAATATAGATAACTTTAGTATACAAAAGATTTTCAACATATCAATAGTTTAGATGCTACTGAAATGTTGAAAATCTTCTGTATACCATTATTTGTATTTTTCATACAATACCCTATAGTCTGATAGCTAGTTTGTGTGTTAATTGTAAAGCTTATCAAACTTGTGTTCAACATGCGTGCTAGTTTGAATATGTTGGATAATTGGCACAAATAAAACAGCGACACAACACATTTCCATTCTCTGGACTACATCTTGCTGGAATCTAGTAGGACTATTGTCCTGCTACAAGAGACAGCTGGTGGGAGTTTGAGAATGAATACTGAAGAAGACTAGTTAAATGAACTAGGTATTCTTTTTTCTGAAGGAGTTCTGTCGTCACTACTCTTTGATATTTCAGAGGATTTGTCAGCTCCTGATTCTAAATGACCAGTACCTTAAATTTAAACCTCTTTTATATCTTTGTTATTGAGCCAGTCATAACAATAAATACCACTGCAATTCAGTGTCATCATCACTATACAAGTCATCACTATAGTTATAATGGCTGCTGCAATCTTATGCTTCTTAACAGGTTATAAGTAGGAACAATGGCTTGATCTACAGTGTCTCTATAAGCATTGGAGTTAACATTATTTATCAGAAATAAACAATACACAGTAGAGTGAAGACAGTTGTGTTTTATTAAGACAAAAAATCCAGGCTTGTTTTGATGAAATAAATGTATTCTCATATGTAGTAGTAAAAAATTAGGTTGACATAAAAGCCTGTATTAGTGAAGCAACAAAAGTAAGCTGATCGAAGTATAATTAATGGAAACCAAAAGAGAATATATCAGTTATTGGTCCAGTAGAGTTTCTTTATATAGCCGATATATCTGTGATTGGTCAGGAAAGAGTTAATTAATTATAATGTGCCATTAATTGATGTTATAATTCATTAAAAGATGATGTTATAATTTAATTTATTGAAAATGTGATATTTCATGAATGGATGACATTATATTAAACAATGCAACAATATCTTTCTAGTTTTGGCTTCTCTGAGAGAAATCTAAGCACTGCCATTGGTAAATATGGGAATGGTTTCAAGTCAAGTGCCATGAGAATAGGTGAAGATGCAATAGTCTTCACAAAAACACAAAGCAGTGCAGCAATAGGGTTCCTCTCACAGTCTTATAATGAGGGCATTCATGCAGACTCTGTCAGAGTGCCCATGTTACACTACAACTGGCCAGATAATATCCTTGTTTGTAATGCTGAATTATTTACACTCATCTGTTTCCTATATACTTAGTCATAAATGTTATATTGTTAGCATTATTGTATGTGTGCTTTATTTCTAATGTAATACCTTTCAAGACAAGCAGAACATATAGTGAAAAAAGGCTCAAAATCTGTAAATGATTGACTTCATCATACTAGGGTTACCCAGTATGTACTCTGACCCTCTCAACGAAGTGACACTCACATCCAGAGAGCACGTAACTCCGTAGCTTCAAGAAATAATCTCCAGAGATTGCACACAAAAATCCACTTTATAAACAAAACATTTTGAGTGGGATTATACTGGGGGAATCCTCATATTTCCCAATGTATGGACAAATCTTCTTATGGTCCATGTTGTGTGGTGTTGGTTATCATATCTTTCAACAGACTTCTGTTGTGTGTGCTATCAATCATTTCCTCTTGTGGTTCATGCCATGTGTCATTGGTTATCATGTCTTTCCACTGCCTTCTATTTGGTGTGTTGTCAATCATTTCTGATACTAATGTTCTCCTTTGCCACAATGCTAGGTTGGAAAGCATCTTCTCTCTTTGGTATTCCCCTACCCCTCTTGCTTTTCAACTTGCCTGTTGTTACAACATGTTTCATCTTTCAAAACAATAGCAGGTTGCTTAAATTGTGTCCTACCAACTGATATTTCTGGAATATCTTGTGTGGACCTCATTATTATTATTTCATTGTATACATTGAACAGATCGGGTGACAGCACACAACCTTGTCTAACCCCTTGTTTATTATGTTGAAAAGTTCCTGTTTGGTTATCAATTCTTATAGCAGTTCTTTGTTGCCAATATATATTCCTTATTATTCTCAGTTCTCCATCATCAAATGTTTAAATTCTCCAACATTCTAATTATTCTCAGTTCTCCACCATAAAATGTTTAAATTCTCCAACATTCTAATTATTCTCAGATCTCCACCATCAAATGTTTAAATTCTCCAACATTCTAATTATTCTCAGATCTCTACCATCAAATTTTTAAATTCTCCAACATTCTAATTATTCGCAGATCTCCACCATCAAATGTTTAAATTCTCCAACATTCTAATTATTTCATGTTTCACTTTATCAGATGTCATAGTTAATAAAATACATACACTGATCTCTGTTAACACATACACTGATCTCTGTTAACACATACACTGATAAAACACATACACAGATTCTCTGTTAACTTTCGTCATTCATTCTATTAATGTTTTGAAGATGTGCAAGGTGATGTTTGTGCCAATGCTGTCTACGAATCCACATTGATCATAGCCAATTTCTGGTTTGATTTTACTACTTACTTCTTTTCATGACAATTCATATTGACAAATATCAAACACTTATTATCATTGAGAATCACTAAAATTTTTCCAGTTGATTTGCTATTTTTATGTGGCTGAAAGAATAACATCTGCATAGTGAAAAAGTGGTCCGTATTGTTTACTCAGATCTAGACTGTATACTCATTTACGTAAGGGTGAAGGATTCTCAATTATGATGGCAATAGTGAGTCTAAATGTGGATTTTCAGTCCATTGCATGATTTAAATTCTGTTCTCATTCTTAACATGCACATAACTATGAGCACATAACAATTTTTCTAGCATGTTCTTCTTCTTCTTTCGTTCGCTAATGATGTCTATATCTGCAGTGTTGTTTCTTGTATAAATTGGACAGTGTTTTCCATTTCTTGCTTTGTACCATAAAGTTTAACATTCATTGGTGTATCAGAAGGCCAGTATGTGCATCTTAATGTGTCATAGTTTGCACGTTCTTGAAGGATATGTTCTGAAGTCTGGTTGACTTGTCCACAGTTACACTTTGCTGTTGTGCCAATTTTAAATTTTGTATACATATGGCTATTTAGTCTATTGTGTCCAGTTCTCAGTCGAAATATGATGACCTGTTCTTGTCTGTTAAGTAGGTGGCAGTATCCCGTGGAGGTAAGTTAGGCTTTTGTTGTGCCTTTATCATGGATTTCTTTTGGTGATAGCTGATTGGTACATCCGGTTGCTGCATGTTAGCACCATCCTTGGCGAGTTGATCAGCTCTCTCATTTCCTGCTATTCCACAGTGTGATGGAATCCATTGCAGTATAACTTTACACCTATTTTGTACTATGGACAATACCTCTTTTAACTCTGGAAGTTTATTGGATTGTAATGCCTCTAGTACTGACCTTGCATCTGTAAGTATTACAATAGGGTGTGAGGTCCTCTCCAATGTTAACAGTTTCTCTGCAGCTGTATAAATAGCTTTGACTTCAGAGTCATAGTTGTTGCAGTAATTCCCTGTTGGTATACAAGTGGTATCAGTGGTGCCATCTGGGTATTCTACATATACACCACTTCCTCCATTTTTTACTGCATACTGTGCTGATCCATCTGTATATACTCTGGTCCATAGATCACTTGGGTAAACATCAAGGAAACTGAGAGCTGCTACTCTTTTCTGCAGATTATTCTGATGTTCATCCCCATACACACCAGCTACTGTTGTTTGGATGGTCACTGGTAGGCATGTCTGTTTTTCCCATGGGGTGTGTTCTGGTTGAGATGTCAGTGGTATTGTTACCTCTGGTAGATCCGATACCTATCTACGTAGACACTTGGCCTGGTGTATGAAGCTGCTTCTTTTAAGCCGTCCTTGTGATAGATTCTGGAATCTTTCCTTCATTGGGTGACTATGGTGGGAAAGAAACTTTTGTTCATGAATTATAATTTTAGTATCTCTACGCTCTTTCAATGATTGCATCCCTTCGATATTCTGCATTTCTATGATTGGTGTGGATCTCATTGCGCCTGTAATGATTCTAAGTGCTTGGTTCTGTACTCTATCTAGCATGTTCAATAGATGGGATAATGTAGGCAGGAAACACTTCCATCTAGACATGTGCTTGTGCAGTACATGGGAGAATATAGACAGGAAACACTCCCATGTAGACAGGAGGATGTGCAATAGATGGGATAATATAAACAGGAAACACTACCATATAGACAGGAGGATGTGCAATAGATGGGATAATATAGACTGGAAACACTACCATATAGACAGGAAATTCTAAAACACTACACAAATAGTCTTTGTAATCTATACCAGCAATCATTAAAAATTGCACCAAAAGCATGACCTATTTTGCACACTTGAATTGTTTATTTTAGCCAGAGATTTTCAAACCACATGAATATATACGGGTTAACTTTAATGTTTTAACGTTTTATTGTCATGGTCATGTTTTATTCCAATTTTGTGTGCTCGCATGCAAAAATCAAATTGCTTAATTCTGACCATATTACTAGTTGAATCAAGTTGAAATTTGGCAAACATATTAGGTGTGAAGTCTCCGTCGCACTGTACTTGCGCTGACAATTCTCTTGGTACCAGGTATAAGAGTACCATACATATTAGTACCATACCAAGTACCATATATATTAGTAAAGTTTCAGTGAGTGAAATGCTATCTTTTGTTTTCATCAAAAGGAAGTGTGTTTTTGTGTTTGCAATGCCTCGACTTTCATCACAAGAGCGATGAAAGGCTGGTGGCATGGTGACCAGAGAAGTGGCCAGACATTTTAATTGTGACCATTCCACTATAGTGAGGCTGAATGAGAGATTTCTGGCTACAGTTTCAACCAATGACTGCCCAAAGCCTGGCCAACATTGTGTAACAATAGTAGATCAAGATCGCCAAATTCTGTTGATGCATCTGTGCTACCATTTCTTAACAGCAGCTCTTATACCTGGTACCAAGAGACTTGTCAGCGCAAGTACAGTGCTACAGAGACTTCACTCCGTTAGCTTAAAAACAAGCTTTCTTTTTTTTTTTAAACCTTAATGTAGACAGCTGCTTAGGTGACAGTCCTAAATTTGTTCACTTTTTTTTTTAGAAAAATGCACATGTGCGTCCACAAATGGATCAGATTTTGTATTTTAAATTCAACATAAAAAATTGCTACAATTCAAACAAAGTGGGTGGGTTTTTGTAATTTTTGATGGTATATATTTTCTGATAAGATAATTGAGTCTTTAGAAGAAAGATCTAATCTGGACAGGAAGATCGAGGCCTCACATGTTAGTGACGATCTATTCTTCAAAGGTTGAGAAGGTCTAGACATCATGAATGTGAATTATGTTTAAATATTTTAGTTTGTTACATTTGATTTATGTGTCCTTGAAGATTGTTTTACTATTCTAGTTTGTGAGTTTGTTATACTTGATTTATGATTTGTTGTGAACATGTCACAGTGCTTGTATGGTATGTTGGGAATATATTACATTGTTAGTTATTTTGGGAACATGTTACCCAATTTATTATGTCGTGAACATGTTACCTTTTTTATGGCTGTGAACATGTTACATTATTTGTTATGTTGTGAACATGTTATATTGTTCGTTATACTGTGAACATGTTGCTTATTGAATTGAATCTTAGTTACCTTAATTCATATTCACTGACTCGTGATGATGCTGATGGTGGACATGACTACAACCTGTCAGCGGTTCTAAATTACTCACCATTTAAAAATGAGGACAGTCTGAAAGAATATATCAGGCTGCTTCCAAAAACAGGAACTCTTATCATTGTGTTTAACCTGCAGAAGTCAGTTCTAGTTTATCATTGTGTTTAACCTGCAGAAGTCAGTTCTAGTTTATCATTGTGTTTAACCTGCAGAAGTCAGTTCTAGTTTATCATTGTGTTTAACCTGCAGAAGTCAGTTCTAGTTTATCATTGTGTTTAACCTGCAGAAGTCAGTTTTAGTTTTATATTGTCACAGTACCCTTGTCTATTCTATTTCTTTCACATAACTATTTTATCTGCCACATAAGAACACACGCCTATTTCCTCATATAACTATTTTATCTGTCACATAGGGGTGCAGAGACATTCCGCATTGCTCTTGTGCAGACCAAGGATTAGCAGATAACCAAGATCTTATAAGTTGCTCCTCATGGTGCACCCTGGAAACAGAAATACAGCTGCTTTTCTTGTGTTTCTGACCAACACTTATAGTGATCGTGTCTGACGATGTGAAGGCTGTAGATGGAATGAGAACTGCCTGCAATAAGACAAGCAATATCTCTGACAGTTCTACGCCTACACACCCAGCACTGTTGTCAGCACATAGCGAAGTAATACATCTGCGCATTTCATCTTGATCAGCCAAAATGCAAAAAACATTGGAAAATAGCCAATATCAATGTCCAAATATGGGCAGATTATGCTAAGATATGGCAATTCTCCAGTAATTATTCATGGCATAGAGGCACAGAAAACTTTCAGTTCGAAAAGACTAAACAACAAATACACAGACACATACACAAACACATACACAGACAAACACATACACAGACTTATGTTTGTTCTGTCATATGCTGTTTTTTTTACCATGCCCCACCTACGTCTTTTTAATATTCTGACCCCCCCCCCTCAATGTAACATATGCATGTCTTTTATATTCAAAAATTGTAAACCCCCCCTCCCCCCTGAATTGCCACCCTGAACAATCAAATTGCCCCCCTGTGGGGCATGGGAAACACTGCTGTAAATAAAGCATCAGACTTTATTTTTTCGGCATGTAAGAAATATATATATATATATTAAATCTGTGATTAAATATATATTTTTCTACATGAGGGACTAAATCAGATTTGTGTATTTATTGGCTGTTTATAAACATATCTGTTAAAGGAGTTGGTGATGCTTGGTGTCATTCAAACCCTTGGGGGGTGGGCGTAAAAACATACTCAACCAGCCATAACTCTTGCGAATACAAAATGGAAGTATCTCACAAAAATGCAACAATAAGGTCTTTTTAAATAAATTTTCTTGGACAAGGAAACCCCTCCCCTCAATAAGGCCATAGGTTGGAGGGGGATTTCACACACATACACTCCCACCTCCCAAACAATGCAGAGCCCCCTGGTGGTGATTAGGAACAAAGCAGAGCCCCCTGGTGGTGATTAGGAACAAAGCAGAGCCCCCTGGTGGTGATTAGGATACTAGGAACTTAGCCAAAAGGTCGGCACACTCAATTCCGTAATACACACCCCTCACTCGCCAAAGCAATTTGCATAAAAAGGTAATAAAATTTAGACACTTCCACATGAGAGTGACTGATCGAATAACGTTTTTGTGAACCCTCCCTCCTTTACGGGAAATGGCACAAGGTTTTTGTCATATCATACTTTTTCAATCTCAACAGGTTGGCAGCTGTGCTTTTATATATAAAATATATAATATTGAATTATATATTGAATATAAAAAAACATGTATATGAGTTTTAGAAAGACATACCCGGTAGGTGGGGTATGGTAAAAAAAATAAATAAATGTGGGAAACACTGATTTACAGCATATATATAAACTCTTTGCAGAACATCCATTATAAAGAGTGTATGACTTAGGGTCTCAACAACATACAAGAATTACACGCAGTAGCATCACATCACATGAACTGGAGAGTTCTGATTTCTGTTAGATTGCACTGTGTTCAATGCTGAATGAACATACCCGGTAGATAATTAGATATATAAATGGTTGTAACTCTATGTTTTTGTTATGGTCTATACATTCCTCCATTTCTTGACATATGCAAATGTAATTTGCCACAATTATAAAACATTTTAAAGGGAGGATTCTGGTGTTAGCAGAAAATAAATTAATGTCCAATTGTCCAGAAAAAACTGACCATTGATATTATCAGTTACCCTCTGACCATTGTGTAAAGGTTGAACAAATGCAAACAAATAATAATAACAGTAACGATTGCACTATATGATCAAGAGAGAAACAGAGATACAAGTGCGAAAGTAACATCCCGAGTTGGACGGGTTACAGTCTAGCAGAGTGCACCACTAAGACGAGACGGGATATTGGAGGTCTGTCACAGCCAATCTCCGTCTTTACGGAGACGGCACTCAATGATGATTCACAACTGTGTCAACAATAAATAATTATATTCAAATATTTACTCTTAAATAAAGTTGGTCCATGGCCATGTGGTTTTGAGAGTAGTATTTTTGCATTAGTTTAGGTTGTTCTGCGTTCGATCCCAGAGACAGTTTCTTTTTTCCCTTTCATTTTTAAATCCTTGGCCATACACATATGAAAGTCTTTAAAGAATAATTCGCGTCTATTCTTTTTGTTTGTTGGTTACTTTAAACATATTGCTTTCAAATCATGTTAGGTATGATTTGGTCAAATCAGACATTCACATACTATGTCATAGGGCAGTAAGGATGTATAAAAGTCCTTTTTTTTTCTTATTTTCACCCTGGCAATGCTGGTTATTGCTTCTAGTATGTATATATATATATATATATATATATATATATATATAAATTGGTAGTGTATCCTATTCAGGACATAGCCATCAATCCAGCATTTCTTTGTAGTAGTCATTGTCTATTGTCTGTACCCAGATGGTTGATCGTATTCACACTTACCGTTAAGCGTAAGGGTGGGAGCTTCAGCTATCGTTCCAAGGCCAGATGAGTCACTTTGATTCTGTATGTATAAACATTGTACATGTTTATTCAACGCTATCTTGATATTTTCTATCCACCGTTTTCTTGGTCTACCTTTGGCCTTATGTCCAGATATTCTTTTGTTATATGCTCTTAGGTTTTGTTTCTTTCTCATAAGGTTACCGAACCATTTTACATGCTGTCTTTCAATATGTTCAATACATGATATTATACCAACTCTTTTCCTAATTTCTTCGTTATTTTATCTAGTTTAGTAACCATTGCAGCTTTTCTCAGACACTTCATTTCACATGTTGCGATTTTCCTCTGATGCAAGACTGTTAAAGACCATGTTTGATATTAGTAGTGCAGTGTTGGTATACAAATTGTAGACATTATCTTATTTTGCTTCCATCTTGATTGTTGGATGAATTAAAAAAATTGTGAAAGTTGGTAGGTCACTGTGTTTGCTTTCTGGCATTTGTTTATATTTCTTTGTGTCTAGTTTTCCATTTTTCGTTTTTTTTAAATGCCTAGATATATACATTCATTGGCTTGTTTCACTTTGGTGTTATCTTTTGTTATATCCATTGGTGTTTCAGGCTTGCTAATTTTTATAACTTCTGTTATGGCAAATAGTAGTTGATTGATTTCATTATTAAGTTCCTCATCATGTATATTTCCACCGAAGTAGGATGTGTTGGACCATTGGCGCAAAAAACGGTGACACAACACATTTCCATTCTCTGGACTACATCCTGCTGAAAATCTAGGAGGACCATGGTCCTGCTGTGAGAGAAATTCAACAAGAGTTTGAAAATGTAAAATGTGAAGAAAAAGAAGAATCATGTTTATTTGCAATGTTTTTCTCTTTGTAATATGAGCTTCTTTTATTATTCTGGCCTTGTATATGTTAAAAAATAGAGATGAAAGAATGCAGCCTTGTCTTACTCCTGATCTTGTTTCGAAAGGATCAGTTATTCCATCTGTTGTTCTTACTGAGCTTTCGCATCTTTGATAAGTGATTTTCTAGGTAGTGTAAATACATTCAGTAGTTTGCCATTGTTTCTCTGAACTGTATAGCATGGCGGGATTCGAAGCCTGTACCTTAACATCACAGACACGCTCTGTGCCACGCCGTCACAGAACCGGGCATATACTTATATATATATATATATATATATATATATATATATATATATATATATATATATATATATATATATATTTACATTTATTTTATAAACACAAACATATTTTCCCTTACTGTATAACTATGATATATATATATATATATATATAACAAATGTGTTTAATTTCTCTTGCTGTAGGGATACGGATCGTGGTGTAGATGAACTGGACTTTGAATCCGATCTTGAAGATATCCGATGTTGTGAAAATAAAGATGGCAAAAATAGATACAAGATGGAATACAGGACTTCTTTACGGGTCTGTATGTCCTACTGTTTGTACATTGGATGAAAATGTTCAAATTTTATTTTTAAATGCTGAGTATATTTATACCTATTCTTGTCATTTCCTTCTGAATCTTTTCCATATTCATTATGTTCATTTATTTTTCAGTTTACCTATTAGTACAGCTGGTCTTATAAACAATGATCCCATTTTTAGGGGGGGGGGTGGGAGGTTGTATGTTTGTTTATGTTATCTCAATAAACAATATGAAGAATATCTTATCTCAAACTGAATCTGAAGGAAGAATTTTACTCTGAGAAATAAAGATCAGGCAAATAAAATACTTTGGAAACATTAAAAGACATGACACCTTAGTGAAGACCTTACTTGAGAGTAAAGTCAAAGGGAAGTGAGCAAGAGGTAAACAGAGATACAAGTGGGAGATTAACATCACAAGATGGACAGGTTACAGTCTAGCAAAGTGCACCACCAAAACAAGAGACAGGGATGTTGGAGATCTGCTGCAGCCAACCTTTGTTGCAGATATGGCACTTGATGATGATGAAAAACAATAAATTGGTACTTATCGTATTAAGGATGTAGCCATTACATCCACCAACCATATTTTGGCTGTATCGACATTTTAGGCAATATAAATACATTCCGTAGTTTTCCATTGCTTTCTGAATGGTCTGAATGCACTAATGTCTGAGGAGGGATTTGAACCCGGTACCTTGGCAGTCACAGATGCCTCTGTATCACTCCACCATAGAGCCAAACATCTAAAAAGAAACTCACTTAATATCCAGCCTGTACAAGATTTGCTGTATATTTTTTACAAATTAGTCTTTATTACCCACTGTCCATCGCAGGTGATGACCACAGCAGTTTCAGACTTGTGTTGGTGGATCTTGTCCATCGCAGGTGATTATCACAGCAGTTTCAGACCTGTGTTGTTGTATCTTGTCCATCGCAGGTGATGATCACAGCAGTTTCAGACTTGTGTTGTTGTATCTTGTCCATCGCAGGTGATGACCACAGCAGTTTCAGACTTGTGTTGTTGCATCTCTCTGATGTGTGCAGAGATGACCAAAATGTCAAATCTTGGAATAGAATCCCCTGTCACATTTGGGACACATGTTCAGGATTGGGCGTCTGTGTGTATTGTTTTATCTTTTAACACAGCACATTTTCTCTGTGCCTCTGAGATTTAATGCTTCTCAGCGATGCAAGCACAGTTGCTGGATCATTCTGAGTGACAGACTGCCAGGATGTGATGTTGATATTGAAGCTCTTTAGAGACACTTTGAAAAAGTCCTTGAAGAGTTTCTCCTCTGTCCACTGGTAAGTCATTTTCCCTTAAGAAGATCACCATACATCAGCTGTTGTGGGACAACGTACATCAGCTGTTGTGAGATACCATACATCAGCTGTTGTGGGACACCATACATCAGCTGTTGTGGGACAATGTACATCAGCTGTTGTGAGATACCATACATCAGCTGTTGTGAGATACCATACATCAGCTGTTGTGGGATACCATACATCAGCTGTTGTGAGATACCATACATCAGCTGTTGTGAGATACCATACATCAGCTGTTGTGAGATACCATACATCAGCTGTTGTGAGATACCATACATCAGCTGTTGTGAGATACCATACATCAGCTGTTGTGGGATACCATACATCAGCTGTTGTGAGATACCATACATCAGCTGTTGTGGGATACCATACATCAGCTGTTGTGAGATACCATACATCAGCTGTTGTGAGATACCATACATCAGCTGTTGTGAGATACCATACATCAGCTGTTGTGGGATACCATACATCAGCTGTTGTGGGACACCATACATCAGCTGTTGTGAGATACCATACATCAGCTGTTGTGGGACACCATACATCAACTGTTGTGGGATACCATACATCAGCTGTTGTGGGATACCATACATCAGCTGTTGTGGGATATCATACATCAGCTGTTGTGGGACACCATACATCAGCTGTTGTGGGATACCATACATCAGCTGTTGTGAGATACCATACATCGGCTGTTGTGAGATACCATACATCAGCTGTTGTTGGACAATGTACATCAGATGTTGTGAGATACCATACATCAGCTGTTGTGGGACACCATACATCAGCTGTTGTGAGATACCATACATCAGCTGTTGTGGGATACCATACATCAGCTGTTGTGGGATATCATACATCAGCTGTAGTGGGACACCATACATCAGCTTGTGTGGGATACCATACATCAGCTGTTGTGGGATATCATACATCACCTGTTGTGGGACACCATACATCAGCTGTTGTGAGATACCATACATCGGCTGTTGTGAGATACCATACATCAGCTGTTGTTGGACAATGTACATCAGATGTTGTGAGATACCATACATCAGCTGTTGTGGGACACCATACATCAGCTGTTGTGAGATACCATACATCAGCTGTTGTGGGATACCATACATCAGCTGTTGTGGGATATCATACATCAGCTGTAGTGGGACACCATACATCAGCTTTTGTGGGATACCATACATCAGCTGTTGTGGGATATCATACATCACCTGTTGTGGGACACCATACATCAGCTGTTGTGGGATATCATACATCACCTGTTGTGAGACACCATACATCAGCTGTTGTGGGATACCATACATCAGCTGTTGTGGGATATCATACATCACCTGTTGTGGGACACCATACATCACCTGTTGTGGGATACCATACATCAGCTGTTGTGGGACACCATACATCACCTGTTGTGGGATATCATACATCACCTGTTGTGGGATATCATACATCACCTGTTGTGGGACACCATACATCAGCTGTTGTGGGATGTGTTCATTAGAAGAGTAGATATGACAAGCTAGAAATGACTTCAATGTACAAAAGGAAGTGATGAAAGACACTGTTCTGTGGGAGTGATGAAAGACACTGTCTTGTGGGAGTGATGAAAGACACTGTCCTCTGGGAGTGATGGAAGACACTGTCTTGTGGGAGTGATGAAAGACACTGTCTTGTGGGAGTGATGAAAGACACTGTCTTGTGGAAGTGATGAAAGACACTGTTCTGTGGGAGTGATAAAAGACACTGTCTTGTGGGAGTGATGAAAGACACTGTCCTGGGGGAATGATGAAAGACACTGTTCTGTGGGAGTGATAAAAGACACTGTCTTGTGGGAGTGATGAAAGACACTGTCCTGGGGGAGTGATGAAGGACACTGTTCTGTGGGAGTGATGAAAGACACTGTCTTGTGGAAGTGATGAAAGACACTGTCTTGTGGGAGTGATGAAAGACACTTTCCTGGGGAAGTGATGAAGGACACTGTCTTGTGGAAGTGATGAAAGACACTGACATCTACTCATGCTACCTTGTACATACTCCATTCCTCTAACAGAGCAGCATTCTGCTGGTCAAGAGCATCACTCAGAATTTAAACATAGAGTAGATGCATATGTGTCAAATAGTACGTGTTTTCCATATTGATACAGATTTGCAGCGATGTGTATCTCACATGTACATATTGATGAGCAACAACAAAAATTTAAACATGCTGTTAATTTTACTGAAAATTATTGTTTAAATATGTCAACTAGTACAGTTTTTTGAACAAATAAGTAGACAGCTCTGTAGATGTAACAACTTGAACCAAAGTCCAATAATTAATTGTTTTATATATTTCTATAGAAAAATTATTTTTTTAAATTATTTTTGTGTGTATCAGGAATACTGCAGTATTTTATACCTGAAGCCAAGAATGAAGATCAAGTTGAGAGGAAAATATGTCAAGACCAAACTTGTTGCGAAATCTCTGTGTGACACACGATCTGATGAATACACACCAAAAGGGGTACATAAATCTGTCTTTGACTGTCATAGTATCACTGAATATTTCATCTTCAAAACAAAAATTTTAACTTTTGTCTAAAATTTATCTGTGTAAACTGAAGCATGAAATGTAATTACATTATAGCTGTCATGTTGTGATTGAAGGTTTGTATACTGTACAGAAATAACTTTATATACAGGATTAATTATGTCAGGCTATCCCCCTTTGGCATTAAGATCAAGAATCTATGTAGTTATTCCCTTTTATTTTTATATATATATTTATATATACATATATATATACACATATATATATATAACATATTCTGTGGCCCTTATTTGTCTTGCGACACCAGGGATAGAAGAGTTCTCTGGAGATGGCCTTTTTGTGTGATGTATGTAAGCTTGTTCCTGTGGCTCCTTTAATTTCTGTGATCCATCTTTTAGATCCATAGTCGAGTGAGAATGTATGTGTTTTCTTCTGTGTCAATTTAAATCGGATGTTCCTCCTGAAAGCAACGGCAAACTACAGGAGTATTGTGCCAAGAAATTTTCTATGGATGTGGCCAAGAGAATAACATAATTTGAATTAAAGTGTTATAGAAGAGTTTTGAGAATACCAGGGACAGCGAAGAAAACAAACCAGGAGGTGTTACGAACAATTAACGTCCAGGAAGGCTGGCTTCTGAACACTATATTAAAGAAAAAGCTATTTTTTTTTCTGTCATATTAAGAGACACGATGGCATGGAGAGAGTGTTAATGGAGGGGATGATAGAAGGCAACAGGGGCAAAGGCCAACCAAGACGCCGTTGGACAAAAGACATTCAAGAATATGTCACTTGATGATTATCTTTTACATGGTCTGCCTCTGGCTTTATAGCCATAATGCCTAAGTGTCATGGACATCTGTGGCATGCTGTCTTTTGATGTGTTCCAATACTAGCATTGTTTTGGTTATCTGTCTGATGTTATCATCTCTGATTCTATCTCTTAATGACACTTTGAAATTTTATTGGTCAAGGGGGAATAATTTAATTTTTGTATATAAAAAAATATGTATACATTACATTGGGGGAGAGGCATCAGAATTTTAGAAAGACTTAGGTGGGACATGATAAAAGAAGGTTGGGAAACATTGGTCTGTACCCTGACAAATAAAGTTTTTATAACATTTCTGTCATTGGTACATTATTGGCAAACAGTCAAGCAGGTCTCCAAAACCTCATAAACTCCATTGAAGAACATAGTAAAAAACAAAACCTATTTCTGAATAGAAACAAGGTTGTCCTTATAAGGACACACAGACCCGACCCCAGGTCAAATCACCAGTCCCCAAGCAGGACAACCCAGGCCATTGGGCCACAATATATGCCCCGATATAACTAAAGGAAAACTATTCCACGGTTGAAAGAGCGTTTCTGACTCTAGACAGACAAATCCACCAACTAACAAACAACAAAATAGAAACAAGACCATCATTATGACAAGCGACAAAACCACTAGCAATGGATGTGACAGACAATAATTTGGTGCCATTGAGCTGAATCTCTCCAAGAGAACAAAATAACAGTGCTACTACGGTACTATGTACTATTTATTAGTTTAAGAACAATATATTCTGTGACATGTGAATTCATGGAGAGACTCCTGTGGGTATGTAGGCATATAAGCTTCATCTCCTGCGGGGGATACCGACCCCTACCAGGAGCGTCCACAGGTGGCGGATAGTGGAAAAGCAACTTGAGGCCAGCTGTGAATAACCCTCTGGGCAAATAAACAGCCGCTGACCAAACGGTGTCGCTGACCACGAGGACGGGGTGGGATATCAGTCGGCGCTGATATCCCCACTGAAATACCCCATATGTCCATTGACTGGCAGCATCAAAGCGAGTATGAGCCGCTATAAGCTCAGGTTGCTGGAGTGGGGTCACTGAGTGGGGGGTAGGGATAGGGTTTAGGTAGGGTTAGAGGGTGGGTAGGGTAAATGGGAAATTATAGATATTAGAACAAGAGAGAGCAATGTTCTTGAATCACCTTCCCTGAGTGAGAGGTGTCTTAGATTACAAGAAATAAACCACAGAGGAGGATAATGAATACCTGGCAACAACAAAATTATCCTAGGAGAGGGGAACTCTACCTCAAAACCCCGGGCAGATGGTGCTCATTAACCCTGTTAGGCAAGCTGTCTAGGAGAAGGAAAACTCCAAAATGAAACCTCCACTGCCCTGTGGACAATCCTTGGATGGATAAGGGCTAGGGAAACACATCCTGACTCAAAAGTAAGATGGAAGACGGAGACACTGGACCGAAAGGTACAAAATAGTCCAGCCAAGGCTGAAAACCACAGTGTCACGCAATTACTTCACATGTCAAATAAAAGGTTACAGATGATTCGTTTTGGTGCTTCATCTGTGGAATCCTGTCAGGCGGATGAAGTGCCGGGCTCTAAGCCTCGAATGAGCCCACCCTCAGTGACTGGTGGTACCTCTGTCTCAATTTGTGGAGCCAGAAAAAGAGATCAGAGGAAAAAAAATACTGGTTCAAAAAAATCACATATAGATCATGATGCAGACAAAAACAAAAATAAACACTTAAAAATATTGCAGTGGAATCCAGAGTGTGTACAATAAAAAGACTGCACTTGCAAACCGATTACACACAGAGGAAATCGACATAGCATGCATACAGGAAACACACCTCACAAACAACAATAGATTCAACATCCGAGGTTACCAAACATTTCGGAACGATAGAGAAAAAAGACATAAAGGAGGAGTTCTTATACTTGTGAAAAACAATATCGTTGCCTCTGAAATTCGAGTAGACAGAAGAACAGGCTGAAATCATTGGAACCTGTCTAACCCTTCCAACTAAAGAGGTCACAGTATATAACTATTACTGTCCACACAACAAGAGCCTATCTCTACACACAATTAACACAGAAAAAGATAACTGTCTTTTAATTGGTGACTTCAATAGCCACTCACAGAGTTGGGGATATACAGAACAAGATACTAGAGGAGAAGAAGTGGAAGACTGGCAGTGTGAGGTGAAACTTCAACTACTTAATGAACCTGAAGACCACCCAACTTTCTACTCTAGAAGATAGGACACCACCTCAACCCCTGACCTAGCCTTTGCAACAGACGCCTTAGCGAAAATAACATACAGGGAAGTGCTGGAGCAGCTTGGTGAAAGTGACCATCGCCCCATCAAACTCACCATTGACATTAACCATACCCCTGCTGGCCCTACAACCACACCCAGATGGAACTTCAAGAAAGCAAACTGGAGTAAGTTTGCTGACCTGACAGACAAATTCACAAAAACCTTAAATCCAAGGATTAAAACGTGAACAAAACTGCACAACTCCTGGCTTCTGCACTTCTTCAAGCAGCCAAGCAAACCATACCAAGAGGTGCTAGGAAAAATTACAAACTGCACTGGTCTGACGAACTTGATGAGTTGGAGAAAGAAGTGTCAATGGCCAGAGACACAGCAGAAAAAAGCCCATCCACAGAAAACAACATATCACTAAAAGCTGCTGTAGCCAAACTAAAAAAAACGACAATTACAAACACAAGGAAAACTGGCATGAAAAAACAGAAAATTTACACTTCGACAAAGAGGGAAGAAAGCTATGGAAAATAACAAAAATGCTCAACAACGAAGATAACAAAACAGCACCAGTAGCTATAGAGAATGGTGGAGATGTACTCACAGGAAAGAAGGCTGCAAATCACTTTATACAGCATTACCAAAGTACTGCCTGCCACAAAGTCGATGAAAATAGGAGAAGAGAAGTAAGAAAAGAACTACGGAATATCGAAAAAGAGATCAGCAAAGATAAACAAGATGTCATGAATATTTCATTCACGATCAATGAACTAAATGAAGAACTAGCAGTATTAAAACTTAGGAAATCACCTGGCCCTGATGACATACCAAATGAACTGCTAATTCACATCGGACCATCAGCAAAAAAGAAATTAATAACATTTGTTAACAACTGTTGGGATAGAGGTCTAGTGCCACAGGTGTGGAAAACTGCCATAATGATACCCATCCACAAGAAAGGCATGCCAAAAAATAAGGTGGACAGCTATCTCCCAATAAGTCTGACCAGCTGTGTTTGCAAATTAATGGAGCACCTGGTGAACAAAAGAATGATGTGGTTCCTAGAAAAAAATAAAAATCCTGCTAAATCAGCAAGCTGGCTTCAGAAAGTGTAGATCAACTGAAGACCAGATTACACTAATTGCCCAGGAAGTAGAGGATGGTTTCCAGGAAAAAAAGCAGACATCAGTGGTGTGGGTAGATATGGAAAAAGCCTTTGATTGTGTATGGAAAGATGGACTCCTCCTTAAACTACAACAAAACAAAGTGACAGGGCGCATGTATTACTGGATAAAACACTACCTGCACAACTGAAAAGCAGCAGTGAAGCTTGAAATGAAGCATAGCAGAAAGAAACTCTTTAAGCATGGAGTACCACAGGGAGGTGTTCTATCCCCCACTCTATTCCTTATATTCATGAATGACATTGACCAAATTCTCTCGCGTAAAGTAAATGCTGCAATGTATGCAGACGATCTGGCGATATGGTGCAGTGAAGAGAGCGTAGGCACAACAAAAATTAAGGTTGCAAGAAACTATGGACAATTTGGCCAAGTGGACAGACCAATGGGCCATGTCCATCAATGCCCAAAAAACTACCTATACCATCTTCAGCATGTCCACCAAACCACAGAAAATCCTACTAACCATAAATGGTCAAACATTACCAAAAGATGAGACACCTACATACCTTGGAGTCACTTTTGATCCAAGACTTACATGGAAACAGCACATAGACAAGTGCCAAACAAAAGGTACAATGAGGACAGCACTCCTTAAAAAATTGGCTGGAACAGATTGGGGTGCAAATGGAAAAATTCT